>BLKM01012018.1:1521578-1859633 GCA_013340265.1 Coptotermes formosanus
TATAAAGCAATATTATTGACACATTTCGGTTACGTAATTGTCTACGCGTGCTATATTTTCCAGTCTGTTACTTTCTAAGGGCAAACCCATTAGTAACTTTAAAACGCTGAGCTGCTTTGTAGACTAGGCAGTAACACTCTGGACTAAGACATTCTGCTGAAATTCAGTAGCACAGCGCAATTAGTGTTAGTCACTGGTTCAGGCATGACACCTGACTGCTTTTCTATATAACCACACACAGATATTTAACCATCACTTGTAATTTATTATGCAAATGTAAAAACCATTACATCTGGGCATGACTCATGAAAACGGTCACATATATTAAGAACTGAGTATGTGAAAGATAAATGGAACATTTGATACACATTGATGTGCGCGCTACACTGCCTTGTGCCTTTAGTAATGCAAGGGGTTTGAAAACACTGAAGGTTTTTAATCTCGGGTTTCCTCAGAAGTACTAACGCTGAATGAATGTCGGTTGGGTTGGTCTGTATGAAAGCGGCTTAAAACAAGGTTTAATACCACTGCTTTTCCTCCAAAAGGATAAAACACGAAAAGGGAGGGAGGCGGGAAGGATGGGTTTCCCCGACAGATTCATCGGACTGCACTCTTAGCTGCCACAAGATTATCTCCGCAGCCTACCCACACTTCTCTTCAACCGAACTCAAACCCTTGGTAAATGGGAGGCGAACACTAAAAGAAAAGGAGATTTAAAAAGAGAAAGAGTAGAAAAGAGACGCAATTCCAAGTAAAAATAAAGTTCCACTCGGCTTCCGGAGATCGACAACTTTGTTGTTAAGGTTAAGGAATGAAGACGAACGAGAAAGCCATATGGACCAAAAAAAACGTACCCCCACCCCTCCCCCAATAACCACGATCAACCAAGAGGCAAACAGACAGGTTCCATAGATTTTTAGCAAAGGAAAGATGTGCATGTGTACAGTGGGACTCGAGGAGATCTACTGGTAACATATTGGATCTCAAGACACAAAGCTTCGAAGTGACAGAAAGCAAGGATATCGACACGCTGAAGATGTGAAATGAAAGTTTGTCGATGACAGCCTCCAGAAAGTGAAACGGTTTTACAACTTGGAAAAAATCTTCTCGCATACTCTGAAAGTATCATATAATTCTGTTTCGTAAACCTTGTGTTAAAAAGATGTAAAGTGACCGAATCTGACCAGAAGGGAATTTGGTCTACATACATAAGTGCCAAAATGTGAAAATCGGTTTTAGAAGCTGCCTGGGACATTTTCATCTCATTTAAATATGCAACAATTCAGAAAACTTCAGCCAACACATACCGTCCACCTTTTCATATTTAACATATGAAAGTGTCAAATAAAACGTACTTGTCGGTGCCGCATATGCTTGTAGTTTCCATCATACTAAATGCTACAAACGCCTGTACTCGCAACAATGCCAGTTACGGTAAAGTCATCTAATATGACGGTAGTTCCTAATGTTCGGTACCACTGTATCTTCCCTGCACGCTTCCGCCTTGCACTGGGGTGTATGTGACCTTGCAGCAGGTGCCTAGTAACGACATTTGTAAGGACTGGATTGTCGGATGATGTTTGTTCCAGCTACGAGCTCTGAGTTTTTTTTCATGGCCGTCAAAGTTTAGTAGAGTCTTGTTTCGTACGCTTCTCCATTGCTCTGGGTTGGGAATTTTAACTCAACCAATATTTAGGTCTTAGCACTAGTTAAAACGATGTGTCCGGTATTCCGTTTATGCGATTTTACAACATGGCATGGCTACAGGTTATGGATGAATTCCAACAAAGCGAGTTCCTAATACGGGTTACCCCGTGGTTCCCGCAGTATGGGGCACCCCATATTGGGAGATTTTGAAGAAAATGCACAAGAACCAACTGTGCGTTTTAACAGGATCCAGTGATTTTCAATTAAACGAAGTCAGTTCTTGCAGTCAACCTAGAGTGTCAGCTTCTGATTTTTCCACTGTCTTCTCTCATGAACCAACCAACTAATTCAGCCATACCAGCAGCTTCAACAGGTAGAATAGTCAAGGCTGCAAGCGTGAGTCCACAGCCTTCAATTTCAAAACAAGGCACAAGTGATGGTAGGTCTTTGAGATCTGGTTCAGTGAGGCCCGCCGACAGCGGCTTCGGGCCCCCTTGAAAAAAATTTTTTTGCCGCCCCTCCTTCCAATAAAGGACGGACCGGCTAAATATCTTTAAAACAAATCGGAAGGGCTGACTGTCAGTTGCAGAGTGAGTTGGGCTTTGTCTGAAAGGATTAATTTGTACAACCGACAGATAGTGATACTACAGAGAAAGATAAAACCATATGCAACATAGTAGGGCACCGGGACCCCTTCTGGACTGCCAGGACCCGCTAATTTGCACCAGCCTCCCCCCTCCTCTCATCTGCACTGGATCCAGTGAAGATCATAACCGCGTTTCCATACAAGGCGGAATTGGAGAAGATAAGAGGATGATGTCTACCGACACAGGCAGGAAACTAAATTGTCGGTAAGTCCCTTTTCGAAAAACATAGTAAGCAACAAAAGGAAAACAGCAAAAGACGATCCCCTTTCTGGTGGAAAAAGCAGGCCTATCAAACCCGTGGTGAAGACAGGAATACGTGCAGTGAAACCACCAATTTCGCCATGAAGCGAGTTATGTTTCCTCAGAGTCCGAAGAAGAAGATGGGTAGGGGGAAAGAAAGGAAGGATGAAGCTGACGCCAAACGTTTATACTGTACCGGTGTGTTCTGTGAAGACCACGACGGCGAAGAATGGGTTCGATGCCAGAATTGTCTAAAGCGGGCACACACTGCTTGTGCGAACTATCCGAAAAGGTCCTTTGCCTGTTGCAGGTGTCAGAATGACAGACACTTGTTCATTATAGCCGCCAAATATTACGAAAAAGTCCATTTTGTAATATTAATAAATAAGACTTCATGTTTGTGGCCTCCCTGAATGGTTTTCTTGCTGCAAGTGTGAGAAACCCCTAGTACCCCATAATAGGAGCCACCCCATATTAGGTGTCGATTTACGTTATTTCGTAAAATTGGGATTATCTCTACAGTGAATTACTTTCATGAACTAATAACTACTGTGCTTAACCTTTTAAAGCCTAGCAGTAACTTTATGTACCACCAGGTTTAACATTAAAAAATTCTACGTGGTGCCCACATTGCGTTTATGTGTTTTGTACGGATCTCAGAACAAACAGCAACTTTTGCCTTATAAAACATTAAGAGATTGGTTTTTATAACCGCAGTGGAGAGTGTTTACAGCGCGGTACGCACTGAGTCCTTATATAAAACAGATACGCTTCGTCTTTAAAGGGTTAAAGAAAGATTGTTGGGCTTCAGAACGCATTAAAAGTTGCTTGCTTAGTACAAATTGTATTGTCAGTGTGACCAAAAAACAAACACTACCCCATATTAGGCGACTTTACCCTATACAGTCAACCTCGGTTATAACGGATCCCAAGGGGAGTCCCGAAACCATCCGTTATAACCGAAGTACGTTATACCCGAGGTTCTGCTAAATGGCATTTGAAAATAACATTTAAATTAATTCCACTTAAGTTACGCTTGTTTTCAGTTTTATTGCATGTGGACATGAACAGCTACATTTTGCACACACAAAAACACACATTAAGAGCCCTGCCCCTCCCCCCCCCCAGTTGGCGCAACAGCCCCTCGAGGGCCAGGGCCTTCTGATTACCGTGGCGTCTCCGAGTACAAAATGCCATCAAATTACACATGTAGTCTTCATATCACTCTGACGAGTCAGCTCTCTGCGCTCGAACACACTGTAACAGTTGTGCACTGTCCATTATTTTGCCAAAAACGGTCTAGTCGAGGAAAATCAACTGTTGGGGAACGTCGGAGAAATCCGATGTAACCGAAGATCCGATATATGAGAGACCGGTGTAACCGAGGTGGTTACAATGATAAAGCATAGTGAAACGGCGGGGGAATGAAAATACGATCCCTTATAACTGAAATCCATGATAACCGAGGTCGACTGTATTCAGTGAATAAGCAACGATGTACTTCTGCTTAATGAAGTACCAAGCCAGAAGAGGTACACAAAGCAATGAATAGGTACACGCGATATTTAACGCCTTTGTCAGCTTCTGACATTAGAAGGACTTGAGGGGGCACATTCATGGACCTGACACTTCATTTCTAGGAAACCAGCATTCGTGTCAATCGGTTAAGACATTGGGTAGACCCCACAGGCGGTCCGGACGCTTGGGCGAAAGGCAGAAAGCTGTATCCCGGGCACCGAATCTGCGATCTTCCAGTCCGTAACCTAGTAACAACACGGCTCTTCGTTAAGCAAATACGGAAATACACAAACCGTGACGCGCGAGTCTTAGTATACGTTTATGGAAAAACCGACCCAAATTGTGCAGCAATTCTGATGTCATAATAAGCTTGAAATTATTGCTGTTTGGAACTTTGTATGTGTGAAAATCAAATTTTTGCCAAGCGAATGAACTAATGAAAAATGTAACTGTCAAATGAGAAATATATAAAATTGCAGTGTGTGTGTGTGTGTGTGTGTGTGTGTGTGTGTGTGTGTGTGTGTGTCACAGTCTTTACACTTTTCTACGAAGATTACTTGGAAAAAAGTGGGATATTTGAAACGTTCATGAGTAAATACAAGAAATAGCCACCTTATGAGTAGATCATGTCTGTACGTCTGTGATCTATTATCAACGACTAAAAAATTCATAGGTTTCTATCAGTTCGAAAGAGACGGCCTTTACAAAAAGTTATAAAGAAAACGCGAGGTTTATTTCAGTCGGCTCAGTGAATGTCAGGATTTCTTTAAGGGCGTACCTAAGATCCTACACGTATTACCCATACCTGTTGATCTATTTGGGGGAAATTCCATGAAATATGTCACAACATATTACAAGTTTCATGGAAATCGGTGCAGCGAAAGACAAACTTTACTTACTAAATATATTCGTACTCCTACTGCCCACACTGAGTGTGCCATTTGCGTCAAGTTCCACGTACGAGGTCCGCATATTAACTCCGTCCACCATTAGCGAGTTTTGTTAAACTCTGCGGAGGGAAGGCAGTAATTTTCTCGTGGGCGTATGTGAAATTGCATTTACGCTCGCACAGTCAAACCTTATGACATCCCGAAAATAAAAATCGCCTAGTAATGTCCGCAAACGATGCCACAGAATACAACAATTGCAGTCCGGTTCACATTCGCGCACGAGTTAACCAGCAGAAATTTCACTCTAAAATATACTTTCACTTTATAACTCGGAAATACTGTCATCATCTGTGTTATAGATACTATTTTAGATTAGGCCTGAGAGAAACTGAAGTTCTAAGACACCGGAATTTCAGACCAAATACACTGAACTCTTCCTATAACGGAACCGCATGGTACAGAAAATGTTTCCGTTGTAAGAAGGTTCCGTTTCATACAGGTACTTTAAGTATGGATCATAGCGACTCCATATCACCCGGATTATAATTTTTCCGATAAAAGCAGGTTTCCTTTATGCCCCGGTTCCCTTTAAGACAGGTTTCGCTGTATCTTCTTAAAACATGCGATATTACAAGTAAACTTGTCTTCTTTAAAGAATCTATTTAATTCTGGCTGAGAATCAAAAGCTAGATCTTCCTCTAGTTCATTTGTTACTGATATCCTTGCGCCAATAACCATTCGACTCTGTAATATCATGTTTCGCGCACAATTTGCTTTTTATTTACGTGCCACGATTCTTATGCTGATATCTTCATATTGTTGTTATACGTGGAACTTCCCTGGCAGCTCGTATGACAACAGCAATCAAGAAGCAGAGTTGCTCAAAATATATCAGGTTAAATCAGGCCAATATAATGAGACGCTTTATACTCTGTACTCTTCACATGTTATTGTTAAGATTACTGAGAGGGTCACTGAATTCGAGATATGAGCTACTAGAGATATAGCTACAGAATGACGGAAGAAATAAATTCGCACACAAATGTGTTTGAAAAATCTCGAAGGAAGGAATCCAGGCTTACATGAGAAAATAATATTAAAATGGATGTAAAGAAACTCACTGAGACAATAAAAACTGTCACATGGCTCCGGGGAGTAAAATGGTGAGGCATTTTAAACAGGAAATTGTTCGCAACTGCCACTTTTTTCAAGGAAGAATCTGTAGCATTAAGTAAGCATGAGTACAGTAACGTTAGGTGAGGTCGTGGTTTTTTATCTGGTAAGTTCGAAATCAAGAACACCCTGTAAAGTTGTAGTAAATAGATCCCTGTGCACGATATGAAGACGTACGGGTGATTGAAGCTGTAAACCTCCACTCATTTTGAACCCCAGCGCCAGATTGAGGTAAGAAATCGGCTTCACGTTCCGGCCGCTTTACCCCTATAATCATTGAATGAGAGGCTAGGAGGGTCCGACACCCCGTCTAAAAGCTTTAGAGAAGGGAAGAATCGGAGGTTCTGTCGGGAATCCAGCTCCGATTCCTCAACTATCCAGCCCGTAGCTTTGCCAGAAAAGTGACTACAAATCGCATTCAGTGACTATGCTGTGACTGCGCTATAGTTTTAGCCTCAGCATCAGTCACTTCCGTAAGCTCCAGAACGGACGATCTTTCAAATAAATCCTTAAAGAGTTAAAGTCGTCTCCGTGTTTATTTAACACTAGAGATATGTGAGTGGTGAGACTGACTCTCCGGCCGTTCTAACCCTGGCGTAAGACAGCCCGTTATTGAGGTTGGTTTGGAAGTTGCTGAGGCTACAGGAACCTGTTATCCCTGCGGAGAATCGAAACTCGATATTTCGACGGTTCATTCCGTAACAAGGTGAACGTACTGACTGCGATGTTTAAGAAAATAATTTTTATTATCCACATGTGTGAAAAGTGGAGTAAACCACGAAAATATTTGGGCGGCCAAGGACGAAACTGATAAAAAATCAATTACAGATTCCGTTAAAAGAAGATTCAAGACGGTATTATGGTGTGATTGTCCTGAACTGGAAGCGCTAACATGTCGTCTATCATCAACAAACTGGCCGATTATTACTATTATTTTCTTTTCACCTCTTTTATCTACAACACACTTAAAGAATTTTAAAATTTCCAGACCTCCCCACTTTCACAAATAAAACTAACCTTCCCTTCTAACTACATAGAGCATATAAACTATCCCCACATATCTGCAACTGCGATGTGCCTTCGATCTGTCAAAACACGCACAGTATTTATCTTGTTTCTCTTCCTGCGTTTTTCATCTACAGCTTTCCTTTTAAGTCTTAGTTCTTTACTATTACAACATCCACGCTGCTTGATATTCCTTAACTTTTCACTTTACCATTTCCTCCAAACTCCCACCCCCGGAGACCAACCAGTGTACTGATCATGTCCCATCCACTCCTTCCTGCCTCCTTTTTTTCTTCCCTTGCTGTCGTACTATATCTCTCTTCACACTGGCAAACCACCTCTGCAAGCTTCCAATTTGTGGGAAAATTGTTACAGCATCCTCGCACTTAGGTTTCCCTACAGTTTCCCTTCATTTTCCTTTTCGCGACGTTCTGCTTTTAGACTCAGCCTTTGGCTACACATTCCTTCTCTTCTACGCCAAAGTTCTTTTTCAGATGCTGTGTGGAACTTAGCACACAGTTTTCCTTCTCATGCCTGTGCATTTTAATTTTTGTCTCCTCTTTTGACGTTATTCTCCTACATTCTTCCTTCTTCCTTCGTCCGTTCATTTTCCTTCAACATTCCAAATTTTGCCTCCTTTCTCCTATAGGAGTGTTTACACTACGTAGACACAGATGCAGGAGCGCGCACACACGAACGCACAAAGGAGCGCGCACACACTTCCCAAGCACTTCAGACACTACCCGACATGCACCCATAAAAGAGTTATTTTTATATGTGTGTGTGTGTGTGTGTGTGTGTGTGTGACGAAAACTACCTTCACGATTTCAAAAAAGTGTGCGGGATAACAAGTAAATAAATCTCAATAACGAAATGATACCAAGTGGTGGGACAATATAATAAATCTTTGATGAGAATTCTTCAGTATTTCGTGTTGACGGAATAGGCCTAAATGTAATATTTCCTAAGAGAAACCCCGTTGACTTTGACAGATGTGAAACGGTTTCTGTAGCTACAGACATTCGACAAAGACACGATCTCAGTTCTTGTAGGAATTACACTGATGTCCTCCTTTGTCTTCGCCAGTCACCTGTAAACAGTTCTAGGGCACTACCCATAGCATATGAAGAGTGCCTTCTAAATTCTCCACACATGCGAACCGCGTGGTGACAGAATACATGTAAAGGATGGAGCACCGTAAAACCGGAAAAAATAACAAACACTTGAGAAAAGTCTCAGAATGTCCTTTATAAATACAACAACCATCAAAATATAACACCCAAGAATTTATAATTTCATACTGCCTAAAATATTTCGATTGTAAGGCCATCCACGTATAAGCTGTCTTGGTTCAACACTCTTGCAAGTAGTACTGCTTTGATTTGAAGGAAACTCGAATTTTAAAGGTGCATCTTTCTGACGCAGCCTTGCAATATTTTTATTAAAGAACTACATAAATTTTTAATATAATACATATTGTAAGTATCCTTTTACACAAAGTTTCTGTGACTATTTACGTGGACTTCTCTAGTCCAATCCAGATGAGAAGATTATCACATCATCATATTCTCGTGAAAATTGGGGTGCACAAATTTTCAAAAAACCTCGGAGCAACTTCAAAATAATACGCGGAGAAGCGTGATATGGAGCAAGTTCCGTACGCGGGACTCACAAATGTTAGGCACCGCCGTACAGAGTTTAGTCACAACGGCGAACTGGCTCCGGGAACTTGTGCACTCAAAGTTATTTCACTCACAGTGTCTTGGTCAAAGACCACGTATGTTTCTCAAAATTAAATACCTTCAAGTTTAATATGTTACAGTTTTAGTACTTAATTTATAATGTGAATCCTACATCTCAATTCGTATATTTTCATTTAATGATGTTACTACATTCCAAACAGTAAAGTCGAATGTTCACCTGAAACACCCACCTTATCAAGCCTGTCTACTTACCCATATTGGAGTGTCATTGCTACATTATTTGCTGCAAATTCCTAACGTCATATTCCGTTTTCTTATGGCAGCTTTGTTCCTGTGGATGTTACTGCCCTTATGACTGTCAAACGCTGTCACACTGCTAGTTCCTTAGGAAATTTGCTCATCTGATCATGATGGAATCAGTTTAATGGCAGATTCGCGAATCAGATCAGTTAGCCTCTGAAAGCATTGTGGTTACTAGAGGCATCACATACTTTAAAATCAAAAACACTTAATTTTACCCACACATTTTTCATGTATTTATCCTTCTCAAAATAGTTATCATTTTTGTAAACAGTATTAACCGGCGAGCCTTTGTAACGGAAAAGCTACTTGTTCGCTCTGGGATAGAAACTGAATTCCAATTCCAGGCTCTGAAGAGGTGTAACACTTGCTGCAAAATTAGAACACTTGACGTGTCATGTAATTCAGTTCACTTGTCCTTTCAATTTCAAAGATTTCACACTTAGCCTATAGGATTTTTTATGCGGCCATTAAATTTAATGTTAACAAAACTTATTCCAATAAGCTCCATCGAGGAATAACTGTAACTGAGTGCTAAAATATGAAGCAAGGCTTTCTTGAGAACCTAACAGTCACTTAGCTGTTAAACAATTCCCCTACGTCTCACAGAATTTGAATCTGTTGTGATCAGAATAACCCAGTGGTATTCCATTTCACACTCTCACATTATTTCTTTAATATTTTCTCAGGAGTGCTGCACCCACCTGTGTCTAGATTTTCTAACCAGTACCTTCTTATGAGCATTTATACCACATGCATGTTATATTAATCGTATTCCTGTGCGGGCTATAAATTACCACTACACTGTACTTGGTGCCGTGTCGACTACACACACCTCTTCTAAATCTCGTAATTGAACTGCCAACGCTGCAAGGGCAGACTGTTTCAGACAAGAAGATTCCGACGGTGGTAGCAGGCAGCACTGGACAGGCTACTGGATTGTTTTGGGTTTTCCTAAAGGGAACTGCCACTGACTAACGAAATCATAAACAGAATATCCCTTCCACAACACTCTGATAATCTGCTTGTCTTAATCACAAATAGCCTGGTTTCAATATTGGTCGAAACAGTGACTCTTATAAAGGTTCACTTGTATGACTTAGTAATTCCAGGCAAACACCAGGCGACACCACAGTATTGTCCCACAGACATTTCAATTCATTATTTACCATCATCGAAATATTCCAGGCTATGCAGTCCGAATTATTGGCGGTACTTAAACAAACCATCACAAATATATTTAACAGTAACGCTATAAGTGTGATGTCCTTGCTTCAAAATGTCCACGAGAAGACATTTGACGATTTTAAAAAGGAAGAAGGGAGGTAACGAATCAGCGTCAAGCGAAGTCAATTGTACCAAAGACATGAAAGTAGTAACAAATATCATAGAATAATATAAAAATAAACAAATAAATTCCACAATAACATTTGACGAGTAATCTAGTAGCTGAAATTCTGGGTTCAGTGGTGCTACTACCGAAGGAGGCCAGTGGGTGAGAAACTGAGCTGTTTCCATTTACCGACTACTAGACCTATACATCTTAATCCTACCCTATCATCTCCCTTTCGGCCTTCCAAGTAAACATCTTCCCAGAGTACTCCACGTGCATCCTTCATCTTTCATCCCAGTTACGTACATACCTAGTCTATTGCAGCTTCCCAGCCTTCAATTGCTCTATAATGCAAGATGACTCCTACACAGCACAAAGTTCCTACGTGTGTGTAAAATTCTAAGTCATTCACTTACCTCACTGATTTATTTTAAAACAGCAGTTTGTTCCAGCAAAATAATAGATCACACTTCACATCAATCTAATTATATTGACGTTAGCTCGAAAGAGAGGGATTTTGAGTTTCCCACGACCCTAAGCATGAAGATTATGTTTGTTCAGGACGACACGCTACGTAGCCTGACATAAATTCACCGACTTTTGGGACAATATGCTGTCTCCTTCTTCAGGTGAAGAGAAAAGTCGCAGATTACTCCGGAGTGTCGATAAATTTCTACGAGGCATAAGACTTTTCTCTGCCCCAAGGCAAAAAGACTGGCTCTGAGACTCCCCAGCATTTTCATCATCGGCTATCGGGGTTCCTTGAGCCAGGAGCCATGCGGCCGGGGAGTGAAACTGACGGTTCATCCTCATTTAGTGCCGATGTTTAAAAGAGTGTGGAGATGCCGCCACTCCGCCATACGCCTACATGTGATGGTGTTTGATCAAACAAAGGTTGGCTGCACCTTCACCTACGAGGCGCCACAGCCCAGACGACGGTAATCAACCACTGCCAAACTGTTATTTTTGTACTTTGATCTTCATCATTTTGGACAACAGACTCTACTGTAACAGACTGTCAATCCTTAGTAATAAAACAACAACATCTTTTTAAGTTTAATATAAATGTACATGTTTGGCTCAAACGAGTATGACGTTTCCTTGCAGAAATTATTTACATTATATATTCTATCTTCTTCGCAGGAGATGTGGGCATCTTGCAACGTGATAGTCTGATGTTGACATTTAGAAGCAGTGAAAATTTGGACAGAGAACGACGTGGAGGAAAAATGGGAAGAGAGACAATGGTGACAGTGTTCTGGGGAGTGAAGTGGAAGAGCAAGTGTGTAATTTGATAGGAAGATAGCAGCACTCCAGCTGGCATTCTCTTTCGTTGTCAAAGACTCTAATGGTGCTCAAAGAGACGATAGGAAGGCACTGGCGACAAAAGAAGTGGTGACGTCACTTACAATTTCCCATGACCAAACACAGTCTCCGGGAAAAAGACTGTTCCATCCTCCACAACAACGCCCTCTTCGTTAGTTATTGTACTATACAAGAACGTTACCATGTACTTGTAGAAAGGAATGCTTTCAGTCAAGCAAACCGATATTTCTTCAGTACTTTCTTAGTGTAGATTTTAATTGACTGATGATTTATAAAACTTTGAGGTCAGCAAAACAGTTACGATACTTGCAAGTGCGCAGTTTATGTTTTAGTTTGAAAATAGGTTAGCATTCACTCTCAGACGTTCCCATTGCTAAAGAATTGACAATACTCTCTTGATACATTTTTCATAGAAACAATTAATAAGAAAACTCTCTCACATCTAAAAGTGTCAGCAGAATTTCATAACTAACATGTCTAAGTATAAAATACATTTTAAGTGTTCGAAAGAACATGTATGCATAATACAAAAGTGAGAGGGCGTTGTGAAATCTTTTCTGAGAAAAGGAAAACTGCACTTTCTAAATTCAAATGTTTAATGCTCTGTGTGTAACTTTTCAAATCGATATGTGACATTAGACACTAAGCATCAGAGTAAGAGTGAAAACGGACTAGGGGGGTTGAAAACGGCAAGCAGTATGCTAAAAGGCACTCTTGTATTTCAGATTGAATCCTAAAGCCATTTTCTTTCACGGCCATCTGTCAAAAGCAGGCATCAAGAGTAGAACAGCAAACACAATCTATTCAGAACAAGACTGGAAATTCAATTTTCGTCGGTTGTTTTCTTTGTGGTTTTGTTCTACAACTCTGCTAGTATTTCAAAATTATGGCACCAGTTTTAGAATGATTTGTAGGCTATAAGTGTAAAAGGACTTAGAAAGAATCTGTTGTCGCCTAATGGAGATACAACCAGAGAACTGGTCTGCAGGCTGTGACGAAACTAAAAACTTTGATTTCATGTGGATCGGTATTTCTTAGGGAGTAACATCTCAAGAAAACAACACGTTAAAAAATTATTCAGCCTTTCTCCTGACACAAGTCAAACTAACGATATTAACCTTTTAAAGCCTAGAGGTAACTTTACATACGACCAGGTTTAACACTAAAAAATTCTACGTTTGCCCACACAGTGTATTTATGTATTTTGTACGGATCTCAGAACAAAGAGCGACTATTTCCTTATAGAACATTAACTGATTGGTTTTTGTAACTGAAGTGGAGAGTGTTTACAGCGCGGTACGCACTGAATACTTATATAAAACAGATACGCTTCGTCTTTAAAGGGTTAAACACCTTCCAAACACAATCGTCTTTAAATTACAGTTTTCTATTACTTCGAAACGAAAATGCGTTTGAAGCCAGTTACTCGCCCAATTGTACCGTATCTACCCACCACAATTCTGCTACCATGCGATTCCAACATATTTTCGGTCATCAACGAAAGCAAGAATTGTTCCATTTGTAGAAGACGTTGAAAAGAAAAATGTTAGAAATAGTCAGAAAATATTTATTACGATTACTCTTTAAATTAGCAAATTCTAATATTATTCATCCTGCAGGTTATCTGATTTTATGTGTTCTTATCCATTTTTAGGCCGTTACATTTGTAGCTTCTTACCTGGTGTATTTTCTATTAATCAAACTGTAAAAATAACGAAATCGGAAGAGCACAACACACATTCAATATATTTATTTATATATCGCCCCTTATTACACACGACATGTTTCGGTCTAAAAGAACATCTTCAGGTGTGTTCACTAGCAACCCTTGGTACAAGGTAAATCAATATACTGAATGTGTGTTGTGCAGTTCTGACTTCATTATTTTTACAATTTCATTGATAGTGACTGCACAACGTATTAAAAGTATTTTCTGTTTCCATGCTGTCCCTGTGTTTGGCATCGCGTCAGTTTTTCCAGCATATCGATACTAAAGAACTGACTTGAACTTAAATATCATTTGTTATTCCCCCGTTAGTGATACTTAAAGTTGAAAACTAAAGCGCAGTTAAAATTAAGAAAAGCTAGTAAAGGAGTAACATGAAAGTTATTATTCAAACATAAGCGAATACCACTTGTGCGAAAATATTATACAAAGAATGCAGAAAAATATTATCCCCTGTATTGCTCTAAATTATCAGACCCTCATCCCGCCTGTCACAGCAGTACTATTAAATTATTTCTTTTCCTCTACTTTCAATGTCCAGTTTGAAGATTCATATCAAAAATATTAAATAAAGAATGCAGACAAATATTATCACCCTGTATTGCTCTAAATTATCAGACCCTCATCCCGCCTGTCACAGCAGTACTATTAAACTATTTCTTTTCCTCTACTTTCAATGTGTAGTTTGAAGTTTCATATAAAAATGGCACAACAACATGTTTAACTACAATCCTGTTCAAACTTTCCTTTACAGAACAACGAATCGATTAAAAAGAATCAAATATTTATTTGTTCGCGAGATTACGATGTCCAGGAATTCACGATTCTTTGTCACGTTTCCTGAAACAAAGGTTACTACGAAAATAAAACAACGTTGGGTCTATTCCAGATATGTTCGTCGAACTAAATCAACAGAGATTAGTACGGGATTAAGCACTGACACAAAGTCCGCATATTAGGTACTTCATAAGGAAAAATAGCGAATATATCAAACACTACATGAAATAAAAATCCCCTTCATCACGTGGTTCCTATATCATTCATGTTTACACACTGATTTTTGCCAGCAGTTTCATTTTTTTTTTCCTGGTTTTACGTTGGCAAAATTGCATAAAACGGAAGTAGCATACATTATATCACCTAAATTAAAACAATCCTCATGGGTATGTAGCAATTATTTATATGCCACAATACGTGATTTCATAACATAAATGTATAGCCACAAATCAAGTGTTAAAGATAGCCTAAATGTGCACGTTTATAATGATACTGTTTAATTCAGATATATATATTCATACATATACACATATATATGTAAGGCAGTTGTCATCTGGGGAAATTAATTACATCCAAAATAAAAAATAAAAGGATCCATTATGGACTATACATCGACAATATTTAATACGCTTCCATACTGTTCCCGAAAGAATTTAGAGGATATAAATGCTGTACATCCGCTTGTTCGTATATGAGAGAAAGGTATTCGGGTCTTTGTTGCGCGTTGAAAAATCAGCTTTATTAATAAAACGTGTATATATACGCTTTTAGCTCGAAATATTTTGGTTTCTTTTTCAAGTTCATACTGTACAGTACACATTACGTAAAACGTTTAAAGAAATAATAAAAGTACAATACGACATTTATAAAAATGCAACCCTGAGTTATAAGTCTCAAGGGTCTGCTTGCAGTACGGGTTCATCATTTTAATAACAAAGGCCACGGTATACCCTGGCAAGAATACGGAGTTGGGAGTGCGTTTACATAACATGTTTGGGGGTTCCAGCAGCTGGAAACGACAGGCGTAAAAACAAATACATAATATTCACATTGCGTTTGTATACGGCAGTATGGGCAGTATATAANACATTGTACTCTGCGATCTGATTTAGGATTTTCGAAATAAGATACATTAAATAAATTACGCAGGCCTCCATATTTTATAGGCACAAAGTATTTTAATAAGAAAACGAACAGCAGGGGATAAGATCTGCGCTCTTCTGGGATATAACGCAGTGTTAAGTGGTAACACTTTACCGACGTTTCGGGACAATTTATAGGTTCCATCTTCAAGGTCAAGAAGCCTTGGATTTCTTGACCCTTGAAGACTTCATAAGACCTGATGATTTTTGTCTTTTTAACACACGATGACGTGCGCTCCGGAAAAATATGTAAATGTTTCAGAAGAACCTGCTGCCTCCTTCATCAGCGAAAATGACTCTTCATCTACATGTAAACTGAAGATGGGTGGAGCAGAATCCTCTGAAACGTCAGCATATTTTACCGCACTGCATGACGCCACATAAAAAAAAAAAGATAGTAATAATTTCCACCGTGTTAGGATCCAGTTTCACACACAGACCAAAGTTGAGTGCATGTGTGAGAAAAGGGCGAAGGCATAGACGATTCCATTTTTAAGGCATCAGTGTAAGTTACTGAAAAATTCATTGTCACTGCGAAAAGTTGTTGGTACGACGGCAGGCACTATGCATCATGCCAAAGGTGTCCCTTTCCGATCACCGCCGGGACATTTTCTATTCTCAAAGTTTTCGTAGTTTCTTCTCCAGGCGACTGCCGGGATAATACTTCGTTTAGGCTATGAGTGCTTCCTTCCAAATCCTACCAAATTCATTATTTATCAACCATCCTACCAATCCACGCTACAGAGTCTGAGATACTTACCAAAGACATTCACGTGCCATAAATTCAAAATCACAATTCTTGTTTATAATTCACATCACTGAGACGTGAAACTCTTGCTGGCACAGAGATTCCGCCTTCATAGAGCTTACGTTACCCAATGTCAGCAGTTTTGATACAGCAAATTAAGTGCAAAGGAAGCAAATGTTCACTCGACCTACTACTGTCCTCATCAAACTGCATAGTTATATCTGCTTTGGTTCACTGTGTTTGAAACCAATCACTACAGATACCCTTGATTAAACGTTTATAAAAAAATACACTTTTTTCCAGCTGATATTCTGTCAGGACACACATATTCTGGGGTTGGAGCTTGGAATTACTAATTGTGTAGACACAAGCTTAGAAACAGAAAAAACTGTAGATAATGCACGGATTGAAAAATGGGTACAATTAGATTGCACCCTAGTTTGTTGTTTGCTATAGATATGGTAGCTGTATCGACAATCGAGTTTTATTAATTGAAATTTTTAATTTAATTGCACGTTCTCAAATTCTGATCCAGACAAAGTTTTCGCCTGCATGGTTGAGAAGGACATAAATTGGATTAATCTACGTTGGTTTAATTTGGGTATTGGGACTGGATCAATGGTTGAGTTGCATTTTACTTTCGTAGATCTGAGGTTTGTAATATTCCGGTTAAATCCAATACTTTGTCAGACAATATTAATTTTAAAACAAAACCGTAGTCACTGCCATTGCATAGATATAAATTTTAAATATGAATTATTTAATAAACCGTAAGACTTCCGCACTCAAAACAGAAGGGGGGGGGGGTTATCAGAGGAGGTTTGCATGGAAGGTTAGAGGATCCGGACTATACAGATGATGCGTGCCTCCTTTCACAAAGTTACAAAGACACGTCCGAGAAAACACGTAACCTACAGGCACAGGCAGCTGCAGCTGTACTACTAATTAACTCGAAGAAAACAAAGAAGCTACGGATGAATACAAAGACTGCTACAAATATGAATGTAACTAATGTCGTTATTGAAAAAGTGGAACAATTTACATATCTGGGTAGCATTGTAACGGTAGACGGAGGAGCACTCTATGATGTCAAGTACGGATCAAGAAGACAAACTGGGTATTCGTAGAATTGCACTCATTACGGCTGAATAAAAATATAGTGATGAACATATATCAATAATATCACTAACCTTAACATGGACTTTTTCCATCGTCACAAATAACTAACACAATCATAAAGTTTTTGAAAGTAGCTACATTCATCCTCAAGTGATGAACCGCTAATCGTGAGAAAGAAATTGACCAAAATGTAACAGGCACGTCACAGACACGTTTAGTTAATTTAATTCCGGATTTCTTCAGTTTCGAAAACGAAAGGACGACACCGCGTACATAAAGGTTATTTAATTGTAACATGTAAATTCCTGTAATGTCACTAACACTCGGGAATATGCTGACGTGTATTTTGACTGTCTCCAACGTCACTGCGAATAAAAGAAGTCGTTTCAAAAGTTGAACTACAATTTCACGAACAATCTAAAAGCACTAAAAGCCTATACTAACAAGGACTTTTTCCATCGTCACCAATACTTAACGCAGTCACAACGTTTCGGCAGCTAACCGATTCCGTCTTCAGGTGATAAAGCACTAATCCAAAGAAAGAAATTAGACAAAATATAATCTAATTCCTGACAGTACCCTTTTTTACGTTACCTTCATCCTATCACCATGGCTCTGTCGCCAGTGTCTCGTTTGTCACATCAAGCTTCACAACTTTAAGATGCGGATGTCATGGATTTAGGGGGTTCATTCCACAGTTTGCTCCATGGGAGTGTTTGGGTGTTTCTCCGACTGTATGTGGCATTCTGAAGTTACGGATAAACTAGCAGATTACGTAGCAGTTTGTGTCTGACAATACATGGACTGGAAATGACTGGTTGCGGAGGCCTGTATAAATCGGCTGGTGTTCTGTTACCCTGCCAGAGCTTCAACATGGAGCTGAGTACTGCTTCACTCGTACACACATACACACACACACACACACACACACACCGATTAGTTCCACCGAATTAGAATTATGTGACAGTCAATTAAGTCTTTAAATAAAACTGTTATTGGTAACTGGTGTCAGGCTTCCGTGTCGCAGTAAATATGAGTTAGGAGAGTTTCTTCTTCCCGATATATAGAGGCGCAAAGTAAAATACTTATGGTTGTTAAATGATTACAGCAAGTACACCAGAAATTGCATCATTTGCATGTAAAACATTTGAAACCTCTAAATTACAGCGTATGTGAAAACTCGTTTCCTACCGCACAGACAATACCTACTGTCTTTATTATAAAGACCAATCGGTTAATGAAATTTAAGGAAATCACCGGTATATATTGTGAGATCGGCTGATAAGGGTGTTCTAGCAGTCTAAGCCTGTGTCTGTGGCCGGCTGATTACTGGGATCGCATGCCGCTGAGGATATGGACGTTCGTCTGCTGTCTTTGTTGTGTGTTGTGCAGGTAGCGGTCCCTGCATCGGGCTGATCACTTGCTCACAGAAATCATAACGCGCGTGTGTGTGCGCGCGTGCGCGTGCGTGCGTGCGTGCGCACCTGTCTAATTGCGTGTGACCTAGAAACCTTAACACGAAGCCATCTAGGCCAACTTTGACTGCAGCGCCACAGGAAAAACAATTCTTATTTCGTAGGAAACATATAGTTCTAAACGGTTAAACGTTTAACATTTCGGAGGAGAGTGCGTGAATTCAAATAATAGTACAAAAATCTGTACATACCTAGATATATGCAGGGCGAGTTTAAGAAGCTTTGTGAAACATTCCAATTCCCCGACAATAAAGTAAAGTACACATTATTCATCTTAAAACTGAGGCTTTAAATTTAATTCGAACTACCATTGTATGTACGAGGTGAATACACCTCTTGTCATGATGGACCAAGGTAAATCTGTTCCTATATTTCAAGCGTCATTCCGTTAATACACTCGTACGCATGGGGGAGTGGAGGACAGCTCCACTCAAGTGTAATTCACGCACTAGATGGCAGAGAGTGGTGACACTGACGCTCGAACCACTTTACCACCGGTTAAAGATTGAATAGAGGGGACGCGGTGGCACAGTTGGTTGAGGCACTGCGCCACAAGCCGGAAGGTCGCGGGTTCGATTCCCTATGGTGTCACTGGAATTTTTCATTGACATAATCCTTTCGGTCGCACTATGGCCCTGGAGTCGACTAAGCCTCTAACAGAAATGAGTACCAGGAATATTTCCTGGGGTGTAAAGGCGGCCGGTGCGTAGGGCTGACATCCTTACCACTTTCATGTGGCGACTGTCTAAAATCTGGGAGCCTCAACCTCCTGGAACCCCAAGGGCCTGTCCAGGCCTGTAATGGGATTGCTTTAGCCTCTAAACATTGAATACAAGTCCAGGTGGTTTCCAGAACCAAGCGCGGTGTGGTGACGAAAAGAAAGCGCCTCGCTCCTGCCCTACGCTATGAATAATCCGATAATTACACAATTTCTTCTTTCGCTACGCAGTGCCTAACAGTATAAAGGACAGCAGGTGGGCTACTCCTAATAATCGCTAAATATTATGACCATGCAATAAGGAAGGAACATTCTGGATATTCATTCACGCATTATGGGCAACACGTTTTGACCTTTACCTTTATATATGGCACCAACGGCAATATTCCAGCAATTATATTAAAAAACACAATACATATATAAGAAATTCTAGGAAACTAAAACACTACAAGTTACTTGGAACTAAAATACTATGATTATAGCTGAGTAAAGTCAATTTTCTAAGACCTTGCGTGTCAGCTTAAGTTCAAAAGTTCTGTCACAAAACTTTAGTCTCTATACGTGCGACTAGGCTATAATTCAATTCCCTTTCAAACATTACTTAAAGTGTGGTTTCAATCATGTTCCCTTACAGTAGCAATGTACCTACATTCTTTCGCAACCGGAACACTAAAGCATTTACCGCCGCTTACGGCCGATGAGCTTGATTTCACTGCAGCAACAAAACGTCGCATTACATCGGCCAAACTACTAGAGTCACGTGAGTTGTAGCAGGACAGTTGAGAGAAGTTTTCAGATTATGTTTAAGGTTTGTTTGTGTCTCTGGGTGCAAACTTTGTGAATGACATCAATATGCGTAGAAGTAGTACAGTCCCTGTACATAAGCAACAGCCACAACATACATACATACATACATACATACATACATACATACATACATACATACGTACGTACGTACATACATACATACATACGTACATACATACATACATACATACATACATACATATACATACATACATACATACATACATACATACATACATACATACATACGTACGTACGTACGTACGTACGTACGTACGTACATACATACATACATACATACATACATACTTACGTACGTACATACATACATACATACGTACATACATACATACATACATACATACATACATACATACATACATACATACATATACATACATACATACATACATACATACATACATACATACATACATATACATACATACATACATACATACATACATACGTACATACATACATACATGCATGCATACATACATACATACATACATACATACATACATACTTACGTACATACATACATACATACATACATACGTACATACATACATACATACATACATACATACATACATACATACATACATACATACATACATACATACATACATACATTCCATGGATCCATAATTTTGTCACAAGACAACAGAATGCGGAATAAGTCATAAACATACAAAAACATACAAAAATGTACATTGCAAAATACTTTAAACGTTTTATGTGTAGTCTTAGAGGTCATTATTATAGTTTATCAGTACACATAAGGAATTCATACACAGAGTAAAAGGAGTGTGCATTTAAGTATCTTCTTAGTGCTACTTTAAATTGTGCCTTTTCATTCTTAAGATTTGTGACACTGTAGGGTAAACTGTTGAAAATTCTGATGCTAGAATCGAATGCACTTTTCTGAAAGCATGTTAGGTTGGCAACTGGTCTATGAAGACAGTGCTTATTCCTTGTATTAATACTGTGTACTGATGGACTTGTTTGAAAATTTTCTTGATTATTAACAAAGAAGTTCATTAATGAAAGTATATATTGGCATGGAACAGGCAAAATCTCTAGTTTTTTAAATCGATTTGTACACGGAGTTCTAGGATGTGTACCAACCATAATTCTGATGATTTTCTTTCGTAATGTAAATATCTTGCTCCTGTTGGAAGACCTTCCCAAAAAAATTATTCCGTACTGTATAATAGAGTGAAAATATGCGAAATAAATTTACTTGGAGAGTGTTAATGTTGCTGACGTGGAACAACGACCTAACTGCATAAGATGCTCCACTTAACACGAAGGTATATATGGGGGACAGGAGATATACATTCTTTCTTTCATGACGTCGGCACTAGATGAAGTGAATGATCAGCTTCAACGCCCGGCCGTTTTATAACCGCGGGAAGAGAGCTCCAATATCCAGCAGATAGAAGGCTTGGTGGGTTTCGAAGCGAATAAGGACCATCTGGAGGAAAGAAAAATTAGTTGTCCATGCCAAAAATCACACAGCGGCTTCTCAGGTGGTTATTCCGTAATCTAATAATCACACTTACAAAGCTACCCCAGCTGCCGTCGTAAATACAGCGGAACCCAGTTATAACAACATCGGTTTATGCGACACCCCGTCTACAGTGTCAGATTCTCTGTGGTACAAAGTAATTCCACACTGTTAACAATAAGAGAATACGAATCGTTGACAAAAACACTCGTTTATAAAGATATAAAGTCGTATTAAGTCCCTTCATGACGGTATATCTGAGTTCGACTGTATATTAGCCTAATAACAATATTTTTTCTGAAACTTATATTGACAGTCCAAGGTATGAAGATGCAAATGATACACAAACAGAACCGGGAATTTGTTTTTAGAGTTTTCAGTTTCGAGTATTCCTAAACAGTATCAGACACTGAGGAGCCATTGTGCGACCTTCCCAAAATACAAAAACGCACTGTTGCAGCTTATGGTAATACGGATTTAAACGTATGGGGTGCAATTGATACAACAGCAGTGTCGCAAATCTTATGTCCGCCTCTCTCGGTGCTGCATCAGGCTGACAATATACCGTGTCCTTAGACAAGGTAGAAGACCATATTGCATGCAGCAGATTGCTAACTGTACTACAGGCATTGCTTTCTTTTACGGTGCCAGCAGGATAAAGGTTGTTAACTGAAGCTAAGGAAAATGGAGGGGAATGGGGTGAATGAAAGCTTCTGGTTGACCATACTGCCTCTAAAAGCTTTCCTTTACATTAAAACCCTTTCCTCCACCCAAAAGCTGAAAGCGGTGCCTGGTAGAAAGGCACCGGCCATAATCCGAGACGGTGATCATTTTAGCGCCAGGTTGGAACTAATCGCAATGCATGGAAAGGCTGAGAGGATCAGTCGAGGAAACACAAATCTTATGCCATGTAATTCGGTGGAACGTTAATGTATAATGGAACAGTACGGGTTACATTATTTTAAGCATACGCACTCTTCTCAGAGCATTATCAACCAGGAAGAATCATGCAGGCGCAACGCATGACGCATATAATGAACACTCTTGACTCCGTTATAAAAACTACATATGGCACAGGGGGTAACTCCAGCGCTGTAGTATCTGATGATATATGAATGTTCATACAAGCATACGGCGGCGACCAAGACACGTATTTTAGTATTTGGGAAAATTGCAAGCAGTGTGGTATATGGGTACAGACGTTTCAAAGATACTCCGAAAAGGAAGTATTTACTTACCAGACTACACGATATCAAAACCCGGAAGGCCACCATGTAGAGAGGGAACGAAATCACATTTTGTCTCGTTGCTACGTCAGATATGTCAGAACTTGAAGCATATTCCAAACCAACCCAGAAGTTAAAATTCCTCAGATTTGATTTGCGGAATTCGTTCACATTCCACGACTTGTCTGTCGTCCAGTATGAATAACTAGAAAATAACTTTGACACTGAGAACGCCGAATTCGGTTCCAAGCCAGTCCACATGGCATTGTGTTGGAAAAAGTGGCAGTTGGACAGCTTTTACTCTGAATAGCTTACTTTGAAGTTACCCTAGCAGTATCACTCCACCAATGATCCTTACGCATTGATTTATACATCACCAGCGTTACATAATCTTAAGACATCGACAGCGTCGTTAAATAACATACAGAAATAAATAGGTTTCTTGTTAAGTTACATTCTTCACTTAAGTTGCCTCGCTGAATCCGCCTTTTCTCAAAATACGATGGTCTGTGTTTGAAATTTAAGTTTCTTTACGAAATTATTTTTAAATTTGTAACAATACAACATTTTTACATGCAGAGAATTATTAGATGGACTACTTTATGTAGCCGTTCTATTGTGCTATATTTTGATACTAAATCTGCGAAGGTGGAATATTTAGGACATAAAATTAGGCAAGTCCATCACAATCATCTCCTTTATAAATCACAGTAATTATGATCGGCTTAAACAAGAGAAACCAACACTAATCCCTTCCTCCATTAACTTCTGTCAGCAGAGCACAACAAGAACCATAATACGGCAATATGAGTTGATATTAATTTCCTATCTTCAGCTACTCAGCAGTTCATTTAATGGACCCCCACTGTATTGATTGAGAACTACAGTTTCGAGAGTAATTCAGTACTGGAGATTAAGGATGTCAAACACACTCTGGATGTATGAATAGCTCTAGTGGAACAAGAGCCCTACAAAGGAAGCACCACCACCGTACGCTGTCGTAAAACCGGTATTGATATAGCACTGGTTTGTATTGCAGCGATGCACCACAATAACGCTTCATCCAAACAAAAAACAATCCCAGGCAATGCGATGATTTTGGTATTATAAGACAAAGCATTTCTTTTGTTATAACCATATTACTTCCATTCAGGTCATACCAGCTGGTTTAATATCCTGACATAAATTTCGAGACTACAAGTGTAAAAGCCATAATCTCAAATCTATAATTTTGAGCAGTAATGGTATAAATAGGCGATAACTAACTCCGTGGATAACAGATTCTTAAAAACAATCGTTCGCGCAGCCAGAAGTTCCCCGCTAGGGCCGTTTTTGCCTGTAATTCTTGAACGAATGATCGGAAACAGAGGCAACTTGCTTCAGAAACATTGCCCGTTCATGCCGATACTATGCATAAGTAATCTGCCGCGACCTCAACAGATGGGGCCAAATAGCACTCGTTTAAACTTTTAAAGCCTAGCGGTAACTTTACGTACCACCAGGTTTAACATTAAAAAATTCTACGTGGTGCCCACATTGCGTTTATGTGTTTTGTACGGATCTCAGAACAAACAGCAACTTTTGCCTTATAAAACATTAAGAGATTGGTTTTTATAACCGAAGTGGAGAGTGTTTACAGCGCGGTACGCACTGAGTCCTTATATAAAACAGATACGCTTCGTCTTTAAAGGGTTAAGCCGAGCAGGTCATTGCTACACTGGAAGGTATGGTCATTTCATCAAAGACCCCGTGGCCACCTCGATCGCCAGACTTGACATTTCCAAATTTCTTTCTTTTGGACTACCTGAAGGACAGAGCATACAAGGAAAAACCTCGCACCATACAAGTCTTGATAGACATCAGACTGGAGATAGTCCCCACTGAGAACGATGTTCTGCGGCGAACAGCAGACAACATGCAACGTCGTGTTCCAATGTGTCTAGCGGAAGGTGGCGGCCATTTACATCACTTCATGCAAAGTCATCCAGTTCAGAATGAATTCCTGTATGTGTCACCGCATTTCCATTTCATTCTGCGCACGCGCTAATAAATTACGGCTCGGGCGTTTTATGTGAATCACCCTGCATTAAAGTCGAAATTTTTTTTACAGTGTTCATAACACGCAGTCACTCTCACCTAACAGGAATCCAGTACGCATGTACAAGAACACACACACACACATCCGTACATACATTCGTACTTACACAGCCCACGTATATACATACACACACACGCCCATACATAGATCTAGTGCGAATACAAATAACAAAGTGGGACTTTAGGGTGCACTCTTCTACGAGCCTATACTACGCCAATACAAAATCTGAATTCAAATAAATCTGTTATATAATCCTACATGACTAATAAAATGAATTATTTTCAGATCTCCCACGCTTGCCAGAAAAATTTACCTACCAAACTAAAATAATGTTCATCCTTTAAGACTGAAAGCCATTAGGAAACATCGTACAAGGCACTAAGACTAATTCAATTGTTAAGTATTTCTGAGATTTAAATATCTTAATATTATTATCGAAAAAGTAATCCAAGGAACAAATTACATATTTTATACGCATGGCTGTGAAAAGAGTATATCGTGAAAAGAAGCAGCAAGCCGGTCTGAACTTATGCAGATTAGGCTTCATTGCATGTCTCGTCAAAACTTTTCTTGAAGCAGACTTCGGCAACTGGAACTTTCATCAGGACAGACAGAATTAAGGGGGAAATAAAATATAAAGGATTTTCTCAGTTAACTTTAGTACTGTAACATTAAGTTAAATTGAGATAAACAGAAAACCAGTTTCAATTTAAGGTACAAAACTGATATTGTACACTGAGCTATGGTATTCATTTGGTAACACAAGTAAGATATAATTTAATGCACAATAAATACTTTTTCATGCCTTCAGACAGCACACCTAACAAAATATGACATCGATATTAGCCAGGAAAAATTCAAACCATAAGGTATCAGTGCTACCATAGTTCGGTAACGAATGTTAGACAGAGATATTCAGCTACCCATAGAACTATAAATGAAGAAATTAGTCGAACAACAAGTGAAATAATACACGACTCTGAGGAGAAGAAACTTTATGTCCATGAGTTCCCTTTTGTGGTGGAATCCTATATGCTAGTTCTGGCAGTATGCTGAAGAAGATTCGACACGAAAGGGACAGAAAGTTTGCTTCGTTTGACGTGTTCGTACCATCAATCCCGCAGTGAGGAGAAGAGGTACCAATAGATGAAGACCCCAGCGTGTACGTTTGTACACGAGGTAATGTGTAAATCAGAGAAATTTTTGTAATACATCAGAGAGAAACCCAGATTAATTAGAAGGGAAATCCTTTGACAGTCAGTTCTAGAGATAATCAAAGCGGACTCAAATAGTTTCCTCGACATAGCTCAAAGAGAAGAGCAAAAGATTAAATATGCAACATGTAAAAATCTGATGCATTATGTATAAATACGCCTGCACATGCAGACACTTCTGCTTCTTGCTAATGAACGTCCAATTCTTAACGTATTTCGTCCACGTTTTAAACCATTCTGGAATGTGTTGGCTTTATTATTGTGGCCAATAATTATTTTATGTTTTAATTCTGTATCACAGACGATGAGAAATAGCAAAGGTTGACATGTGTAATAGACAAATTATTCAGCAACAAGATAAGTCGGGCTCGAAAATAGTATGTAGATCGTGAACGTATGCCCAGAAAATTAAGTATTTTTATAGCAGTCAGCAATGTCAAGGTGAAATGAAATTCCTTTTCGAAGTTTATCACTGCCTGCATCATCAGGGACTGATGTCATCGATCTTTGACTACGAAGACTACAACAGTTTCCGAAGCGCTGAAGCCTCTCTGCCCGAAAACACTGCACTGACTTTAATCATAGAGGGGGTAAGGCCTGAAGTAAAAAGAGCAACCTCTTTTATGAGCAAACAATGATTCCCGGACAGAACTCACAAAATCTACTTCCAGTCTTACATCTTCATACTGTTAATGTTAGGTAGTATTTGCAATGCTCAAACAAAATGCGACGTTGCTCTTGAGTTCCCATACGTTATTATTACAGTCTTTCGACAGTGAATAAATTCTGAAGCATTTATGCAACTTGATCTACGTAATTAATACGTTACCGCTCTTTAAGCGGCAGGGATAATCATATATGTCACCCTGGTTAAAAGATTACGGGACTTAAAATGTTGACCACAGAGAGCATTTATTACTTTCACCCGATCCTTAGAATAAAGAGCAGTACATGAATTTATAGGTATGCGATGTTCTCTGTAAAGTAAGATACGAAGTTTTGTTAGGCACGTTGGCAAATTGCGAAAATAGACTCTCAGCTTCGTAATGTCTATCTGTCTGTCTGTCTGTCTGTCTGTCTGTCTCTCTGTTCGTCCGCCTTGAAAAACACGGCTCTTCTGGACGGATTTTCATGGGATTTCGTATACGAGAATTTTTCGAAAATATGTCGAAAAAAATTCGTTTTATTAAAATCCGACAAGAATAACTTACACTTTGCATGAAGATCTATGCATATTGATCATAACATCTCGCTCATTTATTCTTAGAATGAGATATATTTCAGAGGAAAGTTGTAGAAAAAATCAAAACGCATTTTATTTTCTATAACTTTTTTCCGAAAATCGTGCCGTTTATGGGATTATGTGAAAAAAATATGGTACAGCTGAACAGGCCATAGATGTCAATATAATCTGATACATGCACACTGCAGGCTAGATAACCAAGGCTACAAACACACACTCAGAATATGCAATACTGTTTTCCACGGCAACAGTGGTTAAAGTAACGTGCCACAGTGTTACTTCATACGTACATCGCCTGTCCTGGATGTTATTAAAATCATCTTTGCCCTTTAAATGAGTGACATGTAACACAGAATTGGGGTTGACGTCTTTATCAATGTGGTGTAACTTCATCACATAACAGCAAAGGAACTCTGTGACGCAGCCGGGATAAGTATAACGGAACCACTACACACATCGAAATAATTCTGCAAGTTTTAAAGATTTCATTAATATTAGAAATGTCTACCCAAATAAACTTTATTTTTCATAACAAATTTACTGAAATAATCAGCAATGTCCAAAGGCTGTTGACTTTACAAATAAACTTCTTTTACTAAGCCATGCGGCATGCAGAGAATAAATTTATATTTTTCCCAATACGATAGTTCTTGGTAAATAATACGACGTGTGGAAACAGTTACAGAAATTGAGTTTCATTTCAGGGCTAAGTATTTGTTAACGATTAATGTAACCAGATTATGACACCAACTTAACTTTATTCCAGCTAAACAACTCTTTAGAGTACTTGTTTAGTGATTTGTATGTCGACTTAGTTTCTGTGAAGTTGCGAACACAATTTTGTTTACTCATTTTCAGTCTCTTCCAATTGCATTCTTTGAAAAAAATATAATTTTGCCCCATGAAATACCTTGTTTATTTTGTTGCAGTAACACTTGAAAAATCCGGCGGTATTTTTACACTGTTTGGAGGAGTATGTCCCATTAGCCATAATCAGCTTTGTAACTGGCTTCATTTATATTGATTCAACGACGCTGTGTGTAGTTGTATTGTAAAAGACAGGGAAGCAAGAGGCTGTGTTCAAACTTGACCTAATATCCAGACAATGTCCTGTATAAACTGCGAAAAACCACGTAAATCATCAGTCAATATAGTTGGAGTACCACCCGAGATTTGAACCGATTATCGCATGAGCAGAAATCAAAAACCTTTACCACATATCTCAGTGCCTTTTTCAAATTCCAAATAATTATAGATACAAGCATTACTACAAAGTTTCAGGACAATTTTTATTGTCACAACCATACCAGCGCCATCTACCACGCAACGTTGGGAATATTTAGTAGCAATTTTCGAGTAACACGTAGCCAAATTTAATCAGTATAAAATTAGTCGTTGTGTAAGTACCATAAGCTTTGAAACATCCATGTTCCTGACAAATTCGAAATAAGAGAACCTTGCTTGAAATTATATCACTTAATGTGGGGCATGCCG
Organism: Coptotermes formosanus; assembly: GCA_013340265.1. NCBI lineage: Eukaryota > Metazoa > Arthropoda > Insecta > Blattodea > Rhinotermitidae > Coptotermes > Coptotermes formosanus. Next base: position 1,550,664 of record BLKM01012018.1, read on the forward strand.
TCATGTTACATACACACACACACACACACACACACACACACACACACACACACACACACACACACACACAGTGAGTTAAGAAAAGCTGTCAGCACCAACTCATTTTTGTTGAAGAAGTTAATTTGTTCTGAAAACACGGTTACATACAGTATGTCGGCTTGACACTAAGCCACAAAAATGACATGTATTAAGCCATCACACAAATAATCCGACTACATTATTTTCTTATTAAACGTTTAATAAATTTTACCTATTTTAATAATACTCTACGCGAATGAAAGTAGCTGGCAAAAAATTTGTAAAATTGAGATTTCAAATGCTAACTAATGTAAAGGTCTATACAGTGACGTAGTTCCCTCTATGTACGAATGTTACTGTGGGATGAAAATGGCTTAATATTAGAACGACACGTGCAGCCATATTTCTTACAACAAATTAATTCGTTCAACAAAAATCACTGGTGTTGCCTGTTTTACCCACTGTAAATCACAGTCTTAAAAGCCAGTGAGGGAACCGGCTTTCTTTACAGGCATCACGTACGTTATTTGTCATTTCCCTCCATGTCTGTATTCTCTCTGTTACATTCAGAGTGTTCTTTTAGTCACAGCTTCCTACAGACCACAGCCTTAGGTGCATCAATTTTATGACTCATGAATGACCAGATCCCTGCTGAAATAGAGGAAACATAGCAACTGTACAAAGTTCCACGTTGTCTGTGATCACATCCCATTTCCAAGTAAGTCTAAGCATTTTGTTTTCCTCGAATTGATGCTACTTTAATAGGATTCGTCACGGAATAATTCCCTGCGAAGAATAGTTGTAGAAAGCCTGAAGTAATTTCCAAACAAAATAGGGTTTCGAATGATAAATAGCAAATTGGTGTTTCTAGTAACTTGCTGCAGGTCTTTTTTACGTCCCTACATTGCGCATCGGTAATGGTGTGTAAGGATTCGTTGTCTAAGGAGCTTCAAAATGAGATCACTTCACATAAGTGGGTTCACCGTCCAATTGCTGTGAAGCGCGTTTAGTGTCAGTTGTGGGAAAAATTGTTTCGTACGTTATTCACACATAAGTTAAGCCTATCGCAGTTATTACAATTACTGTCATATAAATTGGGTCTGCAATGCAACTAGCACTATTAACACGTTACAAAAATGCAAAATCCTAAATTCAATTTGAGAGAGATTCACATCCTGTGTGAGATAATTAACGATTTTGATACCAGCAAAACAGCTCTCCAGTTTCAACTGTGCATGGCGCTTTCTTTTCGTTTGTAACAGTGTATGTTATTGAACTCTATGTAAGGAAAACAAAGGCACAGTAAACAAATGTGTGTAGACATATCGTACTGCTAAACGAAATGTGAGAAAGGGCTGCACGCAGATTGCCTGCCTTTAAGGGAAACACACGCATAACGTACACATGGTAGTCACAGCGTTTTCCAAGAATTTCGTGGTTTCAAACCAAGATGAAATTACATTTCTAGGAAGAGGGATTTCACTGAAAAGATAAACGTTCCAACAACTTGTCTGAGAGCATTTACCACGCAATATTTTTAGAAAGAAACCCTCTACTCCCGACTAACAACCCATAATCATAAATGGGTAATTGTCAGTGAGCAAGAATCAGGTCTGGGCAGACCGCTAACAGACCGCACACAGTAATCTTCTGTACTTACCCTTCGGTTCCTTTCAGCGTTCAAATAATACATGTTCAACATCAATGATTGGTAAGGGTAAGACCTTCCTTACCTTCCTTCGTAGCGTTTTACGGTTTCATAAGACCAGACATTGTGAGATCTCACAAAGATTACACTTTTTACCTTGTACTGAGTCTTATATGGCACATCTGATGGTGGTCCTAGGACCGAAACATGTTGTATTGAGTAGATATTAAATATTACACGGTAGGTGTGCTTAACTAAATATACTGTGTTGTTTATTTGATTGTATTCGCACAGCGGGATGGATCGTGTTAAATTTAAAAATAATTGCGTCGTCCACCAGTTGATATAAAGCACGTTGATCAGCAACATAAAGGTCTGAACATAAACACAATATCATCTATACACATACGAATATATACGGCCCAACCACAGCGTCCAATATAGCGATGTGTAACATTAAAACAATGCTTTTTGAAATGAAAGACAGTTATAAATAATATGTGGAATGAATGACCCCCCGATGTCACTCTACACAGCGAACAAAAATACGACATAATTCATTTCAATTCAGTCATTTATTATTAGTGTTCTGGCGCAACAAATAACAAACAACAAATGAAAACACATGGAAAAGACGTGATAAGGTACCATATCTAAAAACAGCATAAATAATATTGTAAATGTTAAAGAAGAAATTGTTTAGGGACAGTAGTTGTTCCTGAATTCCTGTGAAAGGGTAGAAGAATTCAAATATTTGGGAACAACCCTAACGACTCGAAACTGAATTCATGAAGAAATTGAGAGCAGATTGATGTCGGGGAATGCTTGCTATCGTTCGGTGCAGAATCTTTTGTCTTCCAGGTTGCTATCCAAAAACACAAAGATTAGGGTATGCAGAACTGTAGTTTTACCTGTTGTGTTGTATGGGTGTGCAACTTGGTCTCTCACACTGAGGCAGGAACAAAGACTGAAGGTGTTCGAGAATAGGGTGCTGAGGAGGATATTTGGGCCAAAGAAGGACGAGGCGACAGGGGAGTGGAGAAGGCTACATAACGAGGAACTTAATGACCTGTATTCATCACCAAATATTATTCGGGTAATCAAATCGAGAAGAATGAGATGGGCGGCGCACGTAGCATGTATCGGGGAAAAGAGAGGTGCATACAGGATTTTGGTGGGGAGACCTGAGGGAAGACACCACTTGGGAGACCCAGGCGTAACCGGGAGGATAATATTAAAATGGATATTCAAGAAGAGGGATGGGCGCATGGACTGGATTGAGCTGGTTCAGGATAGGGACAGGTGGGGGGCTGTTGTGAATGCGGTAATGAACCTCCCTGTTCCATAAAATATGGGGAATTTCTTGACTAGCTGAGAAACTGTTAGCTTCTCAAGACGGCATCTGGTGCATGTAGTTAGTTAGTTAGTTAGTTAGTTAGTTAGTTAGTTAGTTAGTTAGTTAGTTAGTTGTTTAGTTAGTTAGTTAGTTGTTCCTGAATATATTGATAGTACACTTCAAGTTACTGACATGCAGGCTTCGCAACAAAAGGCCATTTACCGAGTGAACACTCTAATGCAAATATTCAGAAATACACAGATACTGCACAATTACTTAACAAAGGAAGAAAAAGCACAAAGAAGGTACAAAATAAACTGAAATTAATTACAAGTAACGAAACTAAATTAAAACCACAATTCACACAAACAGTCAGCAACCGAACTAGAGGGTAAAATCTGTTAAGAGCTTTGATTTACTTAATAAACACATCTACATCTAACCAAATGTTAATCACAACCACTCACAATACTTCCAACAATATAATTCACGCTGGATTAAACAAAGCGAAAACTAATGCCGTGACGGTGCTTGTACCTTACAAAGCATAGGAAACGGAACTGAGGGAAGCCAGTATTACTAGCGTTTCCGTTGGATGAACGTAACTGAAGTGTACTTCCTGATGCAGACTGCCTTCGAAGCTGCAGTAGGCCTATGCGAAGAATACAGCCTACTCAGGGAAGTGCATTAATTACAGTATGGAAATATCTAATAATCTGTTGCACACAAGACGGGAAAAGTATCTAATGGAGTGTGATAAGCTTGGTATGAATTGAAAATAAGAGTTAATTTTCCAGCACTGAGTTCAGTGAAATAATTGATTACATTCAATACATTTAAAATATAAAATTGTACACATCACTGCAAGATTCTTTCACGAACCAATGAATGCAACTGCAACAGCCGTAATTTTAATATTTATGAATTACTGTGGACCTGAAAAGAAGAAGGGTATAAGTCCAAGTTTTATCACGCTTCAGATAACAAAATATTTTTCTTACAATTTAGAGACCTTTAAGATGCAGACGGTGTCAGTGCAAATAGTGTCCCAGTGTAGCTGAACAAGAATTACGCAAATTCTAAAAGGTTTTGACGATGGTGTATAATATTGTGTGGAGATAGGTTTATGGACTTTATCCATCGTCCGAAGAGTAAAATATTAAAAATATTAAAAAATTAAAATCACAGCGTTTCGGAAGCTCTCTCTGCATCCGTCCTCGGGTGAATGGATTGGGGGGGGGGGAGAGAAAAACGCCTATTTTGTTGGGCCCCTTAGAAAGAGCTAGCCTCCATCACTGGACAACTCATGTGATGGATCCTAGCTCTGTCTAAGGGGCCCAACAGAATAGGTGTTCTTCTATTCTCCCCCTCCATTCATCTGAGGACGGAAGCACAGCCAGCTTCCGAAACGTTGTGATTTAAATTTTTTAATATTTTTAATATTTTACTATTCGGAAGATGGATAAAATCCATAAAGCCATCAGCAAACAAGAATAAAGCAGCAGTATGTCACATAATGATCTATGAATAATAACGTATCATGTCAAATAGGATAAAATTTGACGTACACCGTTCTGCTCCTCAGGTCCAGACCTGACACAGTAGGGCTAAGTCCTTCTCGAAAAACTGTTGCTCACCTACCCATTCAAAATCTCAAAAGCTACATAAATCCAGTTGACATTATCATATAATGTTATCAGTTTCAACACTCTATTCCCATTGGCTGCAGTATCATCAAGATTGTCACTTCCACGCAGGTTTTCAGATGAATACTTTAAAATGATTTGTAAGATGACTGCCCTATATGTGGTTTATGCGAGACCAACTCCTCTCAAAGACAAGAACTTTTAACCATATAAGCAGGAACTTTAGTAATTAATGGACCCGAGGAGAAGTCTTTCAAGTAACAGGAGACTCAGCAAAGGCATTCTACATAAAAGGCAATCACAAAGTGACGTCATTCTTTTCAGTGTATAGGCTTAAGTATAAAAACTCTTAGCCCCATGTTTAGACCACGAACACACGAAAGGCATTAACAATAAGGCATTGTCACTAACGCGCAGAAGGTATAGGGAATCTGGTATAGAGTTCGATACGGTTCGTGAAAGTTAATTAATGGGCCTTTAATTAGCTCCACATAAGTTTGTGAAGACATGACGCTTTTATATACAACTATGCTCAACTTTGAAGCTTTTGAATAAAATATAGCACTTCCATTGACATAATGGAACTTGTATTGCTGTTTTATGGAGTAAGAAAAGCCTCCGTTCGATAATGATACCAAAAAACTACGATAATTGACAATGCACATTGATTGAACAAAAATTCACGTTAGGGAAAATATGAATATAGAAGTATCTGTATGCCATAATGATCGGGAAGGAGCGACAAGAAATCGCAGAATGGCAAATACAGTAGTGTCAGCGTCGTGTAATTCTGCCTCTCTTTGAGTAAGTACAAGGAAGGCAATGTACATACAAACGTAATACTCAGGTGCGTTCGCGTAACAACAGTTGCCGTGGAAAAGCAACAGTTATTAAATACTGCAAGATCGGGTCTGTAGCCTTAGTTATCCAGCATGTAATGCGCATTTGCCATATTATATTGTTATCTGTGGTCTGTTATGCACTACCACATTTTTCCACATTATCTCATAAACGGTACAATTTTGGGAAAAAGTGATTGAATAAAAAATTGTATGTTTTGATTTTCTCTACAACTTCTGTCTCAACAATTTGTCTTCTAAGAAGAACCGAGCGAGATAGTATCATAAATTTACACCTGTTTTCGCGTAAAGTACTCATTATTCTTGCCGGATTTTAATGAAACTTGACATGTCTCGACAGAGTTTTGAAAAATACTCAATTATTAAATCTCATGAAATTTGCGATCCAAGTTGTTCCATGCGGATGGACACACACAACGAAGCTAACAGTCGGTTTTCGGGTAACCAAATCGAGAAGAATGAGAAGGGCAGGGCATGTAGCATGTAGGGGGGAAAAGAGAGGTGCATACAGGATTTTGGTGGGGAGACCTCAGGGAAGGCGACCACTTGGGAGACCCAGGCGTAGATGGGAGCATAATATTAAAATGGATCTCCAAAAAGTGGGATGGGGCATGGACTGTATTGAGCTGGCTCAGGATAGAGATAGGTGGCGGGCTCTTGTGAATGCGGTAATGAACCTCCGGGTTCCATAAAATGCGGGAAATTTCTTGACTAGCTGAGAAACTGTTAGCTTCTCAAGAATGCCTCTGCTCCATGGAGTTAATAGTCGGTTTTTGCAATTCTGCGAACGCGCCTAAACAATAGTAAAGAATGTTACTGAGCCTAAAATTGTATAGCAGTAAAAATGTCTCAATAAATAACACACGCAACGTAATAACGACCTGAAGAGTGGAAACAACACCTGCTACGAGGGGTGGTAAGAAAGTAATGTCTCCTGTTTTTCAGAAACTATAAATGAAATTATAACGAAATTTATATATATCGTAGGTAAATCCCTTACAAAGTTGAGATTATTTTTCCACAAAGTCTTCTTCATTATCAACACAAATTTTCCACCTGTGCATTAGACGCCGCATGCTGGTCGCGTAAAACTTTGCTGAAGCGTCGGGACTCCTGACGGTCGCTGTGTTTCATCTCGTTATCCGCAAAATGGCGTCCCCGGACTCCATTCTTCAGGGGGTCAAAAAGATAAAATTCGAAGGGTGCTAAATCGGGACTGTTTTTGCATTACCTCTCTTTTATATACATTTTACAATATAGTTGCCTGCAATTATATTGTGTAACTCACGTGGAAGGAATTTAATTCTTTTTAGAGAATTATTTTCTTCTTAAACTGGGGCGAACTAATATGTTATTTAATATCGAGAACAAAATTTTAAAACCGCGTTTACGGCTACATAAAATTTAGGATAAAAACCAATAACACACAGTTTTTAGAAATAGTATCAATTTTAAACGATAGTATACAACACATTTCAATACCACTTTTATCCCACGTTTTAGAAAAACAGGATTCACAACATTCTTATAAGTTCACTAATGTATTATGCACAATAATGAAATTTCAGTCTTGCTAGTATTAATTTATTTTTGTGTACATGATTTTCCCAATATTTTTAAAAAATACGAGTACCTGATAATAGCCACGTAGCGCCGAAACATGTAGTAGAGTCGACAATAAATAATTCTGTGTACGATGTGTTGTGTAACTGAGTATCCTTTCTCCTTATTTAGATCACTGAACTTAAACCTCAAAAGCCATTTCAGATGAAAGAGAAACAATGCAAAGAGCATGAAGTGATAAATGTGTACAGGCTCGATACCGATAATTTTTTATTTCAAAAGAAATACATGTCATTAAATTAACCGTAAAATCAACTTAGTATTGTTTACGTTATAAGCCTCGTAAGAGGAAAAATCTTTACGCTCCAACTCTGTGACGTAGCTAGGAACGTTGAGGCTGAACTCGTGAATAAAGTTTGTTATGCATTATTAGCCCTCAGATTGATGGCGTAATCCTGAAAACATCCCCCTCAACCACAAAAAAAAAACTCCTAAAAGAAGGCACTGAACATAATAAAAGAAAACACGGAAAAAAGACAGAACCAGGAGTATAGTGCAACCGAAATATCTTGCGATATGAACTCCTTTGCGAAACTGCTACTTCCTTGTAGAAGGGAAAACATTCTACGCAATCAACGGTGCACGTTAGTATCTGTTTTTTTAATGACACTTTATCACTTGAATAATTTATGTAACGTTTTATTGACATGAAAAGCGTGAGATACGACGCAGAAGGAAGTGGTCGTGGCTTATCTTAGCTGTTATTCTAGCAGCTGCCTCAAGGTTTTGAGGTAACTGCGAAAAGAATAATGAGGTAGGCTGTGCCTCAGACTGAGTCCGAAACTGAGTATCTCCTGTCTGCTTCTACATTGCAACATTCCATGTTACCTTACATGAGGACTCTCACTGCTCTGTTTATTGCTTCCGGGCTAATCTCGAAACAGTCATTAACCCTTTAAAGACGAGGCGTATCTGTTTTGTATAAGGACTCAGTGCGTACCGCGCTGTAAACACTCTCCACTTCGGTTATAAAAACCAATCGCTTAATGTTTTAGAAGGCAAAAGTTGCTGTTTGTTCTGAGATCCGTACAAAACACATAAACGCAATGTGGGCACCATGTAGAATTTTTGAATGTTAAACCTGGTGGTATGTAAAGTTACCGCTAGGCTTTAAAAGGTTAAAGCAACGTTACCAAACCGATTCCGTGACGCAACATCCCCAGCTGCCTAATTTGATGTGACAGTCTTTCTCCATAAAGTAACAGCATGCGAGCTTTTAGGCTATCGAATCCCCGCAGTTGAAGTTTTCGTTCTTCTGGGGTATTGCGCTCCATCACCGGGTGTTTCCCATCGTTTTGAGATTGCCTGTTGGTTTCAACTTCAACGGTCTGATATCCAGTTGGACATATCTCAGACACGAAGTTCTCAACGCGACAGTAGCTCAGTGAGTGACACTTGTTTTCCTTTATAGTTGTCGTATTCTTACCTGATGATTGACGCCTTGTACGACCGAAAGATATCGTCAGAAAACAATAAAATCAAGAAGCAGAAATGGTGTTGTGTTTGTCTATGTAGTTTGTAAATAATGATATATATACACGCACAAAGGGATGGGAAATCCAGAAATTGAGTAAATAAATGTCTTGCCTTAATGGAATCCGAAGGGTTCATTACTGTGTTTACGAAAATATCCACTGCACTTTATCGGGAGCCAAATACGTCAAGTAGACAGCCTTAACATTCCTTAACCTTTTAAAGCCTAGCGGTAACTTTACGTATCACCAGGTTTAACATTAAAAAATTCTACGTGGTGCCCACATTGCGTTTATGTGTTTTGTACGGATCTCAGAACTTTTGCCTTATAAAACATTAAGAGACTGGTTTTTATAAACGAAGTGGAGAGTGTTTACAGCGCGGTACGCACTGAGTCCTTATATAAAACAGATACGCTTCGTCTTTAAAGGGTTAAAGATCTTTCTTCGAATACTGTATTCAAAAGCTTTACGTCCTTCTTCATAGCATAACGTGGAGTTAAAGAAGTGACGATGTTTTAACTTCGGCATTGAATAAAAATGAATGCCAGTTCTAGCATCAAATGGCTTTAGCCTTCATAACAATTGAAGAGGATGATGCAGGAGGGTGGTACAGTCATATTGCACAAGCTTACCTCTCTGAAACAGAGACCGGGCTGTCCATTAGGCTGCTGTCAAACAGAAACTAAACTTGTAATGAGAGTGGATTATAGACGTCCTGAATCAAACTTGTGATTTTGAGACCGCAGGTTGACATAGGTTGAAGCAAATATTTTACAAATCCTTTGATACTCCTAACTCAACAAAATATTCCCTATTTTATTTCGGGTTATAGGGTGTCTGGAGAAAGATTCGTTAAATATCACAGAAATTAAAACATACAGATAATAAACCGAACGTATTCTGTCTGGAGTCATATAATCATTGCACTTTGCCCATCGTCAGTCGTCTAGTATTTAAAATATTAATCCTTTAAAGACGAAGCGTATCTGTTTTATAAAAGGACTCAGTGCATACAGCGCTGTAAACACTCTCCACTTCGGTTATAAAAACCAGTCTCTTAATGTTTTATAAGGCAAAAGTTGCTGTTTGTTCTGAGATCCGTACAAAGCACATAAACGCAATGTGGGCACCACGTAGAATTTTTTAATGTTAAACCTGTTCGTAGGTAAAGTTACAGCTAGGCTTTAAAAAGTTAAGTAAAGACGTTTTGGGAACAGGATCGTTCCCGCCTTCAGGCAGAAGATTAAAGGAACAACGTACTCAATTCAGCCAGATAGGAATAGCAATTCTAGATCTCCAGGCAACTCTTGTCACTTTTCCTAGCACCGTATGTATGCCTAGTTTCAGGTAATATGAAAGGAAGATAACAAAAACCATACACAGCTGTATAGTATATTTACTGGGCGATCAGAGTACACTTTTGTAATATTTGTATAAAATACTGACTTTGCCATAATTCATCAATAACCGTAGCTTATAAAAGAGTGAATAGACTTTATCATACCCCCGACCTTCAAATGACCCAATAAATTGCCTCAGAAATAGATCACCTGAGGGAAACACATTAAGAAAGTTTGATCATTACTGTTGACCCTCACTTGCTACGTGACCCGATGGAACCGCAGTTTATAGCTTGGTCATATTTACACCAAATATCGCTATGTACTGACTGGCAGCTGGATTATCGCTAAGGTACCCAGTGGCATTTTAATGACTGCGAAAACGAGGATTCGTGCCTCCTTTATAGCCACTAAGAGAGTGTTGACTGTTAAATTTTATCACACTTTGAGGGTTATTATAACGAGTCTTCAGCGAAGACAAACACATATCATGGTGTCATTGGCTGACGACACAACACGCAGAACTACATTCTGCCCGAATGTTTCTTCGGCCGTTGTCCATCGGCCGATTCTTCTCAAACCAAAACCAAACTCAAAATTATTTCAGAAAATAATTTTTTTCCTGGTTTTCATACAGCTCCGCCACACGGAAAAAACAGCAGAATACCTTATCTTATCGTGTTACCTGATAAGGGAAAAGAACCTGTTTCCAAAAGACTACGGTTTAAAAACCTGGCAAAATAAGTAACCCACAAAATACCAGTAAAAAGTGCTGCACAGTACTGTCAAAAACTATCACTCAACATTCTGCAGTCTGTCTTAAGACACATCCATGGCCTCTTCCAAATCACGTTCTCCACACAGTGCCATTAGTGCTTCCTCTTTCAATTTCCAGTATCTTCTCTTTTTCTTAAGGTCATGCAGTAGCTGCTTACGTCTTCTTCCTCGTCTTCCCGTCACTTCTATCCATCCTTCTTTCATTCAATGACATGTTTTAGAAGGCATTTCCTATGCAAGATGTGACCTACCCAGTTGGCTTTCCTTCTTTTTATTGTACGCAGGATAGTCCTCTCCTCTTTGACTCTACGTAATACTTCCTTTCCAACACGGTCGGTCCAGAAACTATCGTACTTTAGTAATTCACACTTTCGAAACATACCTTTCTGCATACACAGATAATTTAATCTAGTCAGCACACGTGCACAATGTAACAATGTATATGCGCTATGTATAATTAGTTTTTACAAGGCACGTATCACATTTCGTTAGTAAAAAATGCAACACCATGCATTACAATTACACGTAACACAGCAACCGATTGTTACGTCGCAATATTCTTACAGTATTCTTTCGTGTTCGCTGACTGTAATTCCCCGCAGCATTGCGACTGAGAACTTTTGTAAAAAAAATATGCAACCGCCACTTACTACCACACCTTGCTATTTACCACTCCACATATTAATTATGGCAGTGTAGTCGGTATAGTGACTCGCTATGGGCTGGACGGTCCGGGGTTTGATCCTCGGTGGGGGAAACGGAATTTATCTTTGCCAAAACGCAACTAGATCGGCCGTGGGTCCCACCCTGCCTCTTTCAATGGATACCAGGGTTATTCCTGGGGACAAGGAGGCCGGGCGTGGCGTTGACCGCCCACACCCATCTAGCGCCGAGGTTAGAACAGAGTAGTGCCACACTGCCCACTATGTGGCGCACGGCATGTTATAGGGAGAGGTTTACCATTACATATTAATTACAAGACTAAACACTGAAACAAAAATACACTCATCATCAGTACCTATACTTTTATACCTGCACGATAAGTTATAATTCCTTCCAGTCAAACAACAACGATGACAAAATCGAGATAAAATAGTCCAAACACAACTCCATTCCATTTATTTATATAAAAACATGTTTCGGCCGTCTAGGTACTCTTCAAGTTCAAAGTTCTTATTTTTCAAAACATACTGAGGAATGAATGAATATCTATAAAATGTGATAAAAATGGTAAGTCTGTTATGGTATATGATGCAACATACTTAACACTTTTATCGCATTATATAAAGTTTTATTCATTCCTCAATATGTTTTCAAAAATAAGAATTAACCTGAAGATGACCTTAACAGTCGAAATATGTTGCTCTGTAAGTGAATGGAACGTAGTTGTGTTTGAAAGCATTTTATCTTGATTTTATTTTATATAACACAATGGAATTACTTCCTTTAAAAAAGAAAACGATTGCCCTTGAAATTGACACCATATGATGTTCATTACACTAGTAATCTTAGTGCCTGCCAGAATAATCTCTTCCACTGGCAAAGCGTCGTTTAACCTTTCAAAGCCTAGCGGTAACTTTACATACCATCAGGTTTAACATTAAAAAATTCTACGTTGTGCCCACATCGCGTTTATGTGTTTTGTACGATCTCAGAACAAACAGCAACTTTTGCCTTATAAAACATTAACAGATTGGTTTTTATAACCGAAGTGGAGAGTGTTTACAGCGCGGTACGCACTGAGTCCTTATATAAAACAGATACGCTTCGTCTTTAAAGGGTTAATATATCACGAAACATAACAGTCATACATATAAAAATGTACTGTGCTAAGACACAACTTTGTTGTTTGAGCAGAGTTCTAGCAACACTTCTGAAAACACTGTAGTAACGGTGACGCTTCTTCATCAAATTATTACTGTCAGCCCATAGACAATAGATTTGACTGGTTTTCAATATTACTTTAAACTTACCTCCATACAAAATTTTTGACGCATTTTTGTAAGTCGAAAACCTGCGTTTCATGCAGCCATGCATAACGCCTCATCCATCACAACTCTGACAAGTCAAATAGACTGTATGGTGGTAGAAATGCAAGAAAGAGCCATTTGGAAAAAAAATCACTCAAGATTAAGTGGAAGGGAAGAAGAACAGACTCTTTTCTCGTTTTAAAAATTGATTGGCTAAGAGAAACTTGACTGACACGTTAGAGAGCTTGATACTCAAGGCGTGAACTCTTGATTTGCTTAAAGAGTACGTCACCCTGTAAAAATGTTTCGACGGAAGTACATTTCTTTCCAAACTGCACTCTGATAATTCCACCAATGATGGTTTCACGTGGCTATTAACCTTTATCCTGCTAATGTGGTATATATGGTGAGCTGCTAATAATGCCAGCACCACTAATGTGTAATATTTGGTGACCTACATTTGGCAACGCTGAAAGGAGCCTCTTTGTCTCTCTCTCTCTGCACAGTGTCTCAACACTGAATCAATCGTGTAAGTAAGTGTGTGCACACAGATATGACATAGGACGTCTTTCACGATTGATTCAGTGTTGAGACATTGTGCAGATAGAGAGAGACAAAGATGCTCCTTTCAGCGTTGCCAAATGTAGGTCACCAAATATTACACATCAGTGGTACTGGCATTATTAGCAGCTCACCATATATTCCACATTAGCAGGATAAAGGTTAACTGCTATTATTATTGCACCACCCTGTGGACAATATTTCATAGCAGGATATTTCCGTAAATAAACTTTCTATAGGATAAACCGGTGGCCGAGATTTTAATTGTAGCATTTGATATTGCAAATCTCCTTGCTAAGTCACTGTTGTATTTATCAAGAAAGGTTACAAGGCTTTGAAAACTGCAAGGATTGAAGTCTGCTGTCTTATGGCAAATAAGGCCCCCCCAAGAAGAACTCAGTCTGAACATGTACGGCCATGAAAACTTAAATCTAATCTACATGTAAACGGTAAAGGTAAATCTGACCCTATACAAACCATGAAGGTATAAGCTGTAGTGCAGGTATAGCTCCACTAACTCTAAAATATCTGTAACAGACAGGGGCGTGTGGTCATCTTATCGGTCCGGCCGCTTTATCCCGGATAAATAGCCCCGATATCCAGTGAACACGAGTTTAGGTAGGTCCGAGATCCAGTCTGGATGCTGTGGACTATATAAAAACCTCCTGCGACCGCTAAGAATCTGAAAACGATTTCTCAATCTCCCAGCCACTTAGCCTATTCGCTACTCCAACTGAAATGTGCCGGGTCAATTTCCAGAGTCTCGCAAACATAGGAGCACCGACTACCATCCTGACACTTTTCTTCACTGTTTTACACTACATCTAGACAAGACACAGGGTATCGTAAAATAAGCTACAATAATTTCCATATTTCTTCCTGTCGCACTGCAACCCAACTCTGGCCTAGGGTATCGCGTTTTGAGTTTTCTAGATAATTCCCAAGTAGACACACACACACACACACACACACACACACACACACACACACACACAAACGGTATGACTCTCCTGAATGAATGATCAGCTCGTCATAGTGGCCGTTTCAACACAACAAAAAACATAAGAGACAAACATCCATGCCCTCAGGGGGATTCCAACTTGCGATCCCAGCAATCAAGTAGCCGCAGACCTACGCCTTAGACCGCACGGCCAGTTCCATATTACTCCCTTCTTATTATTCCACAGTGAGGAAACTCGGTGACTAAGTGACACAATAAATGGCAGCATAATTTCATGTGTCGGAACTCTCTTACACACTCAAAGTTACTAGTACTGAATTGCTTCGGCACAGACAAAAACAGCAACATTTACACACATCAGTAAATTTAGAGCCAATTTCGGCGCGTTGTGCAATCAGACATACTTTGGTGTCTCACATAATGGACAGCGCCCCACATAATATTGTGCATTGGTACAATGAAGAAACCACCGCCCGCTACGGACAAGGACTGAGATTTGAGTTCATAACACACGCAAAATTTGTGATAAAACAAATTCAGGAAGAGAATCATCTGGCTTTCAAAAAGCTAATTGAAGATAGAAGTATGACCAACTTCTGAGAAGTAATTCTTTTATTTTTATTTTCTATAAGAATGCTGTCATTATCTTGCGCCGAACAGCTTCCAGTGGTGCGATAACTTAATGAATAATTACCTGGGAAGGATGTAGAAAGAAGTGCTCGTAGCCCAGTATGAAGTACAGCCCCAGGCTTTAACTGTTACGAATTCATCAAAACTAAAAATCAGGACAGTCGAACCAGGCACTTCCAAAGTACAAGCCAGAATCATTATAGCTTCAGCCAACTTGCTCAATCAGGTAAGGAGTGTATGAAGATATTTACATCGGACACTGGACGATGCACGGTGTAATATTCATATTTATCCATAAATTTGAGATTTACCTCAGCAATTTTCAAAGTCTAGAAAGCATGGGGGACAAAAGGAAATATTCTTGTTGCACATACTGGTGTAGTAACGTGAATTGAGATTAACAAGACGGTCATACGGAATTTGCAACGAGATACCTCCACTTCTGTCACACCCAAATTCAATCTCGACATGAAACATGGTGAAGGAGCAAAGTGAGGCAGGCGCCTACTGTATAAACTATTCATAAACATGTCATTATCTTGTGACCGAAATAGAAATTAATGGACGTTACACGAAGCCCACTCCTATACGTCTCGTAGAAGGGATTAAATTCTAGGTTTAAAGCAGATGAAGACAGCGTTTATAGGTCTATTAATATGTATTACGTTAGGCATGAGGAGTCACGATATGAGGTAAAATTTAAATAGAAATAAAGCCACTCAAGCAAAATGTAAATAGTAAGCTTGGTAATAGGAACTGCAAAGTAGACTTACACTGTTCCAACATAATATCGTTAATGGATATTATCCTGAACTACTTTAGTAACTTTAATTTAAAACAGTCTCTCTTCAAGGCAGTCCTTCTTTCAAGCAAAATTTGGCAAGAGTTTTTTTTTGTCTAACCTACCCAATACCACCCCACCCAATCCGATCGCAGTTCTTTCAAGATTCCTTGATTAAATCATGCTAACAATAATTTGAAAATTTCTCCGAGTTCCACTTCATAAATTGTCCCCAGTCTACCTACTGAACCGTGTAATTATGAATGAACTTCCTGCTTCATACTCGAAACTATCCGATTCCCACCTAGCAACAGTTCAGTTAGGATGAAGACTTAGATGCCTATCTTTCAGAATACACACACGTACTTATACGATGCAAACAGCAAAACTGGTTGATTTTTTCATCATTACATTTACAAGGGGCAAACACATGGATAGGATGCACACTTTTCCTAAATAATCGTCCTGTTTCGCGAGGCACTTTTTATCTCTGTCTACCGGTTTCTTAACGTCGACCGAGAAGAAAATTTTAGGTTGATCCTAAAGGCCCACATATATTGACCCTCCGCGCACTGATTGTCGCTGTTCGCGTAACCCTAACTTAGTCGTCCATAATGGGGATAAACACATGAAGAAATATTCAGATTTTCGAATAAAGAAAAAATTGGAATTTAAATTTTCGGATCACTTTGACAAAAAATCAATTCACAGCGAGTCTCACACAAACAGTGCACGCCAAAAGCGGACGCGAGAAATATACAAGGAGGCTGTGCGAGAATATACACTAAATATATCGATTATCAGTAATTTTAACATTTTCTTGGTCTGCAGTATATTTGCTACATTGGGGATCGCGTTACGACACGTTATCTGAATTGTGTAAGTTAAATCGTTCGCTTCTTGAATCACCTACGTATAAGCTATGATAGACAGAAGAGTTAACAAACACAAAAATGGAGAGAATAGTTAAAAGAGGTTATAAAGCATGCATTTGAAATCTGAAAAGAATCACACGAAGTCGGAAACCCTTGACGTACGTACCAAACTATAAGCAAGAAACATTTTTGTACATTGCTAATCCCGTGCATTGTAGTGATACTAATTGCTGCATTATAACCAACCAAATGCACTATTTCACTGTTTAAACTGATTTTCACTTCACTCCGACATGTTTTGACGCTTCACCACGTCATTTTCAGGGAGTGCACCAATGTTCTTCTGAGAAAACATTGGTGCACTCCCTGGAGATGACGTGGTGAAGCGTCGAAACATGTCGGAGTGAAGGGAAAATCAGTTTGAACAGTGAAATAGTGCATTTAGTTGGTTATAACACAGCAATCAGTATAAGTAAGACATCTCCAAGAAAGACAGGTTTCGTAAAGCAATGTTTTTTATGTAACCTATTTTATAAGTACCTTCCCCTGGACTTTTTAAAATTGCTTTTTGGGAACTTAAATATTCTTCCTCAGATCTTTCTTATCACTCCCTTTCCTATCGATCGCCCTATCCCTACCAAGCCTCATAATACAAACGTAATTCGCAGCTCCTAAGGAAGAAGATTGTTAGAGAAAAAAAATTTGGAACCCCCCACTACATCTCAACCTCCCAGAATAAAGTGCTAAGTCCAGTAGAATGTGGTGAAGTGACCACACAAAATGGATATGGAGAGACCAAGGGTGTATATTTTACAAAAGAATCAATATATCTATTGAAAATCCTCTATACCTTCACACGGACCCTAAAAGCTGCCGCTGTAGGTGGCAATGAATCTCTCAGTATGAACCCACCAAGAAATATGATGTGTATTCGGCTGGCTGTTTGCGGTCTGGCGCTCATGTAGCAGTAGTTACATATTATGGATTCTGTGTAAAAGGGCCATGGACCGTGGGAATTTCTACCATATGACGCTATATACAACTAGCAGAGTCTATAGTATTAATTACTACAACAGCAGCAGGCATAAAAGCTAGTTTTCCATGTCTGCTAGAGCATGCATGCGCGCGTTGTGATGTCAAAATACACTGTCCCCCTCCCTCTGTGAACGTACCAGCATATGTACGGTAGTCTTGATGCTCCCTGTCAACATAAATGACACAGACTATGCTATTTCATAACAGAATAGGAGCTAGATGCGTGGCGACACGTAAAACACTGACACTACGGGAAATAGCAGTGGGTAAAGAACATCATATTTACTTAAAACGTTATTTAACCTTTTAAAGCCTAACGGGTACTTCACATACCACCAGGTTCAAAATTCAAGAATTCTGTATGGTATTCACATTGCGTGTGTGTGTTTTGTACGGATGTCAGATGAAACAGCGATTATTTCCCTATACAGCATTAACTGACTGGTTTTTATAACTGAGGTGGGGAGTGTTTACAGCGCGGTAAGAGCTGAATCCATATATAAAACAGATTACATTTCGTCTTTAAAGGGCTAATGACATGAAACAACAGACCGCCAATCACAACTAATTTTTAGACACAAAATCAGGTGTGATTGACGGTTTGTTGTTTTATCTGCCTATTCACGCAATACAAAGGTATGCCGCATCTAACATTGTTTAATTACAATTTATCGAGTACAGTACTTGTTGTATACTGTCAGGATCCACCTTAACGGGCACATTCGGACGGGAATAACATACATATTGGCCACGACACCATTTCACGTAACCTTATTCTTTGTCTTTGTAACAAATGTGAAGGACATGATTCACTGAATCAGAGACAAGGGTGTGTTAGAATGGAAAAATGAGGCTGAACAGCTGTCAGTATAGCTACTTGGCTGAGAACTGTATGACTGAGGTTTGATTCCCGTGATGGTTATGGGCTATACACTTTGCCAGCACATTCAAATTTACTGTCGGACCTACACAGGCTCGTACCTAATCCGTTAACTAGGCCACCTCCACGAGTTTCAACCGTCCCGAGCTGACCACATGGAGTTATAACTTCACGACATGGTACTAAAGCACATACTTGAAAAAGGAAAGGCGATGAAATATTAGAGATATACTGGTATTTGACGCAGAGACAAGAAGCGGCATTCGAGCCAGAGACTTCCAGAATAACCATTACACCATAAAGCTTATAGAACCCTTCATTATGTTGCGCAGTTAGAATGTTGTTAATTCTGGAACTTACTGTCACATCATTAAGTGTGGAACTGCCTAACATGTTACTAATTCTGGAACTTCCTGACATGTCATAAATTCTGGAACTGCCAAACATATTATTAATTCTGGAACTTCCTGACATGTCACTAATTCTGCAATTGCCTCCATCTAAAGTTTCTACCCCACGAAACAAGTATGATTCGCGAAATAAGAAGGTAATAAATTTACCTACATTGCTAGATATTTTAAAATAATCACGCCATTATGACATCCTATCCCACAATTTCTACGCCTTGTAAGTCTGCTGGTCAGATAAAAAGCGTAAGGATGAATCATCGAACACGGTTTCAGGGTTAATATCCGTGGAGACAGAAGGGGCCGAAGACATAAAAATTTCGGACTATCTATAAATCCAGGGAAGGGAATAGGTATATTTCCACATAGGAGTCAATCCATTACAACAAAGTACAGTCACTCAGTACACAATCTGATGAATGCCAAACCAGTCAGATATGAAATGCCATTCATAGACTTCTAAAATATTTACAATTATACACCTCACGAAAAATAACACATAATTTATGATTTTCGCACAACTAGGCAGATTTGAGTACACTGAGATCCATTTTCATGAACAGCCACAGAGATGTATGACAGAATTCATTTAAAAATCACAGTTCCGTTACTCCTTTCGAAATAACGGAGAACAATTGGGAATAATCGCACTGCAGAACTTCACACTTATGACGAGTTCACATTATGTATATTTATTAAGACTGGGCATTCAATACGAAAAATAAAACTCATAAATTTTAAATTACAGATGGGGTTTCAACGACAGAAACCTTTCTTCCAAACTGTTACGTTTCATCTAAAGGTCCAAGTCGTTTAGGATACGACGCCATATCAATTGCTAAATACTTATCTACTGGTATTTCGTACAAGCTTTCTACCCCCATTTTCATGGTCTAAGCAGTCCAAGGACAGTGTATCTGCTTCCTTGCCTTATAATCTTTCGTTCCTAAACTGATTAAAAAAATCAGGTTTATTAGACATATCTACATTACAGCTTACCTGTCGAATTCACTTTGATTTTGGAGAGGCGTTTCAGAGCTTCTGCTCCATGCACGTATGGAATGTGTAAATAAAATATTCCATGACATAATATACAATGAACATCATGTAAGTGTAACGCAGTCTCTCCTCGATTTAGTCAAAAATATTAGTTTTAAGAAAGTGTGAATAAATATAGGACGTTCATGAATCAGTGACTTAGGGATTGAATCATTAGACGCGACGGTGTAAATGTCCTCGAACACTGTATAATAAAACGATCACACTAACACATAAAATGGCATAGAAATAAAAGAACTGGAACAAATTAATTCGTACGTTATAAAAAAGAAAAAAATTACCCTTATTAGATTTTATTTGTCCCATTACGCACAGAGTATAAAACAGCACTGCGTGAACTGGTGTCGAAAGGCGACGAGTAACAAAAGAACAGGAAAAGGGCCAAGCTGCAGAGTCGTTATGTCGGATTGTCAAGAACCACAGCGCCTGGGCCGCTGCTGTCTGCAGGTAAGGTGCAGCAAGGGTTGGTATAAAGGGGTGAAAGCAAGAAGCTGGCGAACAGTGTTAAATGGGGTGGAAAAGTGCGAAGTTTCTTAGCGGAAAAACCGAACGACCTGTGACAGAGCTAGGAGAAGGGGGGACCAAGACGAAAAGAAAGAAAAAATAGACGGAAAGCAAGAAAGTTACCCTCGGATGTGAATGTGGTTTTCTCTGGGTGTTCTGCAGTGCTGGTTTGACAAATGTTGTACAGTCAGTTACAAATAAAACTGCACCCTCCTCCAGCAAGGAATTTATTTTTTGTGACATTATATTTGATATTTGAACATATTATTTTCTATTTTTTAATTTGTTGTCAACAATTGTCCTCGTAATGAAGAGAACTGAAAGAACTAAGAATGTTTCAAAACATAAGCTCTAATGCCAGAACACAACATATACAAACCAAGCTGATATATTTGCAGAGAAGGAAACGTGTATATGGGGCCCTATATATACACACACGAAACGTATACAATTCTGCAAACAGGATGAAATAAATCTGAATAGTTAAAACGGGAGAGTACAAAGTCACACAACATTCTCTCTATTCCTAAATCAATCTCACTTTACCTCCCGCTTACCTTCCTACCTGGTGACTCTCCACACACATTTAACATCAACTCTAACCCTACAAAAAGCTTCCTTTTTGATTTTTTATTCCCTAACCAATCCCTTTTATCAATATAAATATCGCGTGGAACAAAACTGAATCTCTAATAAGCTCTATATAAAACCAATATGGCGACAGCTGCAGCAGCGCTAATAGTGGTCGTGCCAAGTACCTGTAACGTTACGTGCAGCACCATGTGCATGGTTCCCTCCACAACTATGCGCAACACCTGCAGGACTGCAGATAACTTTAGACTAGGGTGGGGGCGATTTTGAGTCGTATGAACACATGGGCGCGCTCACTGCATATTGCCGCATTATGAAGCGGATGGACGGCAATTCCGTGGAACAGGGAGTGGAATAAAAATGTAGGCGTGAACGAACCACCGTAGATGTGTCACATTTCAATGTTTTGTTCATTCAGACACTGTAAATTTCAAGAGATCGCTTACAAAACATGATGGCAACCTTGCGCACGGTGTTGTATTCAATGTTATATTACAATTTTGTAATCATAAGTACATTACAGTCAGTCCAAACACGACAAATTATCATACAAAATCAGGTACATGTTTCGGCTAATATAGTCATCATCATGCTGACAAAAGGTAATATTCACAGTTGAAAGGCGTTGAAACCTCGAAACTTAGAGGTGGATTTTTATACAAAATACATTATATAGACAGGCAGCCTTAGGCATAAAATTAAACAAATTTATAAAAACGCATAAAGTTTTAAAAAAGACTGAAAAAGTGCATTTATAACAATAACTAAAATAATAATAAGTTCAAAATATCAAAATAGGGAAGGTGTAGGCGCTTTTTGGAGAGATTTCCTGTATGAAAGCAAGCAACAAATACATACGTTAGCCAAAACATGTAGCTGGTTTTCTTGATAAATAAATGTTCGTGTTTGACTGAATATATAATATTGTACTTTTGATTTGACTTACCCTCGTATCTGCTACAAATATCATGTGGTATCACTCAAAAATGATATAAAATAATGCCTTTGGACACCTAACCATAAGGTCTACTTTTGGTTTACATTTGTATCTGTACTGCAGTCCCCACCTTTCAACTTTTGAACAAATCCATGGCAGTCCATGAAACATAGCACAAAACGTAACTCCACCGTCACTCAGCTAGACGTCGCATTTTCTAATTTCATATAACGATGTGGTTCAACTGTTTAGTAATTACCGTCATCAAACAAAAAATTGAAATAGTTGTTTCATATTCTCAAAAGAAAATAACTGAAGAAATGGCTATTTTCTACATCAATCACAGATTGTCACTTTACTTAAGTACGCCAAAGCATCGGTCAGGAAGAGAAGTCGGCAGTAAAATAACATGCACTTGTTCTGAGCTCGAAAGAAATTTTGAACCACATCTCGCTTTTTGGAACGTCACATTAGATAAAGTGCTACGTCATTGTTATCCTTAAAATGTTTGCAATTCCTTGAATGACTGTCTTCCGCAATTATATGGTGCAGTATTTACTGAAGACGTGTTCTGAACACTTATAAATTACCTTGATTGGCTTCCAGTCGCACTGTGAATATTGGTATTACTTTCACCCGCACACAAACCTCAGTGGCATACGCGATTATTTAAGGATTTCAAGATTCCTTCAGCTTCTTTCTTCAATAAATGGTTATTAGATTATACTAACTATCATCATATTAATCACTACATACTGTGAATATTAGGGTTGTTATCCTTTTTATAATACCATTAATTACACAAATCCATATCCTTAATAGGGAAGAGGAACAAACTGACTACAGAATTTGATTCCACAGATATAGCCCAATGTGATGACCAGAATTTCAAATGTGACTGCTGTTCTATATTGATAGGCGGATTAATAATAATAATACCGGAATCCAAATGCAAACATTGTACCAGGGCTTTGTTCGCGCCCTCTCTGTATTATGTCCAATGTACTATTTGTGGTAACATACAGACACCGTGCATGCCATGGTCTTATCAATATCGTTATGTATTGAATGCATGATTCAGCCCTATCAGTTATGCCGTATTACCCTTACATCCACTGCACTAAGCACTCGACGGCCCCATGTTTATATTCATGTAATTACAGCACGCATGGGAACAATCTCCATTTGTTATGCTACAATATTTTGTCATAAATATCCATGTTTTTCCCTCAGCAATTGCAAACTGCTTCCTCTTGGGTTAGTTAATTCCATAGTTAAGCCGAAACAGCTTAAACGCTAGAATCGTTTAGAGAGTCATTAGCTAGATATGAATGAGCTGTTATATTGGTTGTTACTGGGAAGGGTGCAAACAGGGAAGGTATAAGGGTTGGAGAATTTTGTGGTGTAAACATCACTTGAATAAATAAAGTTATCTAATTTTCTAATTGTTTGTGACAAAACGCTGTTTATTGTGTGCAGATTTACTTCCAATAGCCTGAAGTGTTACCAAATTGTTTAGGATGACATGTGAAACACGATTTAAACAAGTACTATTTGCTTTTCAAAGGATAAACGGTACATCAAATCAACGTCTCATTAGTCCCTCCTATCGTGTTTCTGAAAATAGCACTGGCTTAATGTGGGTGTATGACAAAACCCTCTGCTCTGCCGGGTGGTTTTAAGTGTGGCAACTGTAAGTGCTTATTGTAGAACAGCATGTGATAAAAACTGCTTTTAAGTTGGGCCATAGAATATTGCATCAGACCCTTAATTTATTTGACAACTGTCGCTGGTCAAGTGCCGTTTGTACTCTGCCGCGCGAGTGAGCTGTCGGATGAGTTGGTTAAATTAATAAGATAAAGGAAATGAGAAGAAGTGGCAATCGACAGTTGTATGATAAAATAATGATCTCATATATTGTTTGTTTCACGACATCTGTCAAATGTAAAAAGAGTTGCAGGAAGACTATATGTATAAATTTAAGACTTCCAAGGATGAAATTAGTAATATGAAGTAAAACAAGCTCGAACGTTTACTGGTTCGTGTACAAGTACATACAGCCAGGTTTAACGATAATAACTGCATTTAGCCCACAGAGTGTATTAAATCCCAAAATGCACAGTGATTGTTTCCCTACACAGAATTAACCTACTGGCCTTCCTAATGGACACACACTGTTCTCGCATTGCGGTATGAGCAGGATGTTTACATACGACGTAATTTATATTTGTCTTCAAACCAACTCAACCCAAGCTTTCCGTTGTTTTCCTCAGTCCTAGAGCAAACGGTCAGCTGGTATCCAAAATCCACGTTGCACTGTACGCTTCTCATGCAACCCTTCTCAATACTAATTTAAAATTTTTTCCCAAAACGTAGCCCTCCCGATGCTACCGAAATGTCGTCATAATGATGCCCTCAGAGGACAAATTGCGGCCAGAATGCTCAACTTCCTTCTTCTGCTGTATACTACTGACAGTCCATGTCCCGTCGCCTTACCATTTTCATTTCCCAAGGTTTTACCTTGTTACCGTCCTCCCTGTGCCAGAACGACGTCACGGAACTCCTTGAGAACCTCGAGGGAAGCAAACTTTTCTAACTCCTCCCCTCTCGTTTTAATGATATGTGCATTTCCTCTCACTGCAATCCCACCCTCCGCCTTCCCCCCCCCCCTCTCTCTTAGTCTTTAACCCTTTAAACACGAAGCGTATCTGTTTTATATAAGGACTCAATGCGTACCGCGCTGTAAACCCTACGCTTCGGTTATAAAAACCAGTCTCTTAACGTTTTATAAGGCAAAAGTTGCTGTTTGTTCTGAGACCCGTACAAAACACATAAACACAATGTCAGCACCACGCAGAATTTTTTAATGTTAAACCTGGTCGTATGTAGAGTTACCGATAGGCTTTAAAAGGTTAAAGGGTAATAGAAACAATAACTCAACAGCTCTGTTTAGCAACGGTTAGCCAACACATTTTAAAACTGAATAACATGTTATCGATCTAAGAAATATAGCCTATGATGTCTACTTAGTGGAATATTTCTCCTATGAGTCTGTCACTTCTACTATTACGCAGACACAGTAAAATGAAGTACGGACAATATGTTATTAGAATTTGCAACATGGCAGGAAAACACGGAAGTTAAAAACATATATTAAGCCTACCAAATTTCCTACACAAATCAAGCTTAGAAGTTTTAATATACATGTAAACTGGCCTTAGAAAAATAAACGGAAAATACACAGACTCTCTACCATGTAACGTAAAGAACATAACTAAACACAGGAACTAGAACTGGTAAGTGCGTTATAAACAGAATGAAGCTACTAACATTCAAACGAAAGTGTCCCAGTTATGCGAGCAATTGGTGCAGTCTGTGTCCCACAATCAGTCCGACACGGCTGAGACCATATGTTAATATTAACGCTATATTTAAGAGAAGTTATTTCTGTTCTAGTTTCTAAGTAGTAACATCGGAAATCTTTTACAGTAAAGTGCATTAACTGCTTAGTTAGAAGCCAGAACGGTCCGTTTCCGGAAAAGAGTTGCCCCTAGTTTTGTGTCTGCAAGCGATATGCGGCTACAGACTTTTACCGTTATTGCTCACCGAGCATCACAATACCGCGTATATACGCTTGTAGTTTTCAGTTTGTCTCTTTAGTTAGTAACTGACGCTTCTGTTATGCTTAGTGCTTTGATGCGTATGTTTTAAATACATAGATTTTAATTAAATAAGGAAGAGAAATACATTGTGCAGAACTTACTGTGTTTTCATAAATCTAATGCGAGAGGACAAATAACTGATTTGGACACAATTAACCTTTTAAAGCCTAGCGGTAACTTTACACACGACCAGGTTTAACACTAAAAATTCTACGTGGTGCCCACATGGCGTTTATGTGTTTTGTACGGATCTCAGAACAAACAGCAACTTTTGCCTTATAAAACATTAAGAGACTGGTTTTTATAACCGAAGTGGAGAGTGTTTACAGCGCGGTACGCACTGAGTCCTTATATAAAACAGACAAGCTTCGTCTTTAAAGGGTTAAAGGGTATTTTGAATTTTTATACCTTTAGCGTACTTATCCGTACGAATACGGCCACTTATCAGCATGGCATGGCACGACATAAAATGGTGAGGCGAGGAAACAATCTCAAGTTATGGACAACCCTTCGAATATACATAATAGGCAAATGTGGATAGCTGACATGAACGAGAGGTAGTGGAGTTGCTATCTATACAGCTACCTGATAGACAGCTTCTATATCCTTCACTATAATATACGTCACTTCGGTAGAAAGAAGTTAAAATAAAGTAAAACAAAGGCACGAGAACATTCATTCGCTCTGTAGTGCATTGTACGACAGGTCCACAGCCTGTTCCAAAGCGAGTTCTTCACAGCGTGTGATCTAGTGCTTTCTCTTCCAATTTTCAGTATCCTCTCTTTTCCTTAACGCATCCAATAGCTGCTTACATCTTCTTCCGTGTCAACCCATCACCTCTACTATTCCCTCTATCTTCCCATTAATACTCGTAACTTCTCTTAGAACGCAGTTCCTACGCAAGTTGTGACCAATTCTTTTAGCCTTCCTTTTTATTGTATGTAGGATATTCCTTTCTCCCTCGACTCTACGCAATACCTCTTCATTTTTCACACGATCGGTCCGAATTATCTTCTGCATCCTTCTCCAGCTTTACACTTCAAAACTTTCCAGGTGTTTCTGATCTACTTTCCCAACTGTCCAAGTTTCAACATCACAGAAAGCTGCGCTCCACACGTAGCACGTTACTAGTTTCTTACTTAAATTTAAGTCCAATTTGCTGGAGAAATGTTTCCCAGTTGAATGCTGCTTTTGTCACGGCAATCCTGAATTTAATTTCACGTGTACATCTTTCGTCAGTTGTAACTACGCTACCAAAACATTTGACGTATTCCACATTTTCCGGTTGTGTTAAAATAGTGTTAAAATTAATAAAATTGTGTTAATGGTGACAGAATTTTATTTGTATAGAACTGCAATAAATGTTAAGTTAACAGGCTTAATATAAGCTACGACCGTCTCCACTATGTAGTTACACATTGACTGTTCATTATCGTCTTTTAACCTCAGTAGACATTACGTAATCTCTGTAGTTCAAAGAAATATACTCAAATAACGTACGAATCAATTATCAATTATTACAATGTTAGAATAGAACCTTTTTATCAACGATAAAGCAAAAGAACACAGTTTGTTGAATAACTGAGTACCCATATAGGCCTTATGTATTAAGAGATTTTGGTCAATTTAAAACCTAAATTGCAATTCATACTTAGGCCATCAGCTCACACAGTCAACATTTTAACATTATGCTAATACATCCGTACCTGACATTTACAAGACATCAAGGGACACTTTGATAATCACAATTAAACGAAAATTATATAACGACATAAGAGAACAAATTTTTCTGCCAAACGTTATGTGTATATTCACTAAATATTTACTACACATTGCTATTAAAATACATAAGACGGACTGTTTGGTTTAGACGATGGGCTGATTGTTAACTATCAAACTACTACCGCAGTACTGCAAATACGTGTATAATGAAATTGTGTAAAATATTTATGAAATGTAATTGAGCTCGTTTAAATATTTATATTTCGTATTTCGTAGACAAAAAACCACTGACAAAACCATTTCAAAATAACAAGAACAAAGCAGAGATAGAAATAATATTCTTCATTTTTACCTAATTGTGTACAATATTCATAACTTTGTAAAGCAAGCTCTACCTGTTAACACATGCGACAAATGCCATTTTATCGGTTCCGCTACTCCATTTATTCATTAGGCGTTTAAAAAGGAAGTTATAACTGCTTTTTGAAGATCGTGTTCAGACCTATTCTACAACGAAACTGGTTCTTCTGAACGGGTCTAATAAGAATCCTACTATTTTGCTAATTCAAAACTTTACTTGACATTTTGTGGTAAAAAAATTGAAGTACTTCCATAATTAAAGACACAAGTTTAAGTACATACGAATGACATTTTGACTGCGTAACAACTTTCTGGAAAGGTAATGACAAGGATAATATTAGAGAAATAAAACTGTAATTACACTCTGGTAGGAGCATATCGATGCACGCTAAACTAATGGCCTCACCGATCAGTGCAGCTTGTCTGTTCTCAGTAATAAGAAATTAGTTGAATCTACTTCAATCGTCCTAGTGTAACAATCACAGCGTAGGATGTCAAGCACCAGATTTAAGGAAATTTATTTCGGTAACACAAAAATACGACCTTATGATTTTCATATAGGACTTTATCCACAAAAAAGTAGGCAGCGGATGAATGGATGTTCAGTTATTTTGATATTTGTCATCCCTGTTGGCTTGTATGATATCTAATGAGTATAGGTCCGTCTCACAGCCAACAAATTATTTATTAAGGATTAAAAGTTTCGATGTAAAAATCTTACATGCGACCGGTTTCGGCACTAAGGTGCCATCATCAGGCCTTGCCTTATTCCAAGTAACACAAATTATTCAAGTTAACAATGGCTGTTAAAGACATACATGCAAGCTAACTGTTTGTCAGAGAAGGCCTTCTCTTTACAATAGATGTTAAAATTTTATTCATATGTTGAGTTAATATTAAGTTTGGGATTTAGTGTATTTTCCAAGAGTATTGTGATATTTGTAATTTTTGTTTTCCAAGTTCTTTACTCACGCGTCGGAATATGTTGTGAAGTTCTTGTTTTTGGTTCTTCTTGTCTATGGAGATGTTGTGGTTTTTTGTCTATATGTGTGTCGAATATAAACTTGAAGCCTGCAACCGGAGGGCTTTCATTGTCTTCCTCAGTCTACCTAAAAGCAAGCGGACACACTCAAGTGTAGAGTGTTCTCTGTATTCTGCAAGTATCACTTCTAAACCAACCATCTGGTCTACACCCTGAGTGCTTTCATTGTCTTCATCAGTCCATGAAAACGCCAGGATATTGGTTTTCTTCCTAGAAGGGCCATGAACTTCTACCTTTTCGTTTCTTTCATTTTCAGTACTGCTGTGGTGACACTCTGACAACGCTAGCCCCACCAGCTACTTAACAGCTTTTTAAGGGTTCCGAGGGAACAAAAAACGGACACAATTATCAAAAATCGACTTCGTTCACAAACGAGAGGTACCAAGAGGCCATACATATCGAACTACACATTTCCAGGTCGTTTGGTTAAGTGTCGCCAGAAGATAATATGAGTAGCAAAAAAGTGGAACCATCGTTGTTAAAGAAAGGTTGATGTGCTCCGTTTGAAAGTATAAATTCACATACGTCCACCATTATTGCAAAGCAGAGAGTTGCATAAAAATAAATTTCGTTGCACTTTTAGATTATGTAAACAAATATTAACATGTCCTTCAAAAACATATAACATCATATATCTGGAAGAAGCAATAAACAATCAAAATTATATATAAGAACAGAATTCATAAATCATTAAATTGAAACAATACTTCCTACCATGTAGGACAGAATTATTTGTTTACCCGTCTCTTATCACAAAACGTAAAGTACAAATCTATAGTTTGTTACACTTCACGTTTCAAACCTTCTTCGATGTGACACAGTGTAGTATGATACGAAGTTACGAACGATTCGGAGAGACCTTCTGCCTCTATCTTCAGCCTGAGCAGAAGGATGGCAGTTTTATCCCAAACATTGACAACAATCCACAATGGGTACTGGGGTTATTACCGGGGGTAAAAAGGCCAGGGCGTGGCGTTGACCACCTACCTCAATCTAGCGTCGAGTTTAAAGAAACACTTCTACTCCACATCTAAGCCTTCATTGCCTGTTCTAGGATAAACTTTACCTTTACCTTACTAAGGGCGAACGCAGATCATACAAAGGGCAATGATTCAAGGGGTAACGCTTGTGACTTTCATTTCAGAGATGCCAATTTCGAACCTGGGTACAGGCAAAGGCTGCCCTGTGTAAGTTATGTCGTGGTTTCCCTCAGTCCCTCCAGGCAAATGCTGGAGTCGTACCGGCCGACCGCTTTAGTTACATGATTTTCTACTCATTATTCATCAATCGACATGTTTTGCCTGACTACTGACAAGGTCGCAAATAAGCTACGAAATTACAAACCGTGAATTTTAAAATCTCAAAATTATCACCGGGTCAAATTACTAAACTTTTAATCAGCCGAAGAATTTTAAACAAAAATGATTAGCTAAATACTTCTCCTTCTTGGACATTAGTTGTATGTTGTGATTTTCTTAAATACGACTATAGAATGCCACCTATGACGGTACAGTCAAATAGAGACAGAGGTATGTATGTACTGTGTCCTGTCGCACATTGGATTATTTATGTATGTCCAGCTTTAACAAAGTTTCCGAAGTTATATTAGCACTAGCGTTATCGGGGGAATGCAGAAAGGCAAAGGGGAAGGATTAAATCTTAATTTTGAAGCACAACATTCAAAGTCTGAGATACAAGCTCTTACTGAACGCAAACACATTCAGATGTGTCACACACAATCTTTATAATATTCCGTACACTATACATTTCGTACTGAATATACCATATTCATCACACGGTGTCAAGAATTGGTGCGTTAAGGGGCTGAAATTTCCAATAATTTGGAAAAGGACAATGCATGTAACCATCAGATGGCGCACTGCGAGTGTTGTGCAGTCTCTGAGCACATGAATATTACAACGTCAAATCGTGGAAGCGAGAAAGCAGGAAGGTGCATGTGGGAGGGGATAACGCAGACAACATAGGCAGCCCTGCAACACATTAATCTTCATATGCTTGTACAGCAGTAACCAGCAGAAACATCGGGCTCGGATAATAGTCTCCTGTGCTCAGAAGTTCCCTGACTGACGAGGTACAAACACTGATGAGTATTAAATAAAGTATATACACACACACACACACACACACACACACACACAAAGATAGAGTAAAGTTATCCGCGTGCTTTATTGAGCACAACGCCACGCAGATGTATGGGGGAGACGTAGCTGTAGTTTCGCGTATTCATATCGAGAAAGTTGGCTACAGCGTTAACGCCTGTGTCGTGTTAAGGAAGAGTCCAGGTCGGTCAGCGGAAGGGACACAGTCTACGAGTATTCTCAATTATTCCGCAGTTTTCTCAGTCTCTCCATGCCAATGTCCTGTACTTGCCAACGGCCACTTCCTTTCACATCATTTTCCATTCACTTCCATTCGGTCGTTTGAAGCTACGAGATCCAAGCTATTAACACCTTCATTAACCCTTTATGGACGCGACGTATTCTGTTTTACTGAATGACCCAGTTCGAACCGCGCAGTAAAGACTCTCCATCTATATTGTAACAAAAGAGGCAATGTACGTATAAACGTAACATTGCGGCGCGTTCACGTAACCATTGTTGGCGTGGAAAAGAAATAAGTATTATACAGCCTGTGTGCGTCTGTAACCTTAACTACGCAACATGCAAGCGCATGCGCCATATTATATTGTCATCTGTGGCCTGCCTGGCTGTACTATATATTTCCACATTATCTCATAAACGGTACGATTTTCGGAACAAAGTTACACAACATAAAATGTGTGTTTTGATTTTCTCTACTATTCTCGACTGAGACATTTTTCATTCTAGGAAGAATTCAGCGAGATATTATCACAAATGTACATAGGTTTCCAAGTGAAGTACCCGTTATTCTTGTCAGATTTTAATAAAACTTGAGTTTTCTCGGCACACTTTCGAAAAATCCTCAACATCAAATTCCACGAAAATCCTTCCAATGGAAGCTGAGGTGTTCCATGCGGAAGGACAGACAGACAGGCAGACAGGCAGACAGACAGACAGACAGGCGAACGCGCCTAAAGCTTAGTACAAAATGTTGCAATATATCAGAAAGTAATACGTATCACAGTAGCCAGGGCGCTGGTAATGCACACGCCTGCGGGAAGAAGAAGGTGAAACAGTCACGAAAGGTGACAAGTATCGATTTCAACGGCGAAAGGTGCCATGACAGGCGGACGATATGTAAAATTCACACCTTCAATTTTTAGTACATCAACCAGCTTATGCACTTAATAAAATACATTTAGAAGCAAGTATAAAACTCCTACATGTTTCGGCACCGGGGTGCCACCGTCAGGCAGTTATTCAGAACAAAGGTATACACGGCCAAGAGCTAATCGGGTACTGTGTCTCCTTTCTTAAAATAATTAAAATATTACGATTCTAACAGATACAAAGGTAATAACCATAAAATTAAAATGTTTTAAATTCAAAGTTGTTAAAGTGAGCCGTTCCAGGTAGACGTTCCCAGTTGTTTTCTCTTTGTATGGTGCGTGTATACAAACATCTGTCTCGAGTCCGAAGACAAAAGGAAAGCATTTGGAAGAAAATGGTTGTGACTGTTTTCATTTGCAAACAAAAATTATAAAATAGACACTTCAGTCAGAATAACCGGCTTAGAACACGAATACGTCTACCCGAGGCGTTCTACCAGAACGCAGAGCCATTACAGATGTGTTAAATATGCTCGGTTGAACAAGTGACTTTAAATAGATCAGTATTCAGCAATTCCCATCTTTATGCCGCAGTTTTTAGAATCCAGAATTAGTGAACATGTTCTGGTTTATACGTCGATCCACCCTATATTAAGGGAAGACACTGTTGTAGGAGGGTTGGGTTCTGTAAGGCAGGAAGAGCTGTTCTTCCTGGCACGTTAGCTTACGTCCGGAGTGAAGGAGCACACCGGTAATGGAACCTGAACACTGTATGTCACCGCCTGCCCGCCTGCTAGGATCAATTCAACTTTACAAATCTCACAGTACACCACGAAACACACGAAAGATATGACTCTAAGAGGGAAACAATTTCGTCACACACACACACACACACACACACACACACACACACAATAATTATATAAAATTTAGCAATTCAAAAAACCTATTTTACGCGAAAAGGAGTTTAACTACAGGACTTGAATGGAACAGTGGGAAGAAAACGCCAGACAGAAGAAGCTACAAACGTGGAATTTACTCCGATGGCAATAACTTAGTTGGATATAAACTAAAATTCTTTCTGAATGACATTCAGATTAACTCATGCATGTGTGTAAGTAAAATGACTTCAAACAATCTTCTGTTCTTCACAAATCGATTAGAGGTAAGAAAAACAAAATCTGTAACCTATGAAAGGAAGGAAACATAGATTCACAGCCTAGTTGTTGAAGAACTAAAATTACAAATTTTGAAGGACAATGAATAACATATAACGTTAAGTTTTTTAATTATCAATTATTTAATTTAGAATTATAATAGATTTTTCCAGTTTGTACACTCTTCATACACACTGCATCAGAGACTTTAGGTCACCTATTATCCGGAACCAATACTTTCCAACTGAAGTTCTTGATGCTGCCATTTGTAAGCTCACGAAAAAGAAAATGTTAAATAACACCAATTTTTTGACTTGAATTCATATAATTATTACCAAAGACGTGGATAAACGAAATTAACATTTGCTTCACATTCAGATAGCAAGTGTTGGGTAAGAAATAAAAAATATTTTGGTAATGTCAGGTGAATATTCACACGTCGACTAGTAATACAGAAACAGTTTAGTGGTTCAAAATCAAGGGTTGATCAGACAAAATTTATTAGGCTGTTTCTCCTCCTATTAAAATCTCAGCGACGAAAAATGATCTGTTTTCCTTTACTTCTCCCACTTCTGTCCCATCATTTTGATGCCATGATGACAGTGCGCCTCAAGAAACTTTCCACTCTTCAAGTCTACACAGTAACGTGCCATTTTAGCAGTGGTCTTTGTTTCTCCGTTTTTCACAGTGCCGCCAGCTATTCGGGACGTCTACTACTCGTAATTGGAACAACTCTCATTAGCGTTTCATTAGCTAAATGAAAAAAGAGACGAAGTGAGTCACACAAAAAGACGTGATTGATATGAGAAGGCAAGGTATAATGGGCGTATAGACAAAGGTGTGATAACAAGAATGGCCAGTATAATAATCTGAACGTAACATAACCTACGCGAACATTAATGAATTTTCAGGCAAAGCCCAAAATCTGACGTTCTAGTCAGTGCTTCTCCTGGTGTTAGTGCCATTATCGATGTTCTGAAGACGTATTCATTTAGCTCAGTGGTTGAGTCTGTCTCAGGATGACACAGGGGTGTGTTCACCAAGTCTAATAGTTAACTTAAAATGTACATTTATTATATTAAATTTGCACATTTACATATGATGGCATTTATGTCTGTCACTCATCCCTCCTGACCTATATCGAACCAGATTCACGGCGAACTCACTACCAAACAGTACTGCAGTCTGTCGAACATCTGTCTCTAAATGTTTTGTTTCCATTTTATGGTGTGGGGGTTTGTTGTCTTCCCTTTTTATTTGAAAGCTAAACGCTGGGTTCATGATACCCCACTTGCTAGGAAGATTAACTTCCTTAGCAAGTCCAAATAATTGTCAAGAGGGTGACCCTTTTCATACCCTTCTTGCAATGATTTTATGACAGTAGACCGTGTGGACCCACATAAATACTCGTAGAGTGGCTTGAGCTGGCCAAATGTTGGCCTTCAGCATCACAAACGCAAGTTGCGAACTTATAAATAGTGGGGCCATATTCCCTGCTAATAGCTCTGTTTTGACCACTGGGCCCCGGACCACAGGGTTTCCTTCCTTTTCTGCAGTGTGGTGAGGGTGTCGAACCCTTCGTCACACACGTTTATTGTTGTTAGAGTTTCTCAGGCTGGACTCAAACCGGGCCTGAAAAGGGAAGTTCGGCCACAATTACAAGCTATCTAAAAGTATTATAATTAATTTTCTTGTGGTTTAAAAAGTCAGAAAAATGTGATAGGGAGAAATTTTGAGGTCAACTGAAGACTGACTGAAGAAAATGTTACTAAACAATTTTATTAAATATTTTCAAAAATATAAGTGACCAACTTGTGTAAAGCAAATAGAAACCTGTCTTTCTTTGACAGAGCTAGTGTGCTTAAAAATTTTTCAAGTGTAGTGTTTTACGCAACATCCACCTCTCCTTACCCCAGACCACGATAAGGTCTTATATTGGAGTATTTGGTATTAGTTGTGACGATTTGACCATAAAATTTTGAACATGTTTAAACTTCATCAGGATAATGACTTACAAAGGTATGACCATACAAATGTGTAACCACGTTGAAAAATACATCAACACAAGTATTACATTAAGACAAAAAGGATAAGATAGTACAAAAACCGAGGTAAGATTATAAAACTACATACGCTAGATCAGATAGTGCGTTATTTTATACGCCTATGTTTCCAACACCATTGGTCGTAATGCTTAAACAGCGTGAAACCACTATTTTCTATCCCCTTTTTGGGTAATATTTTATTTTTAATCCCTGTTCGAGGTAATGGAAACTGTATGACATCAGTGCAAGGTTCTAGACTTGGAGTTTCAGCATCCTCCCAGTGTCTGACGGTTGGTTGAGCTCTTCTAATGTTAGAAGTGTACTTTCTTAGCTGCGTTTGTATGTGTGACTTAGCTGCTGGTTCTTCCCTAACGATTCACCATTTCGAACAACACACTCTGTACCAATGAATGCACTTACAAAACTACTACACACATAGCCGTTTCCAACATGTGTAGGTCTGCCCGTGTAGGGAATTTTATCACGAATGTAACATATACAACTATAAGCGGAACTCAAGTGTAAATAAAATATTACTACCGTTGGAGTAACGGCAATATATGAACTGCTGTTATAATAGCTTGTACATACAACACACGCATTACAGCATCTAAGTAAAGGCAAACGTCACAACCTTACGTGCCTAAGCAGGCAAACAGTGGAAGCAGGTGCAGATCCAACCTATTCACAACCCGGCACTACAAGGAAGTGGGTCGTCAGCACCACGCTCCGGCCACTTTACCGCCCGGGACAGACCCCGTACCCATTGTACAGGAGACTGGGTGGGCTTCAGGGTCGGTCTGGGCGATACGGAAAATCTTTCCCCACCGGGATTCGATCCCTGAACCGTCAAGCCTGTAGCGAATCGCTACACCGACTCTGCTATCCCGGTTGGCAGAATATGTAACTAGGTATTTTAAAACAAAATCTAAGTAATTGTCTAATTTGTTAAGCACACCAAAGTTTGGTGTAAGTAAAGGAATATTGAATAAACACACAAGTTAATGACGTTTACCGTAAATTAATTGGAACAAAGAACTGAACAAGAGCCGTCACACAATACACAGTACCAAACTGTATGATATTGCGATATTTTATGAAAGTAAAACAGAATAATATGGATAACGCTTTTGCTGTATTTCAAATTAACCTAAGCACACAAAAGGAACACAGCATAGGTAAAAAAAATAAATTAACACCCTGAATTGTTACTTACAGGGAAACTAATTGTAACATAATGTAACGTCACAGAGTTTGTATACTACAGGCCTGGACTATAGAATCACAACTCCGTTAAAATAAGTTTACACAGTTTGTAAGAGTTTACAGTTCAGCGGCATGCAAGTGCAAATGCGAGTTCATATCGCAAGGATATGTAGGATTATTGAGCCCATACATCGTCATAAAAGCGACACCGTAAGATTTTTAAGTTCTGACTGTGACGTTAATGATGATTCAAGTCTTCAAGAACATCCACCGTGTCTAACACTAGCTACAAACGGTTCGGCAGATCGTCCTGCCTTCAACTTCAGAGTCTAGCAGTCCGCGAAAGGCCACTTGTTACCATCATCAGTGTACCATGATGAAGCAGGCAGCAATCTCCTCCGAAACTTTGTTACACTTTAACAGTCCGTGACGGACATCTCAGGAGAAAACGTCATCATGAGAACCTTAAAATCTCACGTTACGTTTTTACGTAAATATAAGTTACGTACGTATTTGTTGCAGTTTTAACACTATGAAACAATAAGAGAGATCTGAGGTGACGAGAAATTCATAAAACCATTTTCGAAAGGTGTAATCTCCTTTTCAGGCTACGCTGTCTGCAATCAGTCATTACATAAGCGACCTATAAACCTACACAGACATAGCGACACGTTCAGTCCCTGTCATAATGGCCCAGTGCGCTTTGGTATGAGACGAGACGACGAGGCTGTCTTCTGTAGCGTCAGGCCAAACGTGAAAATCCACAGAACGCGCGGACAGGAAGGCACTAGGAAAAAAAAATGGAACATAGACGCCTTGTCTACGGGTGATAGTTCGGAGTCATTGGTTGAATCATTCAAAATGCATAACTTCCAACTCGTAAATATGCGAAAATAAACTGAGAATCCCACGGACAATCAGACAGAAACAGGATTCTGAGATTAAAATCACCATTCTAATAATATAGGCACAATAACGTAATACAGTGACGTGTGATATCTACGTATCTGTTTTGATTCCGTATGTCAATACAGTTACATTATATATTCATTCCAAGACCTACGGAAACAGTCACATGGTTCTTATGAACTGCAAGTTGATCGAACAACACACAATATACGTATAACGTAACGTAACATAACGTAATCACTGTTGCCGTGGAAAATACAGTAAGTATTACATATTTCTAGTGCCCGTGTCTGTAGCCTTAGTTATCCAGTATGAAAAGCGTACGCAAAGTATGATATTGTCATGAGTGGCCTGTCCGGCTGTACCATATTTTTGCACATTATCTCACAAACGGTATGATTTTCCGAAAAAAAAGTTATTGAACAGAACACAAAGTGTGTGTTTTGATTTTCTGTCCAGCTTCTGTCTGGAATAGTTTTCTTTCAAAGAAAAATTGAGCGAGATCTTGACAAATGTGCGTAGGTTTTCATGTACAGTACCCGTCATTCTTGTCAGATTTTAATTAAAGTTGGATTTTTTGACAGATATTTGAAAAATATTCAAATATCAAAATTCATGAAAATTAGTGCAGTGGAAGCCGAGTTGTTCCACTCTTACGGACGCACAGACGGAGGACAGACAGACAGACAGACAGACAGAAAGACACGACGGGGATGGTAGTTGCCTTTCGCAATTTTGAGAACGCGCCTAAAAAGATCTTACATTAATCTTAAGATCTCTTGATCGAGTGTTCAAGTTGGATTAACTGTAACTTTCTCAGTCTAGGCAACAATGCATTTAGTACTTCCAAATGCCCCTTTCATTTTCGAATATTTGAAGTTACTATAGCAGTATTTTTGTTGGGTCCGTTGAGAATTGTCAAGGGGAAGCCTGTTTAGAGACCACGTGTATTGAAGAAACGTCCTGAAATTGGCTACTTTCCTACTTGTTTTCCCCATGACCTAAAGTTTTCGGTCACCTTTCGTTAGTCTCTTGTAACTCGAAATATTTTCTTGTAAGAATAACATATTTCAGCAATATAATGAAACACCTATGCTAAGTTTGAAGTAAAGGTATTAACACATTTTTAAAAAATGTTTCTAACACCTACATTTAAATTTCACATGTTTACACACAGACAGGTCTGGCGTAATAACACGTGAGATAAATTTGAAAAAATGCCTTTCTAAAATCTGATTTTCTCAACTGCCATATCAGATTTAAGAAACTTCGTTCATCCTGTGGGGTGCTTAACAGGAAAAAAAAAAACATTAGTGGCAAATTGACTATCATATACTTGCTTTCTTGTATTGACTACAGAATACACAAAACTGCGAGAATTTCATTCCATACATATAAGCATTCGGACGCTCTACGGAGCAACAGCAACGCTTACACAGAAATTCGAATACATATAATGACACACTGATTACCCCTTCCTGTATTCAAAGTTTCCCCTTGCACTACGTAATCTAGCTGACATACACTAACTTCTTACTTTCGATAGTAAATTTGCATGTAAACCCCACCTTATAACAGCTTGGAACTGAAACCTTTTTCCACCACTACACTCTGAAATTGCTCGACGTCTTTTGATAAAATCTCTTAAAACGTTGTTCTGACCTAGTTAACAGCCACGCTGGTTACTGAGCACCTGTAAGCGTATCACCAAAACTCTTAAATTCCTAGAAGTACCTTACTTCGAATTTCATATTCGCAAATTAGACTAGGACAGAGAATAAGCCAATTAGTGGAGACATAACTGTACTTCGTCAGAATTTTCAAAATTGATTGACTAATATGGAGGGTAAGTCAATTCCAGTGCCCGCGCGTTATAAGGCGTCGGTCTGCGACCGCTCACTTGCTGGTATTGCGGGTTCGAATCTCACCGCAGTCACGGATGTGTCTCCTGTGAGCGTTCTGTGTTGTCAGGTAGAAGTGTCTGCATCGGCCTGATCCCTCGCCCAGAGGAGTCCTGCCGAGTTCGGTGTGTCTGAGTGTGATCGTGAAGCCTCGACAACGAAGAGGCCCTGCCGCACTAGGGGTTGTTGCGCCACAGAAAAAAGTAGAGGGTAAAACTCTGAAAACCTAAGGTAGTAGCCATGTATTAAAAACCAACTAATATGCTTATCTAACGTCACACATTCTATTGATTATTTAGTACTGTTTCCTACATGTTTTAGTTCCCTTAGAACCACACTCAGACACACATAAGGGAATATATAATTGTACAATCTTATTAAAGCAAGCTACACACACATTTCTTTATATACTTAGCACAGCGACAAATAAAGTACACCTTAGTCGAACAATCAAGATATCGTGCTTATAAATAAAGGGTATAGATATTAAATATTTTAATAACTTTTTTAAAAAAGTGAGTTTTCTTAGGAGAATCGGTTGCCTTATGATTTAGAAATATCTCGAAGGTAATGTTTGGTTTTGCATTCAAATCAGTCAATGTTTTTCAATCATGATTACACTATTCGTGTCCCGTGAAGATTGAATGTGAAGTACATTATAGGAGTCAACACACTGTGAGCGCCTCTTAAATAGCGATATTCAGCAACTAAAATGGTCTTCGTTTTCAAGTTATTTCTGTAACATCTACGTAAGATTTACAAACTGTTGAATTTAAAGCAAAACTAGACCATTACAGGCCTGGAGAGGCCCTTAGGGTCCCAGGAGGTTCAGGCTCCCACATTTTTAGACAAACGACATATGAAGTTGGTAAGGTTGTCAGCCCTATGCACCGGCCACCTTTACCCCCAGGAAATATTCCTGGTACTCATTTCTGTTAGAAGCTGAGTGGACCGAAAGGATTACGTCAATGAAAAATTCCAATGATACCATCGGGAATCGAACCCGCGACCTTCCGGTTTCTAGAGCAGTGCCTCAACCAACTGCGCCACCCCGTGCCTTACTGTTGAATTTGCCTTAAATAATTCACGACAAAAGCAGCTGGTAAATCACTATTCCAGGCAGATGTTACAATAATAATAATAATAATAATAATAATAATAATAATGCAAAGCAACAAGAATAACATAAATAGATGGTTTCTCCACAAAATTAGTAACTCTTCACAACCCCTTTCAACCAGTTCACCTTAAACCACAAGTTCCGAAATGACTGACCCGTTACTGAAGTAAACCCTTTCACCGAACACTCCTACGCAGACAGCAAGCAACAAACTGTGTAACGCTCTAACAAAACTGGTTAAAGGACAGAAATTACGACAGGATGTTCCTATCGATCTTTCCGTACTGCAGAGTACTTAACTTCCGTCTAAGTTGAAGAGAAAAGAAAATATTTGTTTCTGCCCCTTGCTTTATCTTCCCGAAGTAAACGTCGTTACAGACGGAAAATCAAACATAAAGTCCTGTAGGTGGCGGCGTACAGGTTAGAGAACTGAGGTCTTTTTACTGCAGCTTATATACACTGAGTGAGAAGAGGTCGTTGCTGGATGGAACTTGCGCAGTGCCGAGTTACAATAAATGATGTGCCATTAACGATGCTATACTAATTTATAATTTAGTAACGACAGAAACACACACACACACACAACACTGTAGATGGTCGTTTTTTGTGGTGTAAGACTAACACAGCGTCTGTGAAATATCAGCATCACCTACCGAAGACAGCAACTGCCATAGCCAAGGGCGCACACAAGGGGAGGGGGGGGCTACCGGGCTGCAGCTCCCCAAATCCCCCAAAACCGAAATGTAAGAAACACAGATTTTGTACATATTATGACATAAAAAGTGTTACCTGACTTACCCTTCAGTTCAAATCAGCCACTGAGCTCAACTGAAGATTAGTACATTACAATTTTGAAACACAAATTAAGAAATTAAAAAGAAAACAAGAAAATAAGCCATGTGATTGAGTCATGGAACATGTTATATTTGTATGCATACAAATGCAGTTGCAGACAGTGTTATGTTACAGTTATACTTCCGATATGATTTTTATAACATAGTTTTTAAAATCGAGCATAAATTATATATAGCCTCAGGGTTAGACCACCAGCGAAGAATTCTGGGTGCGCGCCTGGTCATAGCCACTGTGAAAAGCTCAACACACATATTGCATTGGTTTTAGTAAACGTCCTTTACCGATAATTCAAACAGTAACTACTTCGCCTTGAACACTTTAAAGGACACTGCCCCGTCGTATTAAAATTAATTAAAATACGCCACAACGAAGAAAAGACTGGTTTACAGTGTTCGTTAGGTTGCCTACTAACTCGCCGAAGAAATGCAATATGCCATGCTCAGTTACGTTTACAATATCGCTTCCTGGTATAATAAAGTGGCACTCATAAAAGTACCACATGTCACAAAACAGACACATTTGTCTTATCATCACTTCGAACTGGATAAATTATACTACATCGTATAAGCAATCGAAAAGAACTGAAAGTTATACGTCGGTGTTGCGACATCTTAGTATATTCTGGCCCATCAGAACAACCTGCAGCAACTCTCCATTCCACCAAAGTACGTAGGTCCGTGCCATGGCTCAGGCGGAGGCCCGGGTTCGATCCCGGGTCCGTCCATGTGGGATTTGTGGTGGACAAAGTGGCACTGGGACAGGTTTTTCTCCGAGTACTTCGGTTTTCCCGTGTCAATTTCATTCCACCGGTCCTCCATTACTAGGAAAAGGACAAAAAATAATAATCATCATCGTCATCTTCATCACAGGGTTGCACAATAAGCCTCAAGGCTGCGGTGCGTCCGTAGCGTCTGCTGCGGGGCCATTCACCACTATAAAAAAATACGTAGGCCTACAAGACGCCACAGTACCTCGCAACACGCACTTCTTATTCCTAACACAACAATTTTCAGCGCCCGACACAACGTTCGTGGTGTAGCGATGACGGCAAGTCTTCTGGCAGGTGACACAGTGTAGTGTGGTGTATATTAGTGACGTTTCAGAGGAGACTACCGCGTCCGCAGAAACGATAAATTATTAGGGAGGCAGCAGTCTCCTCTAAAACATCGGCATACACGAGAAAACACGGCGTCACGTCCCAGAAAACAACCGTCTTCAAGACGCAAGCAGCTGAATATGCAACTTTCCTATTGGAAAAAAAAAACTGAAACAACTGATATAGCCTGATACACTCTGCGCCATTTTTTCCCCCATTGAGCAACAGCCCCTAGTGGGCCAGTACCTCCTCATTACCGAGGCTTGAAGATTACACTTAGACACGCACCACTCGGTAGGACTCCACTGCAAAAATGATCAGCCCGACGCAAAGACCTCTACCTGACAACACACGATACTCACAAGAGACAGACATCAATGCCCCCAGCGGAATTCGAAACGATAATGCCAGTAAGTGACTGGCCGCAGACCCACGCCTTATACTGTGCGAAAACTGGGTCGACTATGCACCATACTGTTAACCTTTTAAAGCCTAGCGGTAACTTTACGTACTATCAGGCTTAACTTTAGTGAGTTCCCCATGGTGCTCACATTGCTTTTATGTGTTTTAACTTACCTGGGAACAATCTACAACTTTTACCTTACACGTCATCAAATTATTGGTTTTTTAAACCGAGGTTGGGAGAGTTTACTGCGCGGTACGCGCTGAGTCTTTATATTAGAATGCGTTTCGTCTTTAAAGTGTTAGAAAATACGTTTTGAAACTATCCTGTCTTTCAGGGTACTCGGGGCGATGGCTACGAAGAATAGTGACGTTTGGGATATAACACTATGTACATCAGTATACATTTACTGACGTTTCAGAGAAACCTACCGTCTCTATTTTCAAGGTACAATGTGAAGATAATACTCTTCTCCAAAACTTTAGTAATTCTCTATCGGGTACATGACAGCATATTCAGGAAAACAATCATCTTAAGGATTCATCCAAGTATTTTTTGACAGCCCTCAGACAGGTATATGTAGACTCAACAATTCATTACATGCAAGAAATTTATGTCTAGAGCACTAAGTTAGAACTAATAGACTTTCTGCTACAAAGGGATACCCTGCGGATGTGAACTAATGCCCCTTTTGGGACCAAGAGAATGAAGTTCTATTGCTAATGATACATAATGACAGTCATATGATCAATACACAGGCAGGATACTGTCCCAGCGGAGCAATCGATAGAGTGTCCTACTGGCATATACCTACAGCACATTCCATGAATTCTAACCTGCGAGATTTCCTTACAATAAGCGAGCGAAAAGTTGTCCTCCTAAGCACTGGAAACTAATGTTACTGTCATACACAGAACAACAAAGGCAGAGATAGGAGACAGACTGTAGTGGTGTGGCAAGGGCGATTTCATATGTGTTCCTTCTATTTCGATTTTAGGCTGAGTATAATGGTGACGTTTTAGGTACAGCGACGGTCATGCACAGCAAAGACTGCAATGACGGTAGGTTCATCTCCCTATGTATGAGAATCGTACACCATCAGATCAGTGTTTCTTTGAAGAACACAGTTAAGTCTTGTGGATTTAAGGTAATGTCTGCTTAGAAAAATAATTCAATTCAATTATTGTCTATTTACGTGCGAAATCAACAGCTTCTAGGCGAAGCACAAAATTTGGACTAATACACGGTACATACATAAAAATACCGAGGCCTACATAACACATACTCGTACTAATACAAGTATCACCACCACCATAACTACTACTACTTCTTCTTCTTCTTCTTCTTCTTCTAATAATAATAATAATAATAATAATAATAATAATAATCAATCGGTATTTATTAACGTGCAAGCTTAACAGCAAAGATGCCTAATATAAAGCCAGCACGAAAAAACACACAAAATACAAAAACAGCACAAATACACAAACACTAAACAAACAACCAAAGAGGCAATCAGAAGAATTAAATAGATATGTAAAATAATAATAATAATAATAATAATAATAATAATAATAATGAAATGTTAGAATTAAACGACAAAAATAATTGTCTGTGGAACACAAATTCATCCCCATGTTAACGTTACCGTTTTCTGGAATGTGGCATGTAGTATTGTAGGAATTTAACGATTATTGAGAGGCACATTCTGTCTTCACCTTCAGGACAAAACAGTAAGCAGGAAGGGAAGAGTCACAGCAAGCGATGAAGGCAGGAATAGAGGAAATTTACACCGTAACACACAGTGCTACGTCCCAGAATCCTATAATCTACGTACTCAAAAATCATCCGCGCGTCTATCATTGAATTAATAATCTGGCCAACAGCTACAGCTGGGTGATGGCAAGAAGTCTTTTTGAATTATTTTAGGGCCTTAAAAACCTTCACTCCTTTCCTCAGTTCCTTATGAGGCATCAACGCTTTAATGAAAGGGTGGTGGTGGTGGTGATAATTTTATGCTGATGACTAAAAGTACAATTATTATTATTATTAAGAAGCATAAACCTTCTTAACAAGCAGACAATCGCTAAGCTAGCCAAGAAACCTTACGTCTTCTAACTCTAAACGTTGCATTAACACGTGCAGATAACCCACCTTGAAGCACGTGAATGCTGTCCACACCATAACACCTAAGATGCATTTGAATATTATCCTCCATGTAATG
Organism: Coptotermes formosanus; assembly: GCA_013340265.1. Taxonomy (NCBI): domain Eukaryota; kingdom Metazoa; phylum Arthropoda; class Insecta; order Blattodea; family Rhinotermitidae; genus Coptotermes; species Coptotermes formosanus. The sequence goes on from BLKM01012018.1 coordinate 1,595,491, forward strand.
TGCTAGAGTACATGAAATTAAAAAGCGGTATTTACGTTCTGTCATAAAATTAATATTTTATGCTTTGAGGCAGGTACAACAACTACTGAATTAATATGACAATATCTTTCAAATCGGCTACACGAAGGGGCTGGTATCCGTTTCCCCATTGTATAGGTTATAATTACTGACAGAGTTCATATATAATCTGGTGAGACGGCAAACAGTGACACAAACATCTATCTGAATCGAAGTAACATCAGGAGAAGTAACAACAGCAGGAGTGGGATACGCCTATTACTGGTAGTTGCAATACTATCATGACAGTAACCGTAATAGACATAAAATGTCTCTTATCCTACAGCCAATTCAGGAAGAACATGAAAACAACAAAGGTCGAATCGCATCTCTTAACAGGCGAATTTCTCGTCCCAGTCTACAGGAACACACCAACATTAGCCGGGTAACTATTACACAGTCTATCGAGTGAGATGCATGCGTGCCTCAATGCTGCATTATACCTGGCGTTAATAATGTACATACTGAATGAATACATCGCCATATACATTAGTGGGCCGGGATAGCTCAGTCGGTATAGCGACTCGCTACGGGCTGGAAGGTCCGGGGATCGAATCCCGGTGGGGGTGAGATTTTCCGCAGCCGTTCAGACAGGCCCTGGGTCCCACCCAGCCTCCTATGCATTCCCGGGGGTAAAGCAGCCGGGGCGTGGCGTTAACCACCCAGCCCATTTAGTGCCGAGGTTAAAGAAAGAGTAGAGCTATACCTCTACTCCATCTCTGAGCCTTCATGGCCTGTGCTAGGGAGAACTTTACCATATACATTACCACCTGTAGGAGATAGACAATTAAGCAAGATGCACCAGCTATTAGTTTTAAAACTGAGGGAAACCATATTTATAAAGCTGTGAAAATCTTGTTAAGACACTAATTAAAATATTTTTTGTTGGAATAATGCTTTCATTTTTTTCTGTAACATATTACGGAAACTGCCGATCCCAGTGGCCGCGCGGCCTAAGGCGTGGGCTTTTGGCCGAGCGCTTGCTGGGATCGTGGGTTCGAATCCCACCGGGGGAATGGATGTTTGTCTCTTGTACAGTGTTTGTGTTGTCAGGTAGAGGTTTCTGCGAAGGGCCGACCCTCGTCCAGAGGTGGTGTGGTGTGTACCGACTGTGGTGTGTGCTTGAGTACGTTCAAGTGAAAATAAAACCCTCTACACCTGCTATGAAAAAGTAGGTAGGAGAGGAAAGGGCTAAAACAAACAAAAAACAAACAAACAAACAAACAAACAAACAAACATTACTGAAAATCTGAAAATTAGTTATGCTGCAAAATGATGACCTTGGAATTTTTACATTACGTTTACATGAATGCAAGCACTCTGTTAATTAACGGTGCGGTAAGTAGTTGGTACTACTGCTTCCTTTTTGAAAGGTCAGAATTTGAATATCATACATCGAAACTGAATTTCTTGCTCTCTCTTTTAATTGCTCAAGAAACCCTTCAGAATATTTTCTCAAAAGAGGTCACGACACGTGACTATTTAATTAACATACGGGCCTACATACGTACCTACACACGCTCGTATCATACGCACAAGGAAATATAGCAACAGTGTCAATATATTTTTACAAACGACTTTGTTCTTTAAAGAGAAAAAAACAGCTTATTATGGCTGTAATATTTGAGCAGATTAACAGCAATACCAAGTGCAAAACATAATCTCGTCCCAAACCATCAAAGTGCTACGTTTGATAAATAAAGAAAAAATTATTAACGTCTTCGAAAGAATCGCTCCAAATTTTGGTATTCCCAGCCACGTCGCCACTGAAAACATGTAATTACAACTTTAAAATTTAAATTTCTAGTAGAACGCTGGATTCTAGTAGTAAGAAAATTGCAGGGTTTTACTTCAGTGGATGTTGGTTAATATCTTACATGCATTTTTCTATTAAATTTATAAGACCTGACCTTATTCTTGGTACTAATGGAATCGTATTCGAAAATTGTACTTCTGTAACTATTCGCGGAGTCTCTACAAAATGCGATGACAAATTACGGAATCAATCCATTGCATTGTCTTATACAAGACAAAAGCTTGGCATATCAGACAGACATTACAAAAAAGCGGCCAAATTTCATAACGGCTTCAGATTCCTCGGCCGAAGAAGTCGACCTAAATTACAAGAATGGGTTACTTTTGGTTATACTAATAAAACACGGTTATTTAAGTCAACATAAACACCTTTATCGACAGATCCTTGCACTGAGGATGTGATATATTTTATTGCATAACCAAACTGGACTTTCAAATATTACTGTATTGTGACACACTCGTAAGAAACGCGTACAGCAAAATAATTAAAAGATTTTTTTACAAAATTGACAATTTTAATTTCACTGTTTTTGCTTAAGTTTGGTAATAACATATGCCTAACTAAACATGACAGCTTCCTACACATTTATAAAAAAAGAAGGATGTATTCTTCTTCTTCTTCTTCTTCATCAGGCGCTACAACTTCATGGATTGAAAGTCTTGAACTTCTCAACTATTCTTTTCCACTTGTTTCTATCCTGGATGCAAATTCTCCAATCATGTAATTTCATTTCTTTTAGATCATTCTTTATGTCATTTTCCCACCAAAGTTTTGGTCTGCCTTGTGATCTCATGGATGTTGGTTTCCACTCATATACTTTTTTGACCATCCTGTCACTATCCATTCGGTGAATGTGTCCAAGCCAGCTTAGTCTTTGTGCTTTAATAAAGTTAATTATAGTTTGGTTTTCAATCAATTTATTGAGCTCACTATTTGTTTTGATTCTCCACGTAACATTTAATTCCTTGGTGGACCCAAATATCCCACTTAACATTTTACTTTCAAAGACTAATAGTTTGTGTTTGATGGCTTCCTTCAAGACCCAAGTTTCGCAGCCATATGTGACTACAGGAAGGACATGCCTAGGCGAGAATTTAAGTGTGTCACGGCAATATGTATGCTACAATCATTGTGTGCGAGGCCGTATAGTCTGGTGAAAGTGTACGGACGTTGCAAAGGATCATTTTTCCTCCATAAGGAAGCAACATAATCATCCGAAATGTCGGTAAACACAACAAAGAAGACAGCAACCTTAAACGCGTACAAGTACGTAACTTTATTGACTGCTACCAGGATAGGGGTCGTTAAGTATATAAGAACAGTTCAGTAAGTTTAAATTTGGGAATAAATTCCAAGGATTTCAATGTTTAGTTGGCATTATATAGTTTTTATTCAGCACACAATCACATAGTCTCTGTCTGTGAATAGCTACCCGTAAATAAAACAAAACCGATTCAGATAAACTTAAACTAACCATCCGAACACAGCAATTTGAGGTGTCCGGGTCGAATTCTTGTTGCTGGTTGGTTCTCCTGACTGACCTAGGTTTTCTGTTTAAGTCCCCTGAGCAAAAATCTGAGCTGCGAAAAACGATTAAATAAACAATGATAAAGGATTAAAAAAATTAACAGTAAACCAAGCACCACTGTTATAAAGTTTTAACACACACACACACACACACACACACACACACACATATATATATATATATATATCAGTCGTTCGGTAGAATCTAGACAACTAAATCGGAAACTCTGGTATTCCGGGCAGCATTTCGCGTTTAATGTGAATAGTTACCGACATTTCAGAAGAGTATGTTGTCTCCATCTTCAGGGTGGAAGTAGTTCAATAACAGAACGTAAAATCTCTGAGTAGAAAATCACATGATAGATAATGTAACGTACTCACAGCGGTCAGTATTAAGACTAAGGTACTGTGATACGATTTCGTGCAGTTGCGCACAGAAGCTGTAGATCGTTAAATACTAAATTAGATATCACCACTTCCTCAAAGACAGTCAACTTGGCGTCCTTTGTTTTAGACAAAAAAAAGATATCTAAAGAAGGATACACAAACTTTCCAAAAATCTAGGAGCCACCTCAAAATTGTAGCCGTTAGAAGGGTGACACGAAGCAGAAGCCATACAGAGGATTGACAAATTTTACTCGCCAAGGCGAATAGTAGCCCAGGATTTGCGTACCTCTGATCTAAAACATCAAAAAATATATGTTGGAAACTAAATGTTTCACTAATATTTAAACTCATACAGAAGCGTCCACATTTTTGGAATCGAATGCTATTTGTTCGAAAGGCCAGTGCTTTCCATTTCCTTTTGTGTTGGATAGTAGTACTATTTTAGACTGAAAATATGTGACAGGTAAAGTTGTTGAAAAAAAGGGTAGTGAATTTTGAGAAAAATATTGTAATTTAATTAAAATCTTAGTTTTAATTTTAATTCTGTGATCTGAATGCACAAACAAAAGCTTGCGGTGAGGAAATCCAGGCACTTGCTTTCAACTACACGGGTACGGTTACACTCCAATGGACTCCTACGATAAATTAACAAGTAGTGGCGTATGTTCTGAAAGACGGGTCTAGTGAATGCAACTCAGATTCCGACTCATGATACATCGCCCCTATAGGCAATTTCTGCGTCACCACTCTCTTTATCCATCTCTTGGCTGCGCGAGTGTTAAAATCCTGGGATATAGAAAGGTAAAGTGGTGTAAACCCAAATTCCCTTCCTCCGCTCCATCTTTCTTGTGAAAGCCTGTCGAAAACAGATGAATTCCTATTCAAGCTTCGCATGACGTCATTCGTAGCGATTGTCCCCGGGATGCCGAGCTCAATAACTTGACACAAGTCACCAAGAAGTTTATCGGCCTTTACAATCTTCACTAGATATATCTTTTCAACGCAGGGGGTGCACCTTATCTGCAGTATCTTTGTGAAGATATGCTTAACAGGTAATTTCTCCTCAAAAGCCAAGATTTCTCGCTTGACATTTGTACGTGTATTCGTGCTGTAAAAATTTCAATTACGTCTGGCGGTTTAACTTTATGAACACTGCTACGTTTTTCTTTACAACTTCCTTGCATGTTGCTCATGTTAATAAGTACTAACACTACGACACGCGTGATAACGAGACTACAGATGTGGAAGGGTGATGATAACATGTAATGGGACATTCCGAATTTCTAGTTAGCCCTTGTTCAGAAGTAATTCCGTAGGGGTTTAACGTTTGTAACTATGGCGACCACAATAAACGACCACTGTTACCAAAAAATAAATTTCCCGAAAATTTGAAATAATAAAATTTAGTATCCAGCTGACTTCCAAATTTAAGACAGTTAATTCACAACACGCGTTATTGTTTACCCATGTAAAGTAACCAAAACAGGCCAAGTGACTTCTAAAAACTATTAGAAGTTGTTCCACTCCGGTTAATTCAGAATTCCTGCTATGATAGGAGCACCACATAAATTACTTCAGGGCCACAAAACTGCAAAATGTACGTACAATTTAGATCCCAATATTTAATTACGGTTATTCTTCTTTCTAACCATTAATAAACAGAAAATATGTTCCATTATACCAGGCACATACCCATATGCTGATGACAAACACCGGTGCCCTTTTCACCAATCCCTTGTCTTCTATAACACTGCTGACCAGGAACACTTGTCTCAGTCAGCTCAATCCAAAACATCCACATCATTAAAACCTACTCCCTCCAGACCCACATTAAAACTATTTTTTTTTCCTAGTACACTTACGAATCAAATTTACTCATCAAAATTCTGTACGCTTTTCTTGCTGCTAGTGGTTATGTTTCCTAACACTACACTTTCACAGTTGCAATTAACTTCTCACCAACACCATGAGTAAAAGGTAACCACTTGTCACCTATCCGTCCGTCTGTGGTTCTTATTCACCACACCTGTAGCTAAATAACGTCACAACAGCCATGCCGCGAGGGGCATCAAACTGATAGAGTGGAACATTCCAAAATGGCCGAGAAGTAATATAAGGATATAGCTTCCAGGCTTTCTCGGCGGGTGTTGTTCATATAATAGTCTTCCAGGTTATGAATCCGTTTGCGATAATAAGTTTGCAACGACGTTTCGGACGAATGTGCTACCTCCATACTCACGGCAACTGAATTAGGTTGATGTGAATGTTACAGCTTCGGCCTGAAGATGGAAATAATACGTCCCTTCAAAACGCTGCAAGAAAGATTACCCTATACAGCATAATAACACAAAAATCTCTCATTTAAGTAAGGGTATTACAGGATATTGCATAAATTCACTCAAGGCTTGCTAGAGTAGTTAAGGGCTGTCCAACAAAAATAATGACAAAGTCCATCTCTAGCTGAGGGTTCTATAGATAAATCTTACATTGATGCACTCGTAAGGTACACTACAGCCCTTGTGGGACACACTGGCAGCGCCATGTCACTGACTGTACATGCCGCCAACTCTGGATGGACGGACGGACAGAATAAGTACAGCAACACGAATAATACTCTGCGGCTACTTTCCTCGTCAAACAAACTTGGACGCCAACCATCGACAATACTGAATGCGGGCCTACAATACAAACTCTAACTGCCGTAGAAAATAAGCAGTGTTGCTACGAGATTTGCAAAAAAAAATCCCTTCTGGAAGTGGTTAACACAATAATATCAACCTAACCATTCATGTCAATGACATTATGGCTGCCACCTTGTGGTGTTATCTCAATTAAATCAGATTCTTTTTGGTTTACAAGGAAAGGCACGACCCACAGAGAAACAAACTGACGAACATCCATAAAAAAATAAAGACTAGATGTCTAATTATATAATTATGTTTTCTTCCACAGAGATGTTGTATAGAGTCTGTGGAAGTCAGGTTCTTCACAGCGGATATCAAACACGACTTACATATGTGAATGGGTTCAATCTATTTGTCCCCTCACAATCATATTAATGCGTCTACTATTCGTAGCGTTTTCGGACTTACAGTCTACACCGAACACAGAGGTTTTTAATAAATCTTTTGTGGCAGGCATCGTATTAGAATATTGCATGTCTGTCACAATATTTCGTACTGCTCAATGACAGTTGCCCACACACAACTTTAGCAGACACTGCCATAAACAACAGTCACCAATAGTTTGATCTGTTTGTTTTTATCTTTCACACGACGAAAAATATTTAAAAAAAGAAGAAAGAAATGAGTCTTATGTACTCAGTTTCTACCCCGGAGCTTTATCACGTTCCTTCTCCGAATATTCAGATGTTAGAGTGCAGTGTAATAGCGTCAACAAGACTCCAAGGACAATTCGCTTGCTTCAGGATAAGATGCAATGACGGATTAACGTGAGATCAGTGATAGAGTCTCGATTTCCATAAAACACGGGGCATTTATTGACTGGGTGTGGGACTGTGTTAACGAGTTTGTTAGGTGCGCTTTTGTTACTGTTCTTAGTATGTGTCAAATTTTACTTACTATTTGACATTGATAACTGAAAATATCACAGTGAGACAGAAAGCAAAGCTTCACCACATGCCATAAACCTAAAGAGAAATATTATGTATCATATTTATGTGCGTCGAAATTATAAACACAGGGAAGACGCTAGATAGTTAGGCTATGTCTGATAACCTGCAGGATAAATGTTTGCTGTTAATCGTCACCACACCGCTAAAATATGTTGCACGTCTTATCTTATACCCAGATGGGGAAACCGTTAAAGTGTTGTTACTTTGATGTCTGCCCTCTCAGAAGACTGTACTGAAAATAATTTCGCAGTTCCAGCGTAAGGGTTGAGCTGTAGTAATTCAGAAGTTTTTGCAGAATTCTAGTCGACGATGGATCGGAAGAAGGATTTATTCAATAGCTTCAGAAGCGGACATGTCTCTGTGACCTTGCCAGAGTACCCCTCCAGATTTACTTTCGTTCGTTTATTTAACTTCTCATCCGGACCAAAAATATTGAGATCGTCCCCTTTCATGAAACTTGACCTGAGGACCATGCGCGCACGCATAAATGCGATATAAGACGATATTCCTTCTTTGAACACGAACTGTGAATGAGGTTACACTGAGATCTGGCGAAATGTAACTGCCGAGAAAAGTAATGATGACAAGTTTAATTGTTTCAGTATCTCAATTATCGAACCACACTGACTTTATTGTAAATTGCTGCATCCGGTGTCCATAAAACTAAACAATAGTTGACTGTTTTTTTATATTCATTGTCCCAGTTGGCGTGTATCAACTATGTGTGGAAAATACTTTTATATGTAGAGATTTTGTAATCAAAGGATAAGAACAGAGCCTGAAGATGGTACAAAAAGACCGAAAATATTCGCTCTCATCTTTAAAAAAAAACATAAAATAACGTTGGCTCTAGACGGTTACTATTTTCCACATAACAGTTGACTGTACTTAAATATTTGTCACACTTTGAAGTGGAATGGAAAACCCAGGTGGATTACCGACTACTGATGAGTCAACAGAGACACAGTGACAAGTGGCCTACGTACGAATCAGTCCATTCCGTACCGTCGAACGCAGAATGTTTCAGCATCCTAACCCCTGAAACGGACTCAAAACTCAAAATGTCTTCCTTTCTTCACTTCGGGTACAAGTTGACAGGAAGACAGAAAACAGTTCCTGGGCGACAGATATTTAGAAAGTGGTAAGTTAACGTGTTGCTGGTTGATTTGCGGGGCTTCACGCTCTACACAGTATGTCTGGGTTCGTTCCAGTAGGAGAATATCTTGTTTTGGGAAGATCTGTTTGCGATCATGACAATGAAAACTATTAATGGACTCCTATTGTAACTATTCTGTCTTTCCACAAATTCACACAATTACGCGTGCCTTCCGCAAGCCAGCATAGGTCCTGTATGATTTTATGGCTATTTTCCATCTTAAAGAGTTCTGTCTTCTGGAATATGACGCTATGTAGATCAGTATAAATGTACCAGTGCCTCGGAGTAGCTTACAGGCTCCATCATCAGGGTAGTCACAATAGTCCGTTGGTTTGTAAGTGCAGCGGGCTAGCCTATAAAGTAAGTTCATCCGAACTTTACGAGTAACATTACGTTAGCATAATGTTATGATTAATAGAGAGGAATTAATTGGCACCAGAGAATATCTGACGTTATAGACGAGGTGTTGCATAAACCGAGGCCGTCATAACCGGGTTCGACTGTAGGTGACGTTTAAGCAGAGGAGGGGAAAGTTAGAATAAGCAAGTGTAATAACAACTTTCCTGGAAATTCTCGCTATGTATTTAATGTTTTGTTTTCACAAATATATTTTGGGCAATTTGTAACTATATTACTATATGTTACACAAACTACATAATTGAAAATATGGCAAGTGAAGCGAGGATTGGAAGTCAGATGGCTTGGAACCATGTTGGTTGTTCGAACCAGTGAGCCAATCAGAGTTTTGCAACTAACAATCTGTGACGTTAACTTGCACAGCAGCTCCATTCTTCACGAGATATGGATCTATGGAGGAGGTAATGGACTGTGGTAAGCCACTGAGATGTGACCTGGTTTCACCGTTCGCACGTCACGTCACGTCACGTCATCGTGCGCAGAGCGACAGCACATGATACCCGTCGGAGAGATCTCTGAGTCACAGCAGAAACAACCACGATAAGATGGCTACGTTCTCGTTGCCGATTCTGGTTCCGACTAGTGCATATGTCTGCTTAACCCTTTAAAGACGAAACGTATCTGTTTTACATAAGGACTCAGTGCGTACCGCGCAGTAAACACTTTGCAGGTCGTTTATAAAAACCAGTCTCTTAATGCTGTATAAGGCAGAAACTGATGTTTGTCCTGAGATCCACACAAAACACATAAATGCAATGTGGGCACTGTGAATAATTTTTGAATGTGAAGCTTGGTGATACGTACAGTTACCGCTAGGCTTTAAAAGGTTAAATGATAAACGCAAAATATGTACCTTATGCCAAACAAGGCGTCACGAATGCAGTGTTCAGGCCATGCCCACTTAGAATTTCGGTGGGCACAACTATTATATCACCGTCATTGACGTACTACGCAGTTTTCTTCACTGCTTCTAGAAAAATTCCGGAATAGTGCTTTGACTTACGACAGGACGGAGTCATTCCACATCATTTTAAGTTCATTAGTTATTATCATCTGCCGATCCCAGTGATCGTAGGGTCTAAGGTGTGGGTCTGCGGCCGCTGAATTGCTGGGATAGCAGGTTCGAACCCTGCAGAGGACATAGATGTCTGTCCCTTGTGAGTGTTGTGTGTTGTCAGGTAGAGGTCTCTGCGTCAGGTTGATCACTCGTCCAGAGGAGTCCTACCGAGTGTGGTGTGTCTGAGTGTGATCGTGAAGCCTCGATAATGAGGAGGCAGTGGCGCCACCCGGGGGGGGGGATTACTAGCATCCAATCATGCGACACCGAGTTACTGTAAGCATCGCTAAATAAACGATAAAAAAACTTAACATAACAATAAAAACAGCTGATAGTACAATAAAATTACGTGGTAAACTATAGCTCCCTGATATTAGACAGATCTGTTTTCACGTCTAATAATGAACTGATGTAGCAGCATTCCAGCTTGACTGCCTGCCTGCCTACTACCTATCTATCCATTCACTTACAAACACTCCCAAGCAACAAGCTAATTAAATGGTACAATATTGCCCTCAGTGACTGGGAATTACTCGCTTCCAAGAACCCCTCTGGACTCATGGTTTTCAGGACGTTCAGTGTAATTAGAGAAGAAGCCCACCAGATAACATTCTGATCCACTTAAAACATAATTTGTACCTTAAAATTGAACACAAAGTTTAATATTACCATCCGAGGTGCATTCCGCTTCAAGATTTAAACAGACGGCCTATAGGCTACATTCCTTCCGCACTGCAGATAGATGTGGCAGATTCCTCAGAAATGTTCATACCTGTTTACACAAGCACACAGCGTAACATCCAGGAAGACAGAAATCTTCATTGTCATCACCAACAGAACCCGAAAACTGACATATAAATTGGTACAGCAATTTGCCGTTTCTCTTACAAACACATTATCACGTCATTAATAAACACAATACGACGTGTATCGTCTGCTCAATTAGATGTGTATATTTTTATCCACAAAATAGAATACAAGCGGCAGAAAGCAGGAGTGATAATTTATAAGCGATAAAAAATTTTATAAAATTTCCCCCTCCCCTACCACAAAAATAAACCAAAACATGTACACGATAATATAAGAAAATATCGTAGTGATCTGGATTTGTATTTTAGATGGCGGTTTTTCGTTAAATGTTAATTTAAGTGACACAGTAAGTGAATGATTAAAGAGATAAAACCTGTTAAAAAGCGATGTCAGAAAGGCTAACCCAGATATTACTAAGTCTAATTCACACACACTTAAAAAACATTTTGTAGTTCAGCATATAATTTTAAACAATGAATCCACGTTAACGTATAGATGATGAGCTAGTCCAATGCAAATGACTAACATATATTAAGTAGGTCTAAGCATCGCTGAACTCTCAACAACATACGGCACATGTGATACTCTTAGAAGGAAGAGTAAACAAATGTGCTCAGCAGAAGAGACTCCTAACCGCCAGATTAACACTTCACATCCAAATTTGCATGAAAGAAAGATCATCTTGAAAAAAATATCCATTATTCTTTCACGTCTCATTTAACCAGTCCATAACTTGACATCATCTATCATAACAGCCTGTGAGCCGGATGGAAAATTCCAACATTTAGGGACGAAATAACATGATGAGTAATTACAGATTATTAAACATTATTTGTCACTTTAGGGTTTCAAAATTTGCTGCTTTGATGGTTGAAATGAATTCACTCTATACTGTTTGCTGCTTTTCGTAAATATAAGAATTGAGAGGACGTACAGAACACAGAAGCAAGTCTGCGGGCCGCATACAATATTTTGTATTATTTATCATACTTATGCTTGACGTAAACTTCTTCTGTGATGTGTTATTCAAATGGGATTAACTGTTAATACAGTCCTTTAATAAAATATGACAGTTTCACCTTATAAGACACCAACTGTGATTTGTTTAACAAATAATTTATGGTTTAATAACTGTTATAAAATCACTGGAGACGGGAGATTCCGGAAGTATTTTATTAATCAGAATATACTATTTTTTTTTCAGATGACAACAAGCCATCATGTAATGCTTTATCAGTATACGATGTCAGAGTTTCATTATCAAATAATCGTAAAGGCTTTAAACCTTTAAAAAAGCCTAGCGGTAACTTTACATACGACCAGGTTTAACATTAAAAAATTCTACGTGGTGCCCACATTGCGTTTATGTGTTTTGTACGGATCTCAGAACAAACAGCAACTTTTGCCTTATAAAACACTAAGAGACTGGTTTTTATAACCGAAGTGGAGAGTGTTTACAGCGCGGTACGCACTGAGTCCTTATATAAAACAGATACGCTTCGTCTTTAAAGGGTTAACGGGGAATCATTTCTTTCGTATCTTTGTTCCTTGTGACGTTTCTCCCTTTTGGTTATTTACCTGGTACCTTCTGCGTTCTGTAAAAGCTTACTTTCATCCTAACAGTTTACATCTACTTCTCTAGCCTTATCACTGAGCTATATATGGTCAAACCGGTAATCAACTACCAACACGCCCAGCAGTGGATAACTCCCTATGACTACCATCATCACTACCAAGACCTTTACATCACCCTTTCTAACTCTTCATCCGTAAGCAAATGTCTTCGGTTACAAACACTTTTCGCTTTATAATCTTAGACTATACGACAAACTAAACGATAAGTATCATTTAAGCATTAAAACTGTACATTTTTAGAGCATGTATGTAGCTGATTACGAAAGGCGATACACTTGGCACAACAGTTATGGGACCTAATTACGTAGATAATTACTCACACCATTTTCGACGAGATTTCTGCATCTCTTGTCCGACATTACTTTTACCATAGTAACAACAGTTTGTCGTGATAAAAACTAGTTTATTTACAAAATTACAAGCCATTTAATAGCTGTCCACGTGTTTAATGTCCGCTCTTCACGAAGAGGCATAAAATTCCGTGATTAAAACAACGAGCACCAAATGTGACACTACAACTATAAAGGTCGATTCCACACGTCGAAAATGAAGCCTGCTCTTACAGGTCAGAAGTCCTAATTTTAAATCTACTGTACTTTGCCGTAGCATTGCAGCTGCGCCTTAATCTACTCTATTTACGTCAATCTATAAACTGCTTTTAAGAATACTACCAAATTCAATAGAAGCCTACATGGTATACGCACATAACGTTCAGTAGGAGATAAAATAGAAAATCGATAAATGTGACTTTTAGGTCACGTCTCTGTAGCTTTCTAACGAAAAATTGATAAATATGCCTCTTTCGCTGGCCATGGCGTCCACAAAGGCAACAGGGCACAATTATTCTCCCATTCAATAATTACTGGTGTCTCTAAAGCCCAGAACGAAGTGGCCAAAGTATGTATTCCAGTACTCACGTCCATCTGGTTATGTAGGAATGCAGTTTTAGGCTTAGTAATGACAACGTGCAAATTTACAATACAGGGTTTCTGGAATGTTAAACTGAGTCGCTGGGTGTTTCCTGGCGTTTCTAATGGACATAACAGTCTTCACCTTCAAGGGCTGAGGGTCCAAAAAGAAAGAGGTAGGCGAGAAACAGGTGGATATACTCGTATATAAGCATATATATATACACGCATATATATGTTAGCAGCTCCATTTGGTGAAGACTAGGAGAAGGGCGAGCCAATCAGGGGAGGTGGGGATGGCGCCCGAATGTGTGTGTGTCAGGCGGGAGCCTGCAAACTGTCTTAAACTGGATGATAAATACGGGTAGGCAACGTGAGCAATCTGTTCCGTCTTGTCTGTGTTTCTTTCAATGTAGCACTTCCTTCCCAAGGCAGTTTAAATATAACATGATTTTGTTTTCAGCAGTGTGAACTTAAATATAATAATTCTCTTTTTTGTCGCCTATTTTTCTCCACTTTTCTCAACTTCAACAACAGATGAGGAGACAAACGGCGTTATATCCTACAGGATATAACTCTTTTCCCACCCTGAATATAATGGCAAGTTACTCCGAAACGTACGTATCTACCACAATACACGGTGTCACATTACAAAACGTGGCAACACATAGTCACAGCCATAAGAATCTCAAATCTCATTAATAGTTTTTTGTACCAGGACATATATAGCTTATTCTCTTAAGACCCCTCAACATTTATATGGCAGTAATACATGATTAATGACACTCAAAACTAAGTCTATCAAGTGCACAGCTTTGATTGACGTTCGCTTATTCTTTATTTGCCTTACTTACATTCACACCTTTTAAGAGATCTACATTTAATACCCCAGCATACGTCTGCAGCAACATAGTTCACAGAATACTAGAATGCTTCCCTGAACCACCCTCGCAGTTTAGCTTGTTTGTGTTAATCCTTATCAAGATTAAAGCAGTAAGGATGAGCAGGAAGCATAGTTACAGGTGCAATAGTATGGGCATCGCCGATATCGAATTTCGATAATTCGATGCACCTCTCTTTCTTCTCCAGATAAAGGCAATACGTTATTCCAACTTCGTAGGTCATAGTAGCAACAGTAAAACCCTTGTGGGTCAACATCGATTGTTAGATCGACTCAAACTCCGAGACTATTCTCCGGTTTCCTGACTCGCCTTTATCTATAACAACATTTCCCTTCTTACTTTCAGAAAATAAAAGGATAAAGTCACAGAAACAAAAATCTTCCCAGAACGACCCCAAATAGAGAAATTTGTGTAAAACAAACAGTAGGTTTCTGGCACTCGTCTTCCAGCAAATAAAAGCAACGCTTACAAGGAAAATGACATCTAGAGTCTATAACTGGGTTACATAAATCCCGGGCACCTGGTCTTCCAGGAAACTAGATTTTGTAGAGTGCAGTTTTCCCACACATAGGAAAATGCACAACCCTTGACACGCATTACAGAAAAAGCGCCATATAAGAGCTGGGTTGAAAGGTCACTCGAGAACTGTGTGTCTCATCACGGAATTTGCTTCTGGCTCCTAGAATTTTGAGGTATCTCCTAGACTTCTTGAGAATATCTTGGCCCCTCGTTTACACATTAAACTATTAACATTTCACTGGATAAAACTACCTGCTGATGCTTTTATAAACTGAAATATGGAAGTCATCCTTATTTTATATCCTCTGCCGATCCATAGCAGAGGGTGCGATCGACGTTACATGGTATATCAATCCTTGGATCTCTCGTCTGAAACACGAAAATTCATCGGCAAGGACTTCTTTGTGGGAACGATGTAAATGCATCACGAAAGTGCCTGTGGTTTAAGTTCTTAGCACACAATAGTGACAAGGTGAGTTCTAATTTAATCTGGAGCGTCTACTGCCCTCCCTAAAATTCCCGTGCTTTATCGCAGTTCCTCCGAACAGTTGCCGAGACAGAACACTGAAATGGAACGTGATACTTTCTACGACAACCCCTGGCATTTATTCTCCATTCAAATTCGAGACCTTCGTTATGCTGCGATGCTGCAATTACAGCTTCTTCTAACACCGTGTTTTAAGTTCGATGTCTTTGAATGTGTGCACTGCGGTTTTCAATCTATTCTTTCACCGCAATTCTTACCCAGACATCCCTGTTTCGCTATGGGAAAATAATTATATTTACAACATATATTTGTTAATTCGGAATTTGCCTTCACACAGGATAAGACGATATCTGATTCATTAATCTGATGGTAAAACTTACAGCTAACAATAAATTATTTCGGAGTAGGCCTATTGGATTGTGTTATTACGGAATCAATTCCAAATATTTTAGTATTTTTATAAATAATACAAACAATTACGTAAGGCTAATAAAAGTTACAATAAGAAGAAGAGATGACAATAATGAGACACAAAGAAGTAGTATAACATATACAGTGGTACAATAAGGCAGCAGGAAGAGTACGGTACGAGATAGCTGTAAAATACTGACTTGCAAACGACAGAACACACTATTATGATTCAATACCTGCCGCATTATTTGAAATCGACTACTGCAAATTACAATGAAAACAGAGACACTAACAGACAAAATGATATCACGTAATAGACTTCATACTTTATATTTGCTAATAAAGGAACAGAAGAAGCATACTCAACACCTAAAAGCATACACTGATAAGAAAGCAAGCTTCATGAACTGTGACTTACGGAAACGTAATAAAATTTATATCAAGAAAATATGCAAGTGTGCTAATGAGGCTGATGAGACAGAAGTTGAGATTGCATCAACGCCGAATGAATGACTACTGTGCACGTAACACTTCTGCGCAATTACTCTTTAAGCGCGAACTCATTCACTGTTTTAAAATTCTCCAACGCCTTTGATTATGTCTAAATTAATGAAGCAGCTTACAGCAATATCAGTCATCCAGTACCTATGGTTACTCCTAGAGCGGCAATCGTATTGACAAATTACACAGATCCACAACCAAATATTAATAACGTAAAAATTCGTGTTTATTAAAATTAATTCATACAAGTAACACGAATTTTATATCTGAACAAATAGCCATCAAATTTTCACAGCCACGTCTCTCTGATCTAGAGCTGCAACTTTGAGTGTTATGATGTCCATGGATAAAGCATAAAATCTGAAACCACCCACGCTTTGTCACGCTGCAGTGCACTACCGCAACTAAAGCCATAACGGTCCTCGAAAAAGAAAGGTTGTGACAAAGAAGACCAATTTCCTCTGTACTGACTCAAGATTCTAGCATCTGTAGAGGTAAGTAACGCATCTACACGAGTTGAAGTGATTGAAGCATTCGTAGCAATAAATAAAATACTGATTTAATGGATGTAATTTGGAATGGTTATATTCAATAATACGAATTTTAATGCATGTAAGTTACAACGGTTATATGAAATCATATGTATTTTTATATTGCCAGCAAGGCTTCACATTCCTTTATGAAGTGCAACTGGCCAAGAATGTCCTTAATAGATAAAACACTGAGGTCATACCGACTATTCCTCAGAAATAAGCAATAAAATCTGAAAGTTACGTACAGAAAATTAACCCTTTAAAGACGAAGCATGTCTGTTTTATATAAGGACTCAGTGCGCACCGCGCTGTAAACACTCTCCACTTCGGTTATAAAAACCAATCTCTTAATGTTTTGTAAGGCAAAAGTTGCTGTTTGTTCTGAGATCCGGACAAAACACATAAACGCAATGTGGGCATCACGTAGAATTTTTTAGTGTTAAACCTGGTCGTATGTAAAGTTACCGCTAGGCTTTAAAAGGTTAAAGGTGTCTGCAAGGATAGACAAAGCAGTAAAAGCTTAACTCTCTGTATTACTTCTTCAGGGAAATTAGCAAGAAAAAAGTAAAGGAAAAAATATGACTTAAAAAAGCAGTAGTCAGTGGCTTGCGTATAATGGTCTGTAGGTGATACTGACAATCGCTGATTAATTTATATCAGGAAGTGCATATTTCTTATGTTTCTACATGAGGCGTTTTGGAAGTTGACTCAAATTCCGTGTTTCGTTATCCTTGACGGATATCGAAAATACTCACCGAACAGCAAGTAATTCAGTGTAACAATCCTATGACTGGAAGTGAAGCCAATTTCCGAGAAACCGTGTATATTAAGGAAACATCACACTCAAAGCAATGTATAATATATTTGCGGTGTAATCTTCATACACAATGCAAGTTTTAATCCATCTTTTCAACTGTCTTACTTTTTACATAAACATATGTTTATACATAACGACGAACTTAATGACCTGTACTCATCACCAAATATTATTCGGGTAATGAAATCGAGAAGAATGAGATGGGCAGGGCATGTAGCACGTATGGGGGAAAAGAGAGGTGCATACCGGATTTTGGTGGGGAGACCCGAGGGAAGGCGACCACTTGGGAGACGCAGGCGTAGATGGGAAGATAATATTAAAACGGATCTTCAAGAAGTGGGATGGTGGGCATGAACTGGATTGAGCTGGTTCAGGATAGGGACAGGTGGCGGGCTCTTGTGAATGCGGTAATGAACCTTCGGGTTCCATAAAATGCGGGGAATTTCTTGACTAGCTGAGAAACTGTTAGCTTCTCAAGAAGGCCTCTGCTCCATGGAGTTAGTTAGTTAGTTAGTTAGTTAGTTAGTTAGTTAGTCAGTCAGTCAGTCAGTCAGTCAGTTAGTCCGTCATTCAGTCAGTTAGTTAGTTAGTCAGTCATATGTTTATAGGCCTCATTCTGAGTACCTGAACGGGACACGGAAATTTATTCTTTTTGTAAGGTTCGGATTATGGAGCGAAAACACCTCCACGCACTCAGAAAAATGGGGTTAGATAAGAAAATAGCTGCTACTGGAAACCCAGAAATATACCCCTAAAAATTAATGTAACGGAGATTTGTATTCGACATCGGTTTAACTTATCGAAATGAAATACTGGAACATTACGAGTCACGTTCCTAATAAACTTCACGGCAACTTCTTCTCTATATCTAGTTTATTTGAATCCCCTTTTCCACAGTAAGTTACTCGTCTACTTATATTTCTAGTTAAGCTCAGAAATAATTCATCGCACATCAGTACGTCTAAGACAAAGTTTCAGTATGGAACATTCCGTCACGCCGATCCCAGCGGCCGCGAGGTCTAAGGCGTGGGTCTGCGGCCGAGTGCTAGCTGCGATCGTGAGTTCGAATCCCACCGGGGGCATGGATGTTTGTCTCTTATGAATGTTTATGTGTTGTCAGGTACAGGTCTCTGCGACAGGCCGATCCCTCGTCCAGAGGAGCCCTACAGACTGTTGTGTGTGTCTGAGTGTGATCAAGTGAAAATAAACAACCTCGACACCTGCTTTGAGTAGGTAGAAGAGACAAGGACTACGAAGGAACGAACATTCTGTAACATTACTAGAGCGATGGTTTACTCAGCTTCTCAGAATTTAACTTCGAAATCAGAATATCTTCTGTAACATGAAACACGTCTGTTTCTAATAACGAATATAATAGATTATCGTGTTGTACGCAGGTATTCTAGTCCTGTTAGAATAGTTAAATCCTTCAACGAATAAAGGTGACAACATGACTCCTTCCCGAAAAGTCGAGCACCGACCATCCACTGACGCGGCACAGTATCTCAGAACAACCGAAAACTCAGCATGTGATTAGTAAGACGTTACGAGTTCTTATAGTACTGAGTGCTGTCTTTCATTATGCTCCTTTCTGCGCCTGATACAGGCAGATAATTCGGTCATCCACCTTCACCATAAATGCAACTTACCGTCAGTTGAATTTTGAACATCATACCCTGCCAGAATTTTAATTTCTCTTTGGCTCATCTAAACAACCTTTCCTATTTCAGGCTTACCTAAAGCAATTTTTATCAATTACACTATCACGATGGGTGGTGCAGTATCATAACATAATAGAGTTCCATACCAAAAAACACGCAAAACCCTTTCTAAATCGTTTCAATACAGCGTGCAATAATAATCTGATAATAAATAATAGACTGGAAGGAATCTGTAAAGAAGCTGTTGCAGTGTAACATGAGGTACTAACCTTGCACATGCCTTGCGGGGGCTGAGGAAGTAAAAGGAAACCTCTGAGGATTCCTATCTTATGGCATGTAAGGCAGCGTAAATTTGTACTCGTATCCCGACCTTTCGAAGTCCTAGAACCCATCGACCCTTGAAGAGGGGGTAGAACGTTGTCTCATAAACGTAGACATCCCATTACCCACTTACGCAGCGTCATAGTCCACAGGAACGGAACCCTCGCGGTACACTGCTGCGGGAAACTTCAAAACTCGCCACGAACAATGCATCACGAATGACCGCCTCATGAAACGAATTTTTAAACATGAAGCATCATTACACGAAGCAGGAACGCTAACCACCCAAGGCCTTTCGGTTACACACAGTTAAGTAACAAAACCTGGTGGTTAAGTGTCAGAAGTAACATTGAAATGCATTCTGGAGGCGACTGTGAAAAGTGTGTGTGTGTGTGTGTATGTGTGTATGTGTGTGTGTGTGTGTGTGGGGCACATGTTAAGGTTTAACCAACCGTCCACTGCTTCATATTCTGTTCACGTTATTGTACACTCAACATAATCGTACTGAGCGCACGCCAATTTTAGATAACATCAATGGCCTCAGAAAAGCAATTACGTCATCACAAGGCCAACGAGAGTGTCAGATTTCACAGCCGTACATGACATAAATCGATTAATGAGCGACAAAATCATGCAGCACACTGAGCAGCTCAGTAACTTTTAACAAAGGGCGAAGCTAATCTTATCCCAATGGAAATGTCACTGTTTAATCATACCTCGTTATTAAATTAGGTAGAACTGTATGTGTGTTTACAAATATTTTGAAAAAGGATACAGTACTTTTATCCTTTTACAAACGATTTAGAACACCAATTGCAGCAATTTTAATGAGCCTTTCATAAAACAGAGCCTCAAAACGTCACACTGAAGTACAATACTACTGCTCCCACTTAAAAAAATTCTTTTTCTTCTTCTGCTGACACTACAACCCCTTGTGGGCTTTGGCTTTCTGCACCAGTTCATACCATGCTTTCCTGTCTTTAACCAGATATGTCCAGTTTTTCACTTTTAGTTTCTTTAAACAATTCAGCACTTCATCTTTCTATCTATTTTTTGGACATTCTTTAGATCTCATTCCTATGGCATTCTATTCCGTAATCTTCCTCACTGTTTTAGTTTATTCTATCCTGTTAAGATGTCCCCACCACTTCACCCTCGGTGCTCTTATGTGTTTAACTATATCTTCTCCTGTCATTAAATTCCCCAAATCATTATTTCTTATTCTCCATCCTTCTTCATTTTGAACTGGACCACACATCCTTCTTAATGTCTGTCATTCAAATACAACCCCACTTAAAAAACACCGTGTGAAAAACACGGCTTTACAGTTACGGAAACCAAAATATCACAAAGGTGACATTGGCTCCCGTGTCATGAGTTTCACACGGTATTAAAGAAACTCAAGCAATTTAACCTACTGTTGGTTACATCGTGGTCCTATCTGATAGCGAAACCAACGATAATGAGGATGGCGTGTAAAGTTACAAGCACTGGAGACAGGACAATTATACACGAAGTTTTGATAGCCGTCCCTGCAGCACTGATACCCTTTGAAGGATCAATACACAGATGCGAAAGACTGTGATGACACGGAATGTCTGAGGGTGGACCTAAACAAACTAGCTCAGCGAACTCTTGTCGCTACGCCTAGTACTTTATGTTCGACTAATGCCATGGAATGCTTTCACTAGCCGAGCAATTAGAAGGCACTGAAAACATGGAACTAAGAAACACACACAGAATATACTTATACGAGGTTAGTGCTTACTTGAAAACATAAGCATACGTTGAAAGTCTTTTATTCCCTGTATGCTCGTGTCAAACGCATTAGGATAGGTATCAAAACCGTCAGCATGACTGCTTCACAACCACGCGACAAGCGAACCAATCTCCGCCTTCGGTAACACAGACGTTTTAACTACGACTACATTGTGTCCTGTAATACGTACTGACACTCAGACATCCATAGGGATCCAGCAGAGTGCATTCGGTAGTTTAATCGTCATTTTAACACTTAATTAGGGAACAACAACTTAATTTTTTTTTTAAATTTTAAGCTTTAAATTATGCACCACAATGTGTGTGTTAAATGACACGCCACCAAGAAGTACAAGTCGATGGAATTTATATTTTATATCATTTGTGATATCAGGCAAAATTAATATTTGCCTGGAATTTTAAATTTTTGTATAAATAAATACGCGATCACGGGCTTGATCAAAACATGCAGTGTTTGAAAAAATAACGGCAAGTAAAGGTCGGGTCAGACGGAATACGGGATGTTATTTATGTAATTATATATACAACGGGATGGACAGCGTCAAATTAAGAGATTTTCTGTTCTCTACACCCTTCTACGCCGGCCTTGGAGTCCAACCAGACTCCTCTACAGTGGGAAATGGGAATCTTTGCTGGGGTTAAGGCCGTCGGGACGTGGTGTTGACCATGCACGACCACCTAGCGCCGATGTTAACAATGATCATATTTATACCTCCATTCCCCCTCTGTGCTTCGTACGGTATGTTACGGGATTGGTTACCTTTATCTTCAGACATCCATACACTACACTTGTACAAAAGTGTCTGTCCCATCGGTAAGGTGTCTATTTCTCATTCAGCACCACTTGATATCCAACATTCTTTTTCAATTTGCAGTGACGTATCGGACAGCCAATATGCTCTACTCTGTACGTATCTGTTTCTTTATGTCTATGTCACACAGCTGAATGGGAAAAAATACGAAATTTCACTAGAAAATTGTTGTCACACCCGCGTATTCATTACTCTATACGGAGTATATCAAACGTTCTGTTATTCACGGAAATGTGATATCGAAAGACGGCTGATAACAATATTGCACTCCTGTCTCAAGAAACAGCACAGCCTATGAAAGAAAATATCGAACACGTGCTGGATATTGGTTTTATCTATCACTGTGTTGTTCCTTACTTCACATAGAATTTAAAGGCAAATTTATACATGGAAGAAAACAAACGCACAACATCAACTTTAATGCGTCTTTTGGAATGAAACAGGAGCACGCCTCTGAAAATCGTCTCCTGTTCACGACATTGCGATTCCCCCAACATTGTCAGTTGTCTGAAAGTGAGTTGTGCAGCATAGATATTACACGCAAGGCGGAACTGCTTATGCAAAACGTACAGGATCACTTGACGATGAGTTTCAGTCATACATGTAGCAATTAATTGCCAAGATTTGGGGTTACATTTTTTCCTGTTTTAGTTATTTAATTCGAGATGTGCAAGGTACAGTCAAATAGTAATTCTATTTTAATTCTAATCTAATTCTATTTTAATTCTATTTTAATTTTCTAATTTTATTAATAATTTTCTATTTCATGAAATTTACAAGTTGGACACTTAAAAAAGTAATGGAACTCCAAACCAACATTGCTGAATACGTCTTCTTTCAATGTAGTCTCCACCATTGTCGAAATTGTTCTCTCAGTTCTGAACATCAGCATGTGTTCCCGTCCAGCAAAAGTCGCTCTCAGCAGCGACTGGCGCACGGCGTTTTTGCTATGTCTCGTCACTGATGTAACGGTGCTATCGCAGATTTCTTAAGGGAACTAATAGGTGATAACCTGATGGTGCGAGGTCAGGACTGTTGGATGCGCCAACACTGTCCATCCAAAATTTCTGGTGTCCTCTTTGGTGCGCACACTTGTGGGCAGTGTAACTTAATTATGAAGAAAAACAGGTCAGATATTTTTCGTAGGACAAACTACTTCGTAGATGCAGGCAAGAATTGAGACTTGATAACTTTTTAATACAGCGGCCGTAGTTTACTGTTTCCTCCTTCACAAGAAGTTCACAGGAATAACATCTTTATCATTCCAAAAGAGATGCCATCACAAATTTTGGATGGACAGTGTTCCCACATCCACCCTACATGCCTGAGCTGACACCATCAGATTACCACCTGTTTGGTCCCTTGGAAAAACAAGTCTGCGAGGATAACAAAATGTCAGTGAGGAGGGACTGCAAAATGGCGTGTGCCAGTGGCTGCAGAGCAGGGATACCAACTTTTACCAGGTGGGAATACGTGCTCTTTTTCAAAGGTGAAAGCGAAAGGGATTGATAAGAGGGTGAAAAAAATGCTTTCAGCAATGTTGTTGTGAATTTCTGTGAGATATTCACATGTACAGCTTGTAAACAGCACGAAATATAAAACGGCAGGAAATACTTCGTGCCTGCCCTTGCAGTTCATTGGTCGTCCGCAGTTCTTCTCATTACAAAGGAGTCCGCAAAAACTAAGAAATTGTTATATAAGGTTTGTGATGTTCGCAGCAGTAGGCATAAAGACTACAGCCGTAGAGAGAGCCACGACGTCTCGTTTGGTATATGGCTACTAAATATTTCACCTATCAGGCTATACAACATCACATCTAAAAAGACCGCAACCTTAAAAATTCAACATTTTTGGCACAAATTAATACACTTTGAAGGGCAGAAACCTTAAGCAAAATATAGAACATAGTACATCATAAAAAATTGAATTTTTACCCTCAAATGTGTTGTCAGTATAACGTCTATATTTTTAGAGACTGAAGGCATAGTGGTTATTATAAGAAACCCTGATTTTAGCACTCAAGACCCAACAATTTCACAACGTAGTGTATTAATTATTTAAGGTGACTCTGAGAAAAAACAGCTATGAATTTACTAAGTAGCATTAACCGTTCGTCTTCACAGACAAGGAATAAAATCTGTATGACGTAGAAACTGACATTCTAAATAACAATCAGATAAGTTATACGTTTCAAAGCTGAAAACCTAAGGGTGACGGCAATTTGGTCTTTACAGGGGCAAACTAGTAAGGAAATTGTCACAAGTCATGTCGTTAGGCTAACTTGTAAACTATACATTACAAACTGTTTAGTTATAACAAACACGTAAAAAAATCAAGCCAATTAGATCCTACTTATGAAACACATAAAATGCTCCGTGCTCTGTTAGTAGTCAGTGCTTTAACAAGCACCGCGCTATAATGTGGAACAAATAATCTTCTACGGATCATTGGTCATAAGATGGCGACATCATTTAAAATCTTACCTGCGTCATTATTCTCACTTCAGACCGCTAATCGCCAGAGTTTTGGCAGAAGATACAGTCTAGAAGGATCATCAAGATTATCCCTACGCTAGAATCAACTGAAATCTCACTTGCTGTGCCCACAAGCCAAGAGATCATAAGTGCGATGCAATAACAATAAATACTCGTATACACTAAATGCACTGTTGTTTTGCCATGTAACCGAAAAATGTCAATTCTTCTACAATGTGACGCTGCATTGTTGGATGTATAGTTCTCGGTATGTCAAAACGACGGCAATGCCTCCACCTTCGGGGTCAAGGAGTCTAGGAACGCTTCCTGGACTGTTTTATCCTAAAGATAAAGATACCACCATTCTCCGAAACGTCAGAAACTGTACATCACAGACAATCACACAGAAAATCACACCCTCCAGAAGAAATTAATCTTCAACAATGCCGCTGTGAAGACATCGTTCTCACGTGTCATTCAAATTATAGATGGACTCCATACGATATGCAATTTAAATTATAATAAAGCAACAGGAAATATGTAATTATGCATAGAGTTCAATTTATTTAAAATAAGGCAAGAATATTTGTCAAATAAATCCCTTTCTACGTGGATTCAAACATTTTTAACAGCTACGCCTGAGGATGGTATCTTGTACCGAAAAAGGTAAGCGAGATGTAGTGTACTGTGCAACAACAATTCAAACAATCAAATGTATTTCTGGGGCAATCCTGAGCGCAAAGATAGGGTAGTTCCACGTTTTGTTTGCCGAAATGCTGACTAGGAAGTCAGTATCCGGGATTGCCTTCGACCGGCCATCACGGCACAGGCTTTCTTCGCCTCCCTCTGCGTCTGCATTCAAGCAAATTCTTAGACGGTTCCCGAGGTCCAGGTTACTACCGCACGCTCCTTATCCAGCTCCTCCGATTTAAAATTCATCGTAATATATCCCCTTGGAAGATAGAGGTGGCTGCGACACCTCTTCAGAATGCAAGAGCTGGACTCTTGCAGAAAGTTAACAATATACAAACCGGAGGGCACTCGACGTGTCGGAAAACCCAGGGCAAGGTGGCTGGAAGAAGAAGAAGAAGAAGAAGAAGAAGAAGAAGAAGAAGAAGAAGAAGAAGAAGAAGAAGAAGAAGAATTTATCCCCTTGCTTTAAAGACCACCAAGTTATTGTTCAAAATTATGCATAATAGCAACAACCAGTAAATCACAATTCCGCAGCCATTACTTATACTTCCGAACCTTAATACGTTAAGTAAGAAGCGGCGATAAGGGTTTTGCTGTGTATTCTGTTTTATAAACAATAATATGCTTTGTCAATAACGACAGACGACCTAAAATAAAACTTAACACTTCAAACATTAATAAGAACAGGGTCATTTTTTATCTGGCGGTCAGCGAGACAGACCGTCTTTTTGTCGGGACTGGTTTGGGGGCCATGACTGCAAATCAGTGCAACCCCCCCCCCCCCCGATAGGATTTAAAATTAACGTTCACGACATTTAAAGATCCATACGGCACCTTGTAATAAACACAAACTGCCTCAGTTACAACAATCGATCAGTGCATGCTGTATGTAGAACCAATAATTTTTGTTCTAAGATCTATACAAAACATAGAAACACACTGTGTGGGCAGAACGTATAATTTTTTAACCTTAAACTTGGTGGTACATAGAGTAACCAGTAGGTTGAAAGAGTTAAAGAAATCGAGCAGGTTAATGCAACGGTAACGCTCTTGACCTGTATTTGGAAAGTGATCTGTCCGAACGTGAACTGAGACCCATGTTTTTCTGCATTAGGTATATCGTGGCTTTCTTCTGTTCCTCCAAACCAAGGCCAGGAGATGTATCGATTAGACCAGGACCGTTTCCTTCCATATCCTATCAAATTATGTTTCACCAATCTTCTTCCCATCGACGATACAGAATCTGCGACAACTCAAACCTTCGTAAAAGAAGCCACAAAAGAAATATTCAAGGTTCTGGATTAGCGGCCACGCCCATCGTCTGGTACTCTAAAAACAAGACAGCGTCCCAAGATCCAGAGTTTGACAACAGCTTCTTCGGCCTGATCCACACAGAATGTTCCTACTTACCCTTACACCCAATGACGGTAATAGATCCAGTTTTCAAAATGTTGGGGTGTTTTGGGAACATTAGGTCATAGGTAAAAAAATTAATAATCCTACTAGTTATATTTCACTACAACATCAGAGGCTAAATGAAGACCAAACACTAAGCAATTCCACATGTAATGCACCATAACTGTAACCCTATAAAATTAACATTTAGCCTAACATATTTCCTACTCTCTGATAACAAAAATTACCACTTAAACTCTAAATTTACAATACGAAAAAGTCATAAGACGATCAAGTAATTTTGTGGTATTAGGATGGAGAGTTTGGTTGTTGGTGGAATTGAAGAGAGACAATAAACGCTACGTCAGAAGCCGAGCTGCGTCTTCCTTTTTCGAATATCGAGCAGTAGAAAGGCCGACCTAATATTCAAAGGCTGAATTCTTTAATATGCTTTCAGATGACCCTGCATATACTGGCCTTGTCCAAAGAATGCCTACTAATGTAAATGTTAAAATTACCCCCCAGGTAACTGCTGGAGGAAAATGAAGTAGCACAGGGAAATATATGGATGGAGTTACACACCGACGGCGTTTTAATTAACTAGTCTGAATAGCATAAGTAAAGAAAAAGCGAACAGAACTAATATAAAAGAAAGAGGCTGGATGTAATACGGGAGAAATATGTTACAGAAAAAAGAAAACAAACACAACAACTGCAGGTAGCTAAAATATATAATGAGTTATACAGCGAGAAAAGAAAACGGAGAGACAGACCACACTAAAGTGCTGTACGATTAAGAATAATAACTTAAAATGAAATTCAAAAGGAATATCGAAAGGACAGTAACAGTGAGAAGACGAAGTTTCAAGAAAAACAGAAAAGAAGAGAAGTTATTGGTATTTAGAAATAACAGAACGCAAAATTTTTTCTTCTCCCTGATAAAGTAAGCTAAATAACGGACTGGTATTGGTGACTGATTGATTGATTCATGGTTACTGTCAATATACCACGCCGGCGAAGTAAGGCGAAACAACGATATCGGATATTTGGCACATTTCTAAACAACACAAAATGAATTTACTTCTGCCTCTATCAAAGTTATACCTTGATTAACTAAGAACACTTACTGCGACAAGATTGTTCATACATCTACTTGAGTCAAACACAAATAAATCACGAATACACGCTAGTAAACCAATTGGCGTAATAACGTCGATCCCAAATACTTTCCATACCTTGAGGGATATCCAAATATAGACGTATACGTTAACTGCCTAACGCGTTACGTCACTCCACTAAAAGCGCACCTGTTCTCTTTGTCAGTGAAATTACTCTCAATGGAAGCATTCATTTCTGTTCCGAAATTACTGCCCGCTGATTAATAGGTAAGAGTCGTGCCTGAATGAAAAATACATAATTTTCGTAATGAACACATTACTGTTAAAGCAGAACGACGGTTCTAAGTTTCAGATCCTGTCTTCCGACCAGCGGCATATGTTGCAAACATGAAGGACGGATTGGGTTCCTTTTCCAGTGTCAATGGAAGTAGAATGATGTAACAGGATATCTCATTGAAATATTTCTTCAAACATGAAACTTCAAAGGAACTTTGGAGAAGGAAGCAAAATATTACATAGGGTCTACACTACAATTGGCACAATAACTTAAAAAATCACAAAACACAGGAAAGAGAAGAGGCAAAAGGAGCAGGGAATATTAGGAGAAAATACAAGGGGATCAAAGGGAAAATGTTGCAAACGTAGAGAGATACTACAATGAACAGCACAATGGGGAATGAGAATAGATCAGGAGCAAAAATATGGGGAAAACGAAACAATGACTTGTTCTAGACAAAGGGGACTATAGGGAAAACACGAGATAAATCGCGATGGGTCACAGGATTATTATATAACTGCACATGAACTGAGACGTTTCGGCTACACAAAATCAATGAGTGGAGGGGTTAACAGCGACTTTACAATTAAGAAAGGGGTTTGGCAGGCAGCATAAAGGTATTTGGAAATCAGAGAAAAATATTACGGACAGTTACCGAACATCTCGAAATATGATGTCATACCGTTGGGGTTTCCGCCTATGCAGCGACTAGAAGAGATCCATTTCAAAAGTGGATACTCCCAGACCCAGCGACAGAACTAAGAGTCACTTACTATATACGGTTTAATTAACGTGTCCTGTGAGCCAATGCTGGAAAGTCTCCGCCTTCAATTATCCCGAAATGCAGCGGAAGGAACATACAAATTCTCTGAATGAGAGGTTATATGCCTGTTTAATTCTACATACACATGTCCAAAGATGACTGTACTCTATTTCAGGCTGCTCTTGGTTATAATGACAGTAAAATAAACAACTGAATCAACAGGACAGCGAAGTTAATAAACGAGAGGCTGTGTACATTAAATATACATATACACATATAGAGCAACAAAAATTGTCGAACAACTGTGGTGCAATATCCAGTATTATTCAAAGACCAGTAAGTCTCCGGTATGTCGAATATATAGGTAAAATAACAGATCAACAACGGGGAAATAGAACAAACAGAGTTGAGTGTAAACTATGAACACTCCAAACAATTCCATTAATGCGATACTCTTCAGTGGAACACTGCCACAGAGCACTAACAAAACTGGGCAACGAGATGCTCTTATATCTGTCCTCGCACTGCGGATCGAACAGAAAATGCGGTTGATGGTAACGAATGTAATTAGAGTACTGGTACTTACTGATGATGGTTAGGCGGACCTTGAAGTTATGGGAACGAGACCGCCGGAAGTCGACACGACACCGGTACACTCCCTCGTCGCGCTCGTCCACATTGTTCAGAGACAGGGTGGCAGGGTCAGTGACAGTGAGGAAGTATCCGCGTTCGTCCAGGATGTCCTTCGACTTCCAGTGCGAAGGCACATCGGAGTGCGTCCCTCGGAGATCAAAGCTGTGAACAAATGACAACGTCAAGGAGAGTGTCCGCAGTATTCTGCCTACGTTCGAGAACAAATCAGACCATAAGATGTTATTACACCGTACGGGAGGTAGGAAAGCGTGTCTTATAGTTCCACTGCTGTTAATGCTGATATTAGCACATCGCAGTGAAAGCCATTTGCCATTTACAAAACTGAATTCTGGCAACAAAGCGATGCCACCAAGACCACATCCAGTGTAAACAAAAGCCAACAACGAGTCTCATTAATTTTGTCATAACTACTATCTTCCTTTTAATTAATTTCTCAGCGTCCTTACAATTCTTAATCAAATAGTAACATCGGGCAACCGGTACGTCGCCGTTCGTATTCCTAATTATCTATTTCGCATGAATAATAGAATACATCTCATAGGGTTGTAAGTCATGTAATAGGCAAAGGGGAAATCAGGAACAAGAATGTGACTAAAAATCCCTAAGAAAAGAGAATGGTAATGAAATCTAGATGTTAATGCGTGGGTGATACTGTGAAATAGATCTGAAGAAGTGAAGAGGATTTGGGAACTTGATTCATGTGACTCAGGGCAAGGTTCAGTTACGAGTTCTCATGTACGTACAAAAAACCTTCGGGTAAAAAACTGCAGGAATTTCTACAGTCAGATTACAATTAGGCCTCCAAGTAAGAGCCTGACCTGTGAATATAGTCGGTTTGATAAGAAGCTTACGAAATATTAAGTTCGTACAGAGGTGATGGTTTAGCTTTCGGTCTTACGCGTTCGAAAACCGTTTAGTCTGTTATGTGACCACAAATGGAGTGTTGCCTACCAAAGCATGACAGGTTCCCGTGGATGTCAGACCGCCAAGCGCATGGGATGATGTAAATAAAATGCTGAAGTGGGAGCGAGGTGTAGAACTACGCCTCCTACAGGACCAGGCCTGCCGATCAGTGGACAAGTGAATATAAAACACGAAGTTAAAATGGCAAAATAGGTGAAACGTCACTGGTTACGTTTATTATGATTGTGCATTTTTGTACGGGTTGCACACTGATGACGGGGTACCCACGCACTCTGCGCAATATTTCATTCGGTTAACGTAAAACATTCACCAACACCTAAATAAGTTCTTAAGGAGGATATCCACTTCGTGATAGCTGCCACTACCGAAAAATGTTGCGAATTTGAAGTATAAAATAACATTCGCATATCTGTTACATTTGAGGGACACCCTTGGTATTAAATTCAAAGGGTTAACTGCGTTCATTTTACGCAAGGTATAATTTTCAGATATTTCTGAATGTACGACATAAAAGGATATGTATTATACTGACACAAATAACGAAAACAAATGGCATATATGTTTCAGAAATTCAACATGGGATTGTTAGCATGGCTAATACTACATGCTTACAAATAAGAGCAACGAAAGGCATTTAAAAAAAAGAGGACTTTAGTCGTTCGCGAAGGAAAGTACTAATCTGGCAAAACAGGCCAGTGATTTACAGCTCTTTTACTACTAGCCCTGCAATGTATTTGCACTAACAGTGATATGTGTGCTTTTATTTCGGTTATTTTGTATGCAGCCTTGTAACACCAAAATCACAGAACGTACAGAAACTGCAGATATATTTTTTACTATACAAAAACTTAGAACTAAAACTGTTTATTCACCGTGTCAGTTTTTATACATTTCTAACACAATAAATAACATGAATCTCTTTACATGGCATTTTCTTGCAGCTGTTTAGAGGCCTATACATCATAACACTAGAAGGCAGACATTTACTCGTACTTTTAAAAAGAAAAGAACACAGGAAACAAAGTGACTGCGCCGTATCGAGCCTGACATTACAGAAAGGCCTATTTATCAAAGTCCTTCTAATTTTCCATAACAATGAAGGAGTTAATCGATTCTGAAATGGGCATATTTATAGCTTCATGTTGTTATTCTTGGGCTTATTTTAAGTGAAAAAATTATTGTATCAGCGTCAGACGTAATGTTATGTGTTAGTCAGCAATGCAGTCAGTGTAGAGTAAGCCTTGATATGACGTACGTTCGTAAGTGGCTTGCTATTCTGAATGATTTGTACTGACAAGTTAAAGAGTGTTGTTTTCCTTCTTGACCGACAAGTGCCCGCCCCACGCTCTAGTGAGTTCTTATTAGATTTTCTAAGGTTTATAATCACTGCGATCGTTTGTCTAGCTTCCGTCATTGAGTGTCAAACCTCCCCGACAGGCAGAGCGTCGGACTAAGCGTTTGGCGAGCGCCTGTCGGTGAAGCAGGAAAAACAACACCCTGTACAACATATTCTAGTCTCTATGGAACAGCACGTGTTTGTGTTGCTTTCTCCAGCAGTTAACAATTCTTCCGTGTGATCAGCACAACCTCCCACAGAGCGCCCTAAGAGTTCTCGCTTCTAAGTTTTATACTGATACACCAACTCCCCCACGTGTTGCCGCAAGTTTAGAAAGCAAAGGCGATAATATGAAACAAGTTTATAACAAACAAATTGAACATATTAAAAACAAAAACACTGCTACACGTTTCAGTTATTGTCTCTGACCGTATTCAGGGGAATTATACGAAAAATGTATACAGCGTTCTTATACAGGCTTGTCATATGTAGATGGTGAAATATATATAGAGAAAAAAGACCATTAAATCATCTATGTACAGGGTTATATAATTATGTTAAAATGTTTATATATACAACGTATTGGTCATAAACTTGTTTGATGTTGTCAGTTTATCGGACGATGCACACTATTTACAAAGGCGACAATTTTGGCAAAAGTAGGAGCCAGTAATGAGAATATCGACGATCGGTCCAATGATTTCTATAAGTCTAATATCGACTCAAGTAGGCCTACTCTGTGACTTATGGACCGAAATGGACAGCCGTCCTGTCGTGGCCACAAGCTTCGTCAAAGCCAAGGGGATACGCCTTCCAAAATAAGTGGTTACTCGTCCTGTAGGAAATGCGCGTCGTCGTCTATCTCAGAGTGATCTTCAAGAACGAACTGCTCAGTTAACCTTTTAAAGCCTAGCGGTAACTTTACGTACCACCAGCTTTAACATTAAAAAATTCTACATGGTGCCCACATTGCGTTTATGTGTTTTGTACGGATCTCAGAACAAACAGCAACTTTGCCTTATAAAACATTAAGAGATTGGTTTTTATAACCGAAGTGGAGAGTGTTTACAGCGCGGTAAGCACTGAGTCCTTATATAAAAGACATGGGCTTCGTCTTTAAAGGGTTAACTGGTCGTCAACAAAACACTCATCGAAAGGCGATGCTGGCAATTGGTTTTAACGGAATAGTGACGAGTGGTGGAAGAACATAAGACGGCGTGGGATAACTCTGTGTCCAATCATGAAAAAAAAAAAGCACGTAAACACTTAGACTTCGATCCAGGCAGGTAAAAATTATTGATTTAAAATATGCCAGTAGGTAGAACCTGGAATTCTGAAGGCGTTTTTGAGACACTGTATTACCTACACTTCGTAGAAAATTTCCACACCCCGAGTCCGTAAAGCTAAGCTACAAAAACTATTACGTAATAAATATCTGAAACCGCTACTGCGATGTGTATATTCTGCAGCAGAAATTTCCCGGAATCAGGACACCACTGACGTGAAAGCAAGTAAGACTAATGTTATAATTTTCAGTGCGAGGGAGGGTTTCAACAATCGATCTCAACGAAAACAGCACGAAATCATTTTACAATCTAAGTTAGAACAGTATTATAATGGCCATTTCAAATATATTCCGCTGGATGACGCTACTTGAATAACCGCATCTATGATACGATGACTTTTATGTACCTTCCACTAAATATAGAGAATGTATTTCTTCTGATAATGTACGTTTGCTAAGCAATCTATAGGCCTACTGGCAATGCATTTCTTATGACACGTACAGACCACATAGAAAATAACAATACCAAATTCAGCTGTGTATTTGGTATTGTTATTGTCTACTTGATTGAATAAACACGGCCGCATGCACCATACAAAGATTAAAAAACAGCGACATTGGAAAAGTGCACCCTTAAGAATGTCCATCATACTTGTATTTTACATTCCGAGGAAAATTCCAGTCGCTTGTCAAAGTTAATAACAAAGTTGAGATCTCAGATTCTCCTGGAAGTGAATAGGAAGAATTATTTCTTCTTTAATGTGACATCGTGAAGCCTAATCGCTGCCACCGTTTCCTAGAAATTCGCTGTCCGTGTTTTCTGCAATGAAGATGGACGCATCTGGTTCCACTGAAATATCTGCAACTTGCTAACAGATCACGCAGCCACGTATCCCAGAAAAGTACAATCTCCAAATGATATAAGCCTCTTAATGATTATTATCACAATTATTTTTCCGATTACCTTAAGCTACTGAGAACTTCGTGTTTTTCTTAAGTCCCTCAAAGTGTATATCGGAATAGTGGTTTAAAATAGGCCACGGTAGCTTCTATCCGCATCGTTCCCAAGCATGTTAAGACGCTCATATATGCGGAATTAATGCAAAAATTTTCCCAGTTGTCCTGTAGTGACTGATGAAGACGTAAGAAGGGTTGACGGACAGACAGCAGCGTGAGTCTGGATGGACGTCATCCACTAGCGAAGACGTCACAGCTGCCACATTCTCCGGACGGTGAAAAGGCGATCATGGGTGTAACGCTTAGCTCTACAAGCATCCATAAGCCACCTGAGTTCTCTTCCTGCTAAAAACAGCCACACGTTGTGGAGAGATGGCTACGAAATTCTATAAGAAGCAGCGCATTGACGCAAGAAAGTTTCTCCATCCGGCCACTTCTTTCTGTCCAGCGCTAAATCTAAGAAGCAGCATGCCGAGGGAACGGTGTTTCTTATACAGGCGAGTTTGTTTCGGAACAAATTCTATATCCTTGTCTCGCTCCAAAATATTCACACATTGAACGCTGTTCATAACGGATCTGGTGTTTTTATTATTTCAAACAAGTAGCATTAATATTTATTGACAACATAATCACAATGATGACAAACCAAGCGCATAAAAACGGTCCGCCTCCTTCGTCCGCATCGACCCTACGTTAGGGCCAACTCTGCAAGGTCATACAATTGCGCGAGTCTTCATGTTGGTCACAGTAGCAAAATGTATGAAGTTTTATTTAATAGAACTATACGTGTATTAGTTTGAAAAAACTGAAGAAAACATTACATGTATCATAACAGCTGGTACCCTGGCCGAGATTAGAATATTTATTCGGCTGTTTCCTATCAAGTACTTTTACCGTGTAGTGTGGAATGTCATTTAAATGTGTGAATGACAAACAGGGCAGAACGTATTGGGAAATTGTAGTGGCCTATCTTGAGGTAATCTTACAGTATT
Organism: Coptotermes formosanus; assembly: GCA_013340265.1. Taxonomy (NCBI): domain Eukaryota; kingdom Metazoa; phylum Arthropoda; class Insecta; order Blattodea; family Rhinotermitidae; genus Coptotermes; species Coptotermes formosanus. Next base: position 1,630,506 of record BLKM01012018.1, read on the forward strand.
TCCTTTGAGTGACTGAGTGAAACGTAGAGATTCCTAAGTCAGGATAACGAATTTTCGGGGAGAGGCCAAAACCGAGGTCCCCACTTGAGTGAAATAGCAACGTTATCCAATGGATTTGACGCTCAGGAAGAGGTTCGAGTTAAGTGTCTCCTCGATAAATGGTGAAGATATGCGGAATATTGGCTACATGTTACAATCAGATGTTTTCCAAATAGGAGTAAGACACGTCACTGTCATGTTAACCTGTTTAATACCAAATTCTCAGACGAAAAATGCGAGACATCCAATTAAACAGAGTGCAATCGATCTGCATGGTGAGACAGGAGGGAGGTAACAAACACACAGCGTCAACATGAGTTATTCTATCAAACACCACGCCACGTCATTCAAGACAATGAAACAGCCACGTGGTAGACATGCTGCGTTAATAATGTAAAAGGGAAACATACGGCACGAATAAATGTGTCACGCTAAATTAACAATGAACTGTGTGACAAACATATATCACTCCCGCACCAGCCCAACTAATGCTATTCGATGTCATTGTGCTACTGTCAATAGTGACTAATCCTTAACTGCAGCCAGTTCTTTTCTCTAATGAGGAAAAAGTGTGAAGGATACGTAACAAATATTTCGACATTTCGTAACTGACGTTACTCCTAAATAATGAATGAACTTATTCGCAGAAACACTTGCAATGTTTAACTTAGACAATGCTTTATTGTGGAGCTCGACTCGTGGCGCCTGAATTTCTGACTAAAAGTACACGATACTTTGCAAGTCACCTACTACTGATATCGGAAGAAGATAATTCGATTCTCTGTCAAGTAATGATGTTGTTTGAACTGTTTTAACTGGACCAAAACATTCTTACGCTCTTTCAATATGTGGCCCGACACTTCGTTTCTTTTCGTAGTCCTGACCTCTTCTACCTACTCACAGCAGGTGTCGAGGTTGCTTTCCATATTCACTTGATCACACTCAAACACACACCACAGTCGGTAGGACTCCTCTGGAGGAGGGATCGGCCCGTCGCAGAGACCTCTACCTGACAACACGAACACTGCACAAGAGACAAACATCCATGCCCCCGGTGGGATTCGAACCCACGATCCCAGCATGCGCTCGGCCGCAGACCTACGCCTTAGACCGCGCGGCCACGGGGATAGGCAGCCTAACACTTACGTAATCTGAAATTCGACTTGTGGCATTTATATTTACGTTTTAGCACACCTTCATTAGCCCATTTCAACTCCAAAAGACGAAACAAACAAATGAGGTCAGAAAGCAAAGCCTACATTCTCACTGCGTATGTTTCTAGCTTTTCGTCTCAATTACAGTTATAATTATTATAGGAGTTCCACGTGAAAAACTTATTTATGTACACATTATGTATACGTTACCTGTGTCGCGCATAACATCTGAGTTTTGCTACTCCGCCCCATTTGCAATTATTAACCTACAAACGACATTTAATATATGCCCTGTGTTTATAAACTAACTCTGTTAAGGGCTTTAAAGGCCTAGCCACAAGCGGTTCATTAGATAAGCGAAAGCTAAAGAAAATATTTGCCTAGCAGCCATGTTGTTATTTTACATTCTACGAAAAGACATCCTTGACAAAAGCTGTACATTTTTTTTCCCCAAGACCTACTACCATATATCATGTAGTACCACAGAGTGCGTGGCGCTAGTGTCACCTCCGCCCAACAATTTCGTGCGTCTGTCGTGATGTTATTCTACACATTACGACGTTGGGGATTCCTCAAACGTCCTAATGTTCCCATAAGTGTTTCGTCAAAATTAGTCAACTATATAACATAATGGTACCAACAAATGCACATAAGTATATAAAAATTGTTTTATATTCACAGTCAACTCCTAAATGTGTCACCAAACCATGTGACCATCTTCAGGGATATAAAATACAAAGGTTAGATTCGTTAAAAGTATAAAATAAAATTACAGAATTACCAGAACGAATCCAGCCATATGAACCATGATATGAAAAACGATGAGACATGTCACAGAAAATAATGGTCACGTAAATCAGTAGCTGTTACCTTCTAAGCTATTTGTCAAGAGATGCTGGGTTTGATTCCGGGGGCACAAAAATTAAAACGAAGACATAAGTAAACGAACCGTCAGTATAAGCAAAACCAGTTATCTGAAGAAAAGTTAAGAGTTAACTCACGAAATGACGTGCTTGTAAAATATACATCATAACTGGACAATATCCGACATAAAATTGGTGAGAGATAGTGCACCTACGTATTTATAATTTCATGTTGGCTGTAGTACTGTGCTGAAGACCACACATGGCGTGGCTGTGGGAGAACTTTCCACTGACCTCCGTAGCCCAGAAAGTCTTTGAGCCCGCACAGCCTTCTGTTCTCTTAAAAAGCAGCCGGAGTACCACTGGCCATAAACTTCAAGCGAATGCCAAGGTCTGTGAAATTGTGTATTTTTATATGTATGTTCGAATAGGGCCTTATGTAGAACGGCGTATTGTATAGGCAAAAAAGTATGTCAGATTTACAATGATTCTCTCTCAAGAAATTTCTCAGCATCACAGTAAAACTTACGTCAGTATAGAGCGTTTCACTATGCTGATTACAATGAAAGTATTATTGTATGCAGTAGCCTGCAAATTCAAAACCGAATGTACTGAAAAGCATAAACATTTAGCTTATTCCGAGCTTATCGCAAACTGTCTGCTCAGTTATAAAATATGATCATTCTCTTTGCTATTGTGTGTTTTTTTTAAGTGAATAATTTTGTGTCAGTAAATGTGGAAGCACGTTTTGCTCTATCACACAGACACAAGGGGTTTAGGGACACAGTTGCAAGTTTGGATCACAGTTTACTGCAGACTAGGATCCGACGTCTCAACATGTCACTCTGGTTGGACATTTAAAACTAAGACTTCAATTTACACCACAAATAAACTTTAAAAGATGTAATACGCTAAGTAATAACAGAATTTCAAGAGAAATGCGATGTAGACGGCAGAGACTAAACAGATTTGTCTTTGCGATATGATGCCACATACTGTGCTAGAGGTACACTGACCTTTTAGACAAACCTATTTCCTCTACAATCAGGATCTTCTGAAACGTCGATGCATTTCTATCAGAGCACATAGCGTCACATCCCAGAATACAGCAATCTTCAAGTGCACAACTTATGAGAAATGCACGAGCGTGATTTGCTTACAGAACATACCTGAATTGGTGTGTGTGTGTGTGCGTGCGTGAGTGTGTGTGTGTGTGTGAGAGAGAGAGAGAGAGAGTGTGTGTGTGTGTGTGTGTGTGTGTGTGTGGCCTGCTGCATGTCCATCAGCAAACTTCCACTTTGAACAAAATGCACGACGCTTTACATCGATACTAATGGTTCACCAGCTGGTGCTGAAAATCAGTACTTTGGAAGGTCACTGCTACCTCTCCAGGGGTCCAAGATTATGTCTCAGGCAGCAACAGACGCGCATTCAGAAATTTTCACTGGGTTCAGAAGTGTTAATCCTGGGGCTACACATAATTTATGTATAATTTTAAAAATTACATTATAAACTTACGTCATAAATATAATTGTAACATAGCATTGTTTTAACTGCATTTATACACATGTAAATATAACGATATGTTCCACGACCCAATAACCTAATTTAAATCACAACGTCTAACCTTCTGGGGGTTTTTTAAGCTCATCTAAGACTTCCCAAGTTCCTTACTTCATTTTCCAGAATACAGATGTACCGGTCGTTAGGCTATCAGCCGATTTCTGTGGCTGATTTTGGCTGAAGGTTAAATCACGTAAAACGTTTGATATTATCATGTCTACAAAATGTCCTTTCTTTAAATTTCAAGTTTTGGGTGGGAATGGGGCTGCAGCCCAGCAGTTCCACTTTAAGTGCGCGCCGGGGCAGCACGGACTCTTTGTTGGATAAATTTCGTTGCTTTGGAGCACTCTGATCCAACATCTTCAATGGAAATACTTTCTCTGTTGAAAAATACGTTATCTTTATATATATTAGAGACTTGAGAGGCTTAGTGCAAAGGAAGTATACTGCAGAATAGGAACTTCTCTGGTTTCACAACACTGTAGTTCGCACAGTGTCTATGTTAATGGTACTTTAACTACACACACTATCATGTTTGGTACGTCACGGTAGGCGTAATATCTGTTGTGCAGTGTTAGGTACGTTGTTGATGAAATCTGGTCATGTTTTGCCAGATTAGAACTAGTATTTTAAGCGTATCTGAAGCACAAACATTTTCAATTGTTTAGCAGATCGTTAATCCCATGTTACTGATGCCGTCAAACTGAGCATTACGTATGCAGCAGCTAGTTCTGTTGTTATTACTGTTTGGTACAGTGTCCCTCATCTGCCTTGTTAACTGCAACTACTGAAATGTGGCACAGAAACGAACACGATGTAACACGCAATATTTTATCATCACTATAAGAGTCATTCTACCTTTACAGTATTTATGGCAATACGTAAACATATATCTTGTGCACAAGAAAACCCTAACACTGCTATTGATAATAATCCTACGTATGAATAATTGTAATAATAATGGCAAATTTGCTAAGACATATTACAGAATTTCAGAGATGTGACTGACATAAATAATTGACCAAGACGTTTAAATATTTCAGACACTGTAAAACCTTTTTTGGAATTTATACTGGCAGCACACGAGTCCATTCCGGGCTTTGTCGTGAAGTACCAGAACACATGAAAGTTACAAAATTAAATATTTAAATGTATATTCACAATCTGAACTCATAAATAACTACTCTACTCTACAGACGGAGAACCTGGTACATTTAAGACATTTGTATATACCTACCAAACTACATGACGTCACATTATATGCGACCGCGATCTTCACCGTGACAACCCCAGGCTTCACATGCTAAGAATTAAATTATTCTATCGTCCATCCACGCAATATTTGCAGCCTGACATAAGGAAATTCGGTGATGTGCGAGCAGGTTCCTTATTCACTGTGACACAGTAAATAAAATATTTCATATCTCTAATCATACTTATCCTGTAAACTAGGGCACTATTTATTGACTTGGTTCGTGTAGTTTTTTCTTCGAGAATTTTTCCTGGAGTAGCCTCCAGTAACAGGCAGGAAAAATTTGAGGCCAACTGCGGCTATAAATAGGATAACTGGAGAATAATAACGACGGACATAAATATGAAACTTTTGAAAATTCTACGCGAAGAGGCGATCGTTGTTTCGGTAGGGCTACAGACAACCTCGCAATTTTGTCGGCATGTTGGTACCACTAACAGTATAAAATAAGCAGACAATACAAAATAAGCCTATATTTCCTCTTATCTGATAGTAGAAAGAGAATCGACGGAAGGCAGGCTGGGAGACTGTAAGTTAGAAAGATATTTGCCTGGGAGGTAAAATGCTGGATAGGAGAATTCATAATTCTATTTACGTTCACATCCTTTCATTTTCACAAACTGGCATTAATCTTTTAAGACAAAAAGTGAAATTAAATTGACTCTTCACGTGCTACTTCTAGAAAGAAAGAAAATAGATCGGAAGTTCAACAACGAATGGATAATCATTTGGTCGCAAATCGTTTCCATGAAATAACGAATGAGATTCAAGCTCTTCAATTTTCTAGTCTCTACCAACACTAAAGAATTTCTAAGAAACTTACTTATTGGATTCTGTGTGAAGTTTATTATTAAGGTTATAATAATGACGTTGATTGCAGTTCGATTTCAGAGTTACGTCTGTGATTATCATCTTATGATTTTGTCAAAAGTCGAGACTCGTCTAGCACAATAAGATATTCTACACAATTTATGGTAAAACTTCTGTTATTAAATACGATCTACGCCACGAGAGATGGATATATAGTTCTGATTTCCACATAGTTATCGTATGCGTACATTCAGGTGGCACAAAGACACTATGAGGGATATTCGAGTGTCTATAAAAAGCTAAAGAAAATATGAGTCTGTGGATTTAGTATTCTAAAATAAAATACAATCTTACATCAAAATCGCACTCTATGAGGAACAGATCTCAAATTTAAAAATCGTTTAAAGCACGGAACTCTTTTAAGTATCGATCAAGAATTCCTCAGAAACTGGCTGATTTTGTGATGTACACGCAAGACTAGAGTAGACTGGCCCATTTTCAAGTCTCCTTGATTAAGGATATAAGTTGTAAAGAATATACCAGAAAAATTGCGTTTGTTGTTAAGCACAGATGTTTTAAATTTCTCTGCACACAACTGAACTTGGTCAAACTAACAAACAGGAGGAGTTAATACCTGTGTATCCACAATTTAATCTTCCAAACCTTTCAACAAATTTCGATTAAGGTGAACAAAGACACTTGTCAGAAGAAGACAAAACAGAATTGCATTTGTCACATAACACCTACTTACATGAAGCATTTTACTACTTTTAAGAAAAAAATTTAGAAAAATTTTGAGATTTGTTTTCCTGGAAACATTGAATCGGTACGGCTAGACCACCAAAATATTGAATTAAGAACTGCACTACTAGTAATTTTTCTTTGTTTCTTTCTTTCTCTCTTTCTTAAGCTTTCTGCTGTTACTGACATTCTGTATAAGCAACCTGTTACAATACCGCTGATATTTTCTGTATCCTATCAATGTTTGTTACTTCTCATGCGCAACGAAATGTCATGCAAACTAGGAGTACAAAGCCACCTAATGTGGCATTTAAAATCTCTACGTTTGGCACACAGTGTTTGTATGTGTTTCGTACGATTCTTGGAACAAATCTGTCCCAAACAATGCTTAACTGATTGCTTGTTGTACTGAAGGCGTACTTTATTCTCGATGACGTGGAAACCGAACTTACGTATACATATATACAAGTATAGTGTTAAGAAGTGCACAGAAGTTAAGGGTGTGAAGTGCTCACTTAAACAACTAAAAATTCCCAGTCAACGTACGTCCAACCACCAACACCTGCTGAGATCTGGGTGACTTTCTTGTCATATCTAGAGCACATGCTCTATGTGGTTTCCATGCATGTCAACACATCTTTTGCTTCGCCTCATAGAAGTGCGTACTCTTTCAAAAATTACTGGTTTACATCGAAAATCCTGACAGGTATTCTCTACTCGTTGCTGTTAACACCTATAAGTCACTCACCGCGTCCGAATACGCCAAGTTTTTAGGTGTCCCCCATTGTCAAACAGCACCTGAAACAGACTCGGACGACAACGGACAGGATGTGGAGCCCCAGTAAAGTGGCCGCTGACTTTAATCCTCTGGACTTTCGGGTGCGAGGGCACCTACAAACTTAGGCGTATTCCGATACGATGAACGACGTAGAAGTGTTAAAGTAACGTGTATAGAACGCCTGTTGGAATATTCGAGTGAAAACAGAAATTCTTGAAAATGTTCCAACTTCTATGTGACTGAAGAGCTGAAAGTTGCGTTGACATGCATGGGAAAAACACAGAGCATCCGCTGTAGAGATAACACGAACATGACCCATACCTCAGCCGGCACTGGTTTTTAGACGGGACTATTTTCTTTGCTCGTTTAAAGTGAACACTATGGAACTTCAAAGCCTGTAATCTTTTATTCCGACACCCAATACACGCCTATGTGGTGCATCATTAGACTGATTACCGTCTTCAAAGGGTCAACGTACACGTCGTACTCGATAGGTCTAAAGACGTTCGTTGTAAAGGGTATAAAGTTACATGAACTGGAAAAAACTTCATGCTGAGATACTGCAAAATGTGTTCTTTATCGCATAGTAATTCGTGGAGAGTCTGGGAATGTAGTGTTCATTGAAGACAAGAGATATACATAAGTGTTTACTCGAAAAATTCTTAAGGTAACGAATTACAAAGGTGAGAGGATAAAATAAAGACGAATCCTTCAAAAACAGACAAAATGTAACCTGATTAGCGTGGCTCAGTACCTGAAAAATTAGCTGGATCTCTAAATGAAAAATGTTAGGATAGCGCAGTCGGTATAGTGACTTACTACGAGCTGGACGGTCCGGGGATCGAATTCCGGAGGGCGCGAAATATTCCGCACCCTTCCAGACCCGCCCTGGGGCCCACCCAGCCTCCTGTACAATTGGTACCGGGTTTCTTCTCCAGGGGCAAAACGGCCGGGACGTGGCACTGACCATCCACCTCAGGTAGTAGTGCCGAGGTTAAAGAAAGAGTAGAGCTATACCTTACTCCCCCTCTACGCCTTCATAGTTTGCTATAAGATAAACTTTTCCCGTTATGGGAAGCAATTTTACGAGCTGAACGATTATTGGCCCTTGAAGAAGGAGTCAGTTTTAAAGCGTTGGGAAGTCAGTGTGTTTTCTATATACCAGACACACACAACTGCAAGGACTTTCACTGAAAGGCTCTAGTGCTGTTTCGTCCTTTCCGTTTTATACATAATAAAAAAAAGATCCAAATAATTTAAACTAACTAACGAACTAACTAACCAACTAACTAACTAACTAACTAACTAACTAACTAACTAACTAACTAACTAACTAACTAACTAACTAACTCCATGGAGCAGAGGCCTTCTTGAGAAGCTAACAATTCCTCAGCTAGTCAAGAAATTACCCGCATTTTATGGAATCTGGAGGTTCTTTACCGCATTCACAAGAGCCCGCCACCTGTCCCTATCCTGAGCCAGCTCAATCCAGTCCATGCCCACCCATCCCACTTCTTGAAGATCCATTTTAATATTATCTTTCCATCTACGCCTGCGTCTCCCAAGTGGTCGCCTTCCCTCAGGTCTCCCCACCAAAACCCTGTATGCATCTCTCTTTTCCCCATATGTGCTACATGCCCGCCCATCTCATTCTTCTGGATTTGATTGCCCGAATAATATTTGGTGATGAGTACAGGTCTTTAAGTTCCTCATTACGTAGTCTTCTCCACTCCCCTGTAGCCTCGTACCTCTTAGGCCCAAATATCCTCCTCAGCACCCTATTCTCGAACACCCTCAGTCTTTGTTCCTCCCTCAGTGTGAAAGACCAAGTTTCACACCCATACAAAACAACAGGTAGAATTATAGTTCTGTAAACCCTAATCTTTGTGTTTTTGGATAGAAACCTGGAAGACAAAAGATTCTGCACCGAATGATAGCAAGCATTTCCCGACTTCAATCTGCCCTAAATTTCTTCAAGAATGGAGTTTCGATTCGTTAGGGTTGCTCCCAAATATTTGAATTCTTCCATCTTTTCAAAGCATTTATCTATCTATCTATCTATCTATCTATCTATCTATCTATCTATCTATCTATCCACCTTTACGTTACGATTGTGTCCTGCATTCTGATTTCGAGATATGACCATGTACTTAGTTTTCTCAGCATTTACTTCTAGACCAATCTCCTTACTAGCAATCACTAAATCTTCTGCGTTTTTCTTTATACTATGTATGCTTCCGCCCAATATATTAACATCACCAGCATAAATCAGAAGCTGATGTGTACCACTCAGTTTCAAGCACTCCTGGTTTGCCTGAACCCTCCTAATGGCATATTCTAAAACAAAGTTGAAAAGCAATGGCGACAGAGTATCTCCTTGTTTCAAGCCATTCTTAACAGGGAACGTGTCAGACAGATGTTTGCCTACCCGAACTCTGCTATACGTTTCACTTAGACACATTTTTATCAACCTTACTAGTTTCATGAGGATACCAAACTCAATGAGAATATTATATAAGACCTCCCTCCTAACTGAATCATAGGCTTTCTTGAAGTCTATAAACAGCTGATGCACTTCTTCATTGTATTCCCATTTCTTTTTTCAAGTATTTGACGAATGCTGAATATATGATCAGTAGTTGACCTGTTACATCGAAATCCACATTGATGAGTCCCAATAATTTCCTCTGCATATGGAGTTAACCTTGACAAAAGAATGTTGGATAGAATTGTGCACGCAGTTGACAAAAGTGATATGCCTCGATAGTTACTACAATCTGTTTTATCACCCTTCTTATAAATAGGCACAATGACTGACTCCTTCCATTCCTCAGGCAAATCCTCCTTACTCCAAATAGAAATAATAAGTTTATGGATCTCAGACCGAATTATCCTACCCCATACTTTAATCAATTCTGCTGGAATCTGATCAGTACCAGGTGATTTGTCTTTTTAGTTTTTCAATAGCCATCTCAACCTCAAAGGCACTGGGCTCTGGCACTAGTGGGGCTCTGCCGTATGTACTTCAGTCTGCCTAACATCATTAACCCCCTGTATAATGCACACAACATAAAAAAATTAACACGCAAATTATTCCGAAAAGTCCCGTAGTCTTTCTCGATAAACTTTTATGCAGGCTGGTGTTTGGTTTTATCCTTGCCGACCCTAGGCATTCTGGCATTCTGTTATGAGAAACTGGAGGTCTCGCAGTTGGTTTACTTTACGCAACCGCTCCTAAAACCTCAAGTTTCAAGCTCTCAGCACACTTCAATGTGTAGCATCAGTTGAATAATTTATGGCATAATAATTTATCTTTAGCTAACTTTCGAACTTCGCTACTTAACAGTCAGTGAGGCTACAAGTATTTTTCCTTGACAGAGCTGAAATGTTCTATGTATAAAGGTCCTTCTATATTGATTTAATGTTCAATTTTCCACCCCCAAATAACTTATGGAAAGTTAGAAGAGGGCAGAGTTGATGGAGCCCTTACATTACATTTTCAATGTAGGCCTATTTCTCTGGGAGTAAGGTGGAAAGATGAAGGAATATGCTGTCCAACATCCTATCTAATATCGACTACAAGACAAACCAAGAACTTTAAAGGTCATGTAAATTTACATAAGTGGGTTTCTGAGAGGGGTCAAAAGAGAGGAGGAGGTTGCAATTTCCTTCCCCGACAAACTTAAAATGTATGGCTTGGTTTCTCGTAAAGCTTCAGTTATTCCTCCAACCTCCGGATAGACCATATTCCTCTCAAACCTCCACTGTAATCCACCCTCCCTCACCCTGCACTGCGACCGCTTCAAAATTTCATCTCATATTTGTTGGACACTGACAAAAGTTGATACCGTGACTTGCAATATCAAGAGAATCCCTTCCAGTACAGTCACTTCCAACTTATTTTGTCCCTTGCTGATATCAGACAAAGCAAATAAAGACCTATACGTCGTTTCGTAGTCCTTCCCTCTTTTACCTACTCACAGTACGTGTCGAGGTTGTTTGTTTATTTTCACTTGATCACACTCAGACACACACCACAGTTGGCCCGTCGCAGAGACCTCTACCTGACAACACACAACATTCACAAGAGACAGACATCCATGCCCCCGGTGGGATTCGAACCCACGATCCCAGCAAGCGCTCGGCCGTAGACCTACGCCTTAGACCGCGCGGCCACCGGGGTCGGCAAATAAAGACCTATACACTAGTATTTATTATTCTATGGAATCTACGGTTCGGGCTAAAACACAGATATGAATGTATCTTTATACTGCATAGCAGTTTTATATTGGTTAAGAGTAAAAGTGAAGGTTCACAAAATATGAATTGTTGGTAAAAAACATCAAGATGGTGTCATAGTCTAAACGCTACAACACACAATATTAGCCGAGCTATAGTCCTATATAAATACTGCATGAGAATTTCTGCTCTTATGCCCAGTAAAACCTTCATTACATATACCATAACTTCAACCCTCTTTAGTACAGTCAGCTAACATTCGGAGCGCTTTTACCGTAATCAAACATACTTAAATGAATTGTGTACGTTAATGTTTATGTACCAATATGTAGAAGTAAACACGTTACTTGCTAATCGGCCTCCCTAACACTGTACGTAGCGGCAGTCGGCACGGCCTGATCGCTTGAAGTCTAACCTCGGAAAATTTGGCGTCGTTTTTCTTGTGTGGCGCGACAGTCCAAATTGGGCCTAGACTCACACACACACACACACACACACACCCTGTAGGACTCCTCTGAACGAGTAATCAGCCCGTCTCAGAAGCCACTACCTACGTAACACAACCAACACAAAAGACGAACATTCATGCCCTCAGTGGTCTTTGAACCCGCGACCCCACGAATGGAGCAGCCGCAGACCTACGCCTTAGACTGCACAGCCACCGGGATCAGTCCTAGGTAGAGTTCAGCCCTTTCGAAAATGTTTGTGCTATTCAGAGAACGTTCGTATATTCAGTAACGGAGGACGTTTTTAAAACGGAGAGAAAACGCTTGATTGTGCGGGCGAAGTGTTTTCCGCTCTTACCGGCTCGCCTTTTCACGCCTGCGCGAACAGGTAGTAAATAATACGGTCACTACTACACATACCTCATTCACACCTACTAGCAGATCGTGTCTTTTGCATGTGAATAATTTCCTTCATAATAGCCTTACAGAAGTGACAATCTCAAGGAAATTTTCAGTAGATTAATTGGCGACTGCGAGAGACATTATACCAAAGCACCAGTCTGCAGAAATTAGGTAAGACTGAAAATAAAACTACGAAATAAGATTAAAATAACGTTGTACAAGAAGGACGTCACATAAATAAGTGAATAAGGGTACTTCATTACCCGTACATAAAACATGCTGTATCAACTGCGGCGTAAATGAAATACGAGTATCATCAGGGAATGACAGACAGACGGATAGACAGACGGACAGACAAGACGAAGCTACTATTCCGTTAACGGAAATTTAAAAACCGCCTAAAATCAATCACTTACGATTTTACAGACCGAAAACAGCCGTTTCTTGTGCGATAATACGTAACACAAAATATACTGCGTGAGAAGTGTCCAGAATTTTTTAATCTTAAACCTGACAGCACACAAATAAACCGCTAGGCTTTAAAAGGTTAACTGACTTAAGTGCGGCCCTTAAGTAGCTATGCATGTTGCACTAGTAAACATGCGGATAAAAATGTGCCTGACGGAGTAGACTGAATCAAATCACCACGGGGCGTAAGTAAGAAATGCGTATCTTGTTGGGACAACGAATCAAGGAATGACGTCCGAACGGAAACGCTAAGTCCGATTTGTCATGGAGCAAACATATTACAGCCCGGGGGTAGGAAGTTCGCGACGAGGAAGTAACAAAAAAAGGTGTTCCAGAGACCTGATGTAGTTACGGATAAAATGGGTTGCTAATCGAGAGATTTTTCCATTCTAGGTTTTTCGTGTTGACCGAGTTCCACATTCTTTCTCAGCATTCAAACGTGTGTTTCAGGAGGTAAGCGCGGTACGGCTAATGATTTCATGACTTCTTGCTCATAGCGTCATAATTTTCCGTTACAAACGTACTGACACAGCACTCCAAGTATCTAAATTATGGTAGTAGAATAATAAACTGGCTAATTTATGAGGTACCTGAATTATAAAACTGAAATTAATAGTACAGTTCCGTAATATTAAGAAGTATATTAAAAGTGGCCGATCCCGGTGGCCGCGCAATCTAAAGCCTGGGTCAGCAGCCGCTCGCTTGGTGGGAATGCGGGTTCGAATCCCGTCGGGAGGCATGAATGTCTGTCTCTTGTGAGTGTTGCGTGTTGTCAGGTAGACGTCTGTGCGTAGGAACGATCACTCGTCCAGAGGAGTCCTACCGTGTGGTGTGTCTGAGTGTGATCGTGAAGCCTTGATAATGAGGAGGCCCTGGCCCACCAGGGACAGTCGCGCCATCGAAAAAAAAAAAAAGGAAAAGTAGCTTTCTGCAAGGTAATTTGAATGAAATGGGCCGTACCTTGGGGCTTGCTGAACCCAGTTTGGGGATTACTAGAACAGAGCACCAAAACCTTCACAGCTTTGTGTACAGTTAGTCACGAAGTCATCCTAATTTTTCCATCAGTAATCTGCTCATGAGAAGAGAAGTAGAGAGACAACGGAATAGGTTCTGTAGAACTAATTTTTCTTCTCATACCCCTTCACACCAGGGCTTTGAACCCGTTTCGTTTACTTTGATAACCGATCCGTTCATCTTTTCTCGAAGTTTGATGCGTTTAGTCATACAGCAAACCTCCTTTGTGTGGCAGTGTCAGTTCATTCATTGTAAATGTTCCAAACACATCTTTTCGTGTCAAAAACCAAATTTAATACACACCAACGTGTTTCTGTCATCTTATAACATCCTTTCTGACTTCTTTTGTTACACTTGATATCAAATGTCCATTTTGCTTTTGGCATTCACTCTGGTATTTTCCTTCACTATCAAAGTGTAATGTTTTCAAGCTTCTTGGCTTCATCCGATCTATTATTATTATTAAGGCACAGAACGTTCCTTCTTTTATTAGGCGCGTTCGAAAAATCGCGAAAAGAGACTGTTAAGTTCTTCATGTCTGACTGCCAGTCAGATGGATTGTCGTAAAACTCGATATTTGAGCATATTTTTGAAATCCCGTCGAGAAAATTGAAGTCTCATTAACATCCGACAAGAATAAGGGATACTTTACATGAACAACTATGTACAGACATTTTTAGCCTATCTGATATGCACAATATTGGGGTTCGTTCTTGCATTACATATGTACATACGTGTTAGTATCTCGATGAATTCTTCTTAAAATGAGGAATGTTTCAGACGAAAATCGTAGATAAAATCAAAACAAACATTTTACGTTCAATAAATGTTGTCCGAAAATCATGTCATTTATAACATAATGTAGAAAAATATGGTACAGCCACGCAGGCCACAGACGATAATATAATACGGCGCATGCGCTTTGCATGCTGGATAACTAATGAAACAGTCACACACTCATAATATGTCATACGTACTGCTTTCCCACGGCAACAATGGTTACGCGAAGGCGCCTCAATGTTATGTTTATACCTACATTGCGTGTCTTCTTCATACATTAACATAATTTGGTATCGACAGCTGAATATTGTTTGTGGGATAAGCAGCATGTATAAAAAATAACCTTAACACATAGAAAAAAAGAGTAGGTTGAAGAGTTACCCAAAGTTTGATTTTATCTGTGATTAACTAGGTTTTCAATTGCATATTAAGAGGGAATATCACACTGCCAGTGAACGTAAACACAGACTTACGTCACGCGCGGTTTCAAACTCTAAGGAAGTGAGAATTCTGTACATAAAACTTGCCACAAAAATATAAAACGTAATTTCAAATTGGATCAGTGTTGTCAGTAGTTCTTTATTAACGTCACATGAACTATCTGAAAAGCATAAATCACCTTTAGCTGCGACTTTTCGAACTACTCACAGCACGGTCTTCCCTTTATGGTGAGCAGAGATCAGTAGCTTTGTTGGATTGAGACGAGAGAGGAATTTCTAAAATCAATGCGATGAAAGACCAGAAGAAAACCCCATACATCTCTTGGCGGATGTTTGTTCCTGCGAGCAGGGCTTCTTTCCTTCTCGGCCTAATCCAATTTTCGAGCATCAGACTTCGTCTTGCCTGTGAGCATGTGACATTAAGAGTACATTTACCTGGAACTTTAAAGGTACTGTATTGCATCTCCATAATCTCAAACACAGTACGTTTCTCTTAGGTCATTTCTGTCCCCAGTATGTTCGGATTTATTCTACCCATATTAAACCGACACTGAAAATTATACGGATACCTTATATCGGATTATAAAAGTGATTTAGAAGATAAGATAGAAATATATAACAAAATAAATGATGTTATACGAAGGAATTTTGAAAAAAAAATGACTAAAGAAACAATGTTAAGAATCCATAATATCACAGCTAAAGCAGCCTTAAAGTTAGGTTGTGAAGCATGGGTGCTGAAGAAATGAGATGAACAAAGACTTGAAGCAGCACAAATGAAATTTTTAAGACATTTGCTAGGAATTACTAAGTTAGACACGGAGAGAAATCAATCAGTGAGGAAGAAACTTGGAGTGCAGAACATTGTTCTGGAAACAAAACAATACCAACGAGAGTGGCTACAACATGTAGGGAGAATCAGCACAGACAGGATACCCAAGCAGGCACTGAAATATAGGCCAAAAGGGAAGAGAAGCATAGGACACCCAAGGAAAAGATGGAAGGACCAGCTTCATCTCGAGAGATAAAGAAAAGTCACTACGCCTAATACTTCACAGCTCATGACGATGATGACGATAAAAATTATACGTAACATTCAAAAGGTCTAAACCTACACTGAGTATTAAGGGTATACCGCGATCTTGAATGGGTATCCAAATTCTGGCTCCTATAACTTCCACTGCGATAGGAAAATTACAATACTGAAAATATGTTAAGGAATGTCTTAACAGGTTTGTTATTGTAAACTATGCAAATTTCTGGAAAGGCTACCTGAGTCACATATTTATATCAGTGAGATTAACAAACATATGAATGTTAATACACAGCCAGGAACTATTACGTAAAGAAACTGCGTGTTACATTTTGCAATAAATAGGAACGAAAAATTGAGCATTAATTTAACAGTTTAATGAGGGTTAAAGTGAATTATACTGGCCAGATTAGAGACCAACAGCAGGCCCCTGTGAATACGGTACTAGGCTTTAGACGTCTGTACAAGCAGGAAATTTGTTGAACAAATGCATAACTGTCAACTAATCAAGGAAACACCTGGGCCTTGAATACCTGCTGTATGCAAAGACAGTGAACACCACTGCTCAGGTTTAGCACAATCTGCTGCCTAATTAACGTCACTGAGGTTTTCATTATATTGCTCTGTTCAACCAGGTAAGCGCAGAGATGCCACCTGAAATATAGCACATTCCTCTTAGTTCAGCATTCATAACCATCCTGCCATTCGTCAGAGTATAACCTACAAGGATGAACAGTTCTTACTTAAGTAACAAATCTTTTATTCAATATTTTTATCTTCCACTTTCTACGGCCTGTGTATAAAGTGTAACTTCTACTTTAAGGTTCATTCGCGTCACGCAGTGAGACTGTTATAAACTGTTCCAAAATCTCGACGTGCATTGCATTTTCCAGCTTCAGGGCGTACGTGCGACTGACGTGCACTATGGAACGTAAATACAGCTTCAACATGTAAGTAAATCACGAGAGGTGGCGCTACATACTATTACATACCTTGCTGACAGTAGGAACGGTTACTGCATATCGTACTTACAAGATTTTATACAGCAGAATTCGGATGCAATATCGAGTTATTTGGAAGTACACCTACGTTTGTAATATTACACATTAATAAGGACGAGACATCAGGTTAGGTCTGATTTTAGTACAATTGCATTACCCATTCAGTCTCATCCCATTAACAATTTTCTTGCGGAGAATAAGCGAAATATGAAATAACATTTCCTGGCGGATATAATGACAGCCATTTCATGTCGCTGTAGTTTTCATGCTACAGGCATTCAGCTCCAATATTTAAGACAGTTTTTTCTTGCCTCACGATAATCTGAAGTTTCTTTTTTTTTTTACTTATAAAATATTCTGTCGCTGCAAACAGTTAAGAGAAAAGGAGCAGCGCCACACAGACACCGACAGTCTTATCTGAAATCAATGCAATATATTAGGATTGGCATTCACCTCTCAATGTGACAGAGCCAGGCTTCATTTTGTTTGTCGGCTGATTTTTGATATGCATGATATATAGGAAATCGAACTTGGTTTCTGAAGACAAGTCTTCATCTTAGATATTTCATCTTTTGTTTTCCTCATCTATCTGATACTGACGTTCCGGAAGTCAAGCAATATTACACAGTATGTTTCTAAATTTTTGTTATCTACTTTTCAGAGCAAGATAAGTCAAGTAGGAGCGTCCCAGTAAACACAATAATTGCTACATAGCTGCGTTACAGCCACAAGGGTTTGAATTCGAATACATGTGGCTGAATGTATTACATTGCTGCGTCTCAAGTGTCTACCCAAAGGAACGTGCTCGAACGGAAGGTTTTAAATATATATATATATATATATATATTTTTCATCCATATAAGCGCCGAGATATTGCACCGAAATAGGCCACGGCTGATTCCCCTCCCCATTACCCCATCATCTCCGATTCGCATTCATGTCAGTCTCACATTTCGCATCGGTACCAGACGGCATGATCCCAGTGGCCCCGCGGTCTTCTAAGGCGTAGGTCTGCGGCCGAGCGATTGCTGGGATCGTGGGTTCGAATCCCACCGGGGGGATGGATGTTTGTCTCCTGTACAGTGTTTGTGTTGTCAGGTAGAGGTCTCTGCGACGGGCCGATCCCTCGTCCAGAGGAATCCTACCGACTGTGGTGTGTGTTTGAGTGTGATCAAGTGAAAATAAACAACCTCGACACCTACTGTGAATAAGTAGGTAGAAGAGGTAAGGACTACGAAACGAAACATACATTACGAAGCCAATGGAGGGTATTAAAGTATTTTAGACACGTTAGGATTCCCAACAGAACATGTAAATATCCCATTATAGTTTGTAAAACCGATACAAAATATGAGGGAGTCCTCAAATAGATTCTGTGGATGCAGTGAGATTCCTTTTTTGTTTGGCTGCCCATTAACCACAAAACAGAAACAATATACGTGCACCTGTCTGTGTGCAAAACGTATTTGAGTGTACACACACGTCACTATACACTGATATTTAGAAAACACGCAATAAAAATATTATTGAAATAAAAGCAGACACACTACAAAACAAAACTGACTCTATGCTACGTCCTGGCGTCAGAAAAAGATGCTCATGTGCCATAGTCCTATACTGGGCCTCTGACAACGCGAGAAGTTTGGGAAAGTAGGAGTTTCGATATATACTGTCAGTATAGTTGTAGACAAAACAAATTGCCACTTGCTGTATGACAAAACTAGATACCATTCTTCTTTGAGATTCCCATTTGAAATAGGCAATGAGAAAGTATGAGAATAGTGATAAAGTGTTAGAATGACGGAGTATTACAAAAAACAGAAATACACGCGACCTGGAGGGATAGATATCAGAGTACAGTGTTATAATCGAATAGTAAATATCATAGGCGTAACACGGGGGGGGAGGCAAGTGGGGGTAAATGCCCCCCCCCCAATATTTTTCCAGTCTAGTAATAGTTTATTTGGTTACTGAATTGTATAATGGCAAACAAAAACAGAAAGAAAAAAGAAAATGAAAAACTTGCGTTTTACAGGAGCAATTTTCCCCTCTTTCACATTTTAATCCTGTGTAAAATAGTTTCTAATATCCATGGTCAGTAACCCCGCCCCCCTCCCCCCACCGTGTTATTAGCCAAGTTACGCTTATGGTGAAAACGGCCAATTACCAGACTCATTACAGAAAGTGATGAAAATTTTACCATGAACAATTTAGTCCTTTGTCTGGTCAATGTCTGTTAACAAAACATAATTTATAGCAAACTTTTTCACACCAAATAATTTATTGGCTGCAATAGTGCAATGAGAAGTTATTTCGTTTCGTGCTAAACCCTGATTACATTTTGTTATAAGACTGCACTAATATCTTCAAGCAAATGCCTGAATGTTATTTAGCAGAATTATTACATTCTATACTTCGTTGGCAATCACACGAAAGTCACAAGAACACCAAGTCTCGAACGTCTACAAACTCAGCAACTGATATGCAGGCGTTAAATGCGTGTGAGTGGATGGATCTTGTACTGTTGGATGGCAGATTCATAGCCAGTGTTTAACAGCAGTCTGAAGGGAGTAACCTTTCTTCGTAGAAAGCAAAAACATTTTATCTCGAGGGTACGTACCAGAGCAACAGGCTTAATGACAAACATTTTAATACTTAATGCTTCATTTTTTGACATACTAGTATCATGGCATCAGGGAATTAAAATGCTTACGGGTGAACAAATACTACTACAGTTGTGCCTGCACTACAAACATCAGTCCTACCAGCATAATGTCATATACTATACATGATGATTACATATTCATTACGTTTGTACCTATGTAGCTGCTTGACATATACCAAACGTCAGTTGAAACACTAAGGGATTTACTACTGTGTGTTAAAAAAGGAACATAATGACACATATTATCCACATGTAAACACATCAGTATTGTGTGTAATGCAATGTGTGTATTCTATGAGTATATATTGGCTGGTACCAGGCTCTCTTCCAAGTCTTGGAAAGCAACATTCATGTGTAACTCTTCAAGTCACAATATTTAGTACTTAAATTCCTGAAAAGCTTAGCTTGTTACAAATCAATGGCCCACAAATATGCAAGCAATATACCTGTTCGAGAGTAACTACTTACATGCATACTGTAGAAACTTATTGGGGTAATTCCACAGAAAACCAACATACCTAAGGAACAAAGTGGAACCAGACCATTCCAGATTAACTTGATAATTTGCATATGTGTTCATCCTGTAGCCAAACATGCTCACCTCACTTATTTTACCTATCCAATCAACCATTTTAACACTATAGGGTGTTAAAAAATCATCAAAATTTACAAAAAAATGTATGTTTTAAGTTTTTCTTAAATAAGTCATATAAATAAGCTGTAAGGACAGATGCATTATACATAATTTCAAACCTTATAAAATTCTCTATCAATCTTTATAAAAATTCTTCAGTTGGGATATGTTTTATAGTTGTAGGTCCTTAAATGTTAAAAAATATAGAAATTGATAACTGAAAAGTAGCATCTTCAATTTCTTTAAAACTTTCCAAGACAGTCAGTCACAGTCCCAGTAATAACTGTGCAAAAATTACTGTGGTCCCTCCAGTGGTTTGAGATTTATAATGTTTCTTTTCATACAAGGTGGTATCTTTTGCTAGCGATTCTAAACATGGTTTGCTCACAGCTTGTTATTCTTGCTGTCATTTGTTTATTTTATGGCTTAACTGTTACTACTTCCTATCTTCTACTATTCTGTCAACCCTTAAGTCAATTGCAATAACGTTTTTCTGAAACAGAATTATTTTGAATAAGTACTTGGGAAATTTATGGTATAGTAAGGACAACATTCCTGTACACCCTAAGGTTGGCAATCATTAGCTTAGAAAAACAGACAGTAGTATGTGTGATATGTATGAGCCCCTTTTAAAGCTCATTCCAGGACAAAAACTTTGTGCTCCATGCAGAAAATGTCTGCCAATTTGGTTAAGAGAAAGGGTTGAGATTACAAATGAAAATGAATATAATGTGACAGATGATGAAAAGTATGATGTTAGTGAGTACACTAAAGTCCAATAAATAAATACTTCACTACAAATTATTGGAGAATCACCAATAAAGACATCAAAGTTGGCCAGGAAGGGATATGCAATGACTAAGCTAAAGAAGATTATGAAGAGATACAGAAGTAAAATAAAAAGTATCTCAATGGTTACACAGCAACAAATGTCAGAATCAGGCTCTTCATTATATTTACAAATAAATGTGGGAATAAATGAATTTAATGAAATGATCAGCCAGCTGAAAGCAAAACTCAAAAACACAGATTCCAGAAGCCGGAAACTGAAAATTTTTACTGTTCTTCCAAAAAGTTGGGGCATACACAGGATTGAAAAAAGACTGCCAAACATCAAACTGGTTAGCCAGAGAAGCTAAAGAGTTGGTCAGATCTCAAGGGATACTGTCACCTCCCAACCGTCAACAGAGAAAGGCGAGGCTAGCTAAGTGTCTTGAGGACATTGTTAACACATTTTATGAATCTGACAAGATCAGCCACACATTGCCTGCCAAGAAGGACTTTAAGTCTGTGAAAAAGGATGGTAAATGGATTCACATCCAAAAAAAGGCTGATACTTGGTAACCTGAAAGAAATTTTTAATAAATACAAAAATGACCTTCCTGATGTTAAGAATGGTTTCTCCAAATTTCGTCAGCTTTGATCCAGACGTGTAATTCTTGCTGGGGCTGTTGGAACTCATTCTGTTTGTGAA
Source organism: Coptotermes formosanus (assembly GCA_013340265.1). Taxonomy (NCBI): domain Eukaryota; kingdom Metazoa; phylum Arthropoda; class Insecta; order Blattodea; family Rhinotermitidae; genus Coptotermes; species Coptotermes formosanus. The sequence goes on from BLKM01012018.1 coordinate 1,652,302, forward strand.
TGTGTTCAACATCAGAATATCAAACTCATTGCTGATGCCATCAAGCTACATGAACTGACCAAAGAAATTAACCTACAGAAGAATGTGTCAACATTGAAATATCTGTTAGCATTAATGAGTTGCAATCCACCACCTGAAGACTGTTTAATGAATAACTGCATTGCACACAGTGCCCTGAGGAGGATGTACTGCAAGAAGATTTACAAGATGTACTGGAATGTAACATGACAGATGTTATTACATACAATCAGTGGCTGAATACTGACAGACGTAATCTCGATAATGTCACATCCACATCAGATGGAATTTGTAGAAAATTTTGTATCAAGTCTGAAGAAACTGGAAGTACACAACTTTGTAGCCCACCAACAGTCTTCATTTTTTAAAGAAACACAATCTTCACTTCAAGATGGAAAAGTTATTGTTTTGGGGCACTTATCAAAAAATTATTCATTTAATATTCACGATGCTGCACAAGGATTTCATTCAAATAACTAGGAAGCCACCATTCATCCCCTTGTTAGTTATTTTAAAAATTCTAAGACTGAATTGGAAAACCTATGTTTTGTAATTATTTCAGAATGCTTGTATCATGATACTATGACAGTATACACTTTCCAAAAGCACCTAATTGCATTCTTGAAACAAAATGTTCCAAATATTTCAAAGGTATACTATTTTTCTTATGGTGCATCAGCACAATACAAAAATAAGAACAATTTCATCAATGTATGCCACCATAACACTGACTTTCGGATACATGCTGAATGGCATTTCTTTGCCACATCACGTGGCAAAGGCCCATGTGATAGTGTAGCAGGTACCACTAAAGGTCTTGCAGCTTGTTCCAGCTTACAGCACCATCAGATATTGACTCCAGCATAACTCCATTCATGGGCAAAAGAATATTTGCCATTCATACATGTACAGAATGTCTGCAGCAATGAAGCTGAACTGATATCACCTAAAATCTAGGTTTGACAACACCAAAACAGTGGTTTGAACTCATCAGTATCATGCTTTTCTTCCTATTACCAACACAACTTTGATTGCAAAGAAATCCTCTAAAGCCCAAGATGGCTCTGTAGTTGCTGTGGCAGAAAGTAGAAGGCAGAGACAAACCATCCCATTTGAAACAGTTAGAGGATACATCGCCGTAGTGTATAAAGATCACTGGTGGCTGGGGTATGTGTTAGAAAAGTATGAAGAGAGTGAAGAATTTAAAATCAGATTCCTTCATCCACATGGACCATAAGCCTCCTTTGTGTTCCCATCTCAGCCAGATGAATTAATTCTACCCATGTCCCTCATTTTGTCTATGGTTACACCAACTTCTGAAACTGGGAGAACATATGAACTGTCATCAGCAGAAGCAAATCATATATCTAAGCTATTAGAAGATTTCAAGATGATGTAAAACCATTCCAGTGTACGAGAAAATGTAAGTTTTTCAAAACAATGTCCAAGTATGTCATTTGCTGAGCTACGTTAAGGTGAAAAATTAATTTCTCATGAAGTTTTTGTCAGCCTAAACCATTTTGTAAACATAAAAAGCTAACTTTATTTGCAACACTTCTGCAAAGTTTCAATGAAATTGAAGGTGCTACTTTTTAGAAATACATTTTTGTAATTGGCTTAAGCTTTTGCTTTAAAATAAAAAAGAAATTAGCCACAAACAAAGTTTCTATATTCTGCAAGGAAGTAGATTTTATAAGCTGTAAAATGAGACATAGATCATTGGTTTATGTGCAATACTTAAAACATTATTGATACAAGTAATTTTAAATATTTTATTTTGGTTGAAGTTTGTCATTTTTTGAACACCCAATATGTCTGATATGGTTAAGATATTCCGAATACAATGCAGGGACGAAAGTTTTAGCTGAAGACAAATACATGTGCAAATTTTGAAGAAAATACAGAATATCAAGATTCAGGGGGTATGTTGGTTTTTGATGGAATGACCCATTAATGAAACAGACCCATGGAAACTAGACTGGTACAAACATACGTTAGGGATGAAAGACAGTTGACCACCATACAGACTGCTACAATATAGACCTAAAGGTCAACAAAAAGTGGACCGCCCTAGACCCAGATTGATTGATGATGTCCATTCAGGAGGACGAGGGTAAGTTATTGTTGGCGGTAATGATGACTCCTAGAATTTTACCTTCCCTTCCAAGTGACATATGGTAACTTCTTTCTTGAACTCACAAGTAGTATCAAATTCACGTTGTTTTAGATCAAGGAAAAATCTGTTATGTTGCCATACTGTTTACTTTTCCATAGGAATGCTTCAGTCTAATTCAGTCATCCATAAATCTCGAGATATAGATGTTGCCCATTTTGGTAGAGGCAGATAAGCATATTCAACCATAAAACTTAAAGGAAAACAAATGCCTACTTCCTGTCATTCAGTTCAGAATATTTTTCATGCCACCTGATATCTAAGCAGACTAAAATGTATGAGTACTAACTCACAAATCTATCTCCTGATTTCATGGATGTGACACTTGGTCTTTCAGGTTAAGGAAAGACAGACTGAAGGTGCAGATTACTGTCTTCTGGGATGTCACGCAAGTGTCACCAAAATTTCGGAGGAATATGTAACCCCCTTCTTCAGGGTTGCAATACTAGTAATGGATTATCAAATTACATGCCATATAAATCACAAGAAAATAATCTTCATTGTCACCACACTGAGAAACTTAAAGTTTAGGGGTGACTGTACAGAGCGTATATGCCTATGCAAGCAATGTTGAATTGAGGTTCATTTACGTACACATTCTGAAGAAATTACTGAAGGTAAACACTTGAAATTTTTACTACTTGTAGTTTATTAATGTGACCACAATCAGATAAAGAATTACCTGTTTTCAATAAATACATTTTCCATAATATATTTTGTAGTATTTTTTATGTATTTCTCTTTGCTTTTCACGTACTGTTTTTATATTCCCTTATACCTACACAGCATCCTGCAGTAACTGCAATCCCAAATCTTTATCTGGTTGACTATCATGTTGTTGTCAATGGATGGTGAAATTCTCAGGCTTCAATCTCGTGTACCTTATGAGATAATGGTACCGGAAGTTAAGAAAATGTAGTTTTGAGAAAAACTGCTTTAAAGTTTAACATCACACAAAATGATGGTAAATAATGATACAGACTCGAACTTAATGCTTCCCAGCACCATATTCTGGATCGTCTGGACCATCTTGATCTTTCATTCTTTCTGTGCCCTTTTGTTTTTCCTTGCTTCTCTTTAGATGCTCAGTGTTGCTATTTCTGCCTTCCGAATACTTTCCATATCTATCTGCTTCACAGCATTCACTGGTTTGAGCCAGATCTCATGCCTAATATGTCTAAGACATACCTTTCTGCCACACCATCATTAAAACACAATACTCCACCATATACCCCAACCTTCAGTGTGTCAAGCCTTACAAAAACAGTTTTGGATATCCTTGTCAAAATAACAGAGTTCACATCATTAGGATTGCGGATTTTCCCATGAAAACATTTCTTTAGAGAATATACACCAGCAAGATCCCTGAAAACTGGGTTAATTGCAACCATAACTGCAGCTGGTAAAGAATGTTTATGTTCATATGCAACCCTTGAACTGGAACTATTCTTGAATTTACACCAACTGTCACCATCACTTGGGCAAACATCATGCTGGGTTTCTCATTTGTTAACCACTTGTGAAAAAAGACAGCCCACACAGCTCTCTTCATGACCTCTAAATTGTTGACATTCCTCCTGATGGCTAAACCATAATAATTTTGTAATTTGTCTATTTCAGACTGAGTGAGGCAACCTCTGCCTCCAAGAGGTTTGCTGTCATGCAATTTTATTTCTCTCTTTTCTTGCACAAGTCTCCTCAGTCTTGCCCCATTTCTTTTCTGTTCTTGTCCTGTACATTCCAATTTTGTTACAGCTATGGTGGGATCATAAGGCTTCCCTGCAACCACCCTTTGGTATGCTTTGCTGTCCCCATTACCAAGACGCTTTGTGTAACAAATACCTCGGGTATGAGGGGAACAATTAAAGATGTTGAGTACACCAGCACCTTCCATTCCACACTTGTTCCTTAATGGTTCTTTTTACACTCATGTTGGGAAGTAAGAGTGGTGTGACAAACAAAACAAGACTTGGTCATTATTTCTATATCTAAAACTTTCCCTCTGTCAAAAGAGGTAGGTGATATAATGCCATTCAGGGAAGTGTGTCCATGTTTTTGCCAGGTACCATCAAAACAAGCAGTTACATGTGATGGATCATCTTCCTCATTCTCTGCTACAGCTTCTCTGGCTGCTTGCATCATGAAGGATACACTCACATCAGCCACAGCTGAACCAATAGTCTTATTATAAATACTAAAACTCGTTGGAGGCTGGGGAATATTCAGCATTGCACATAATATTTTACCTGCATCTCTGCCTTTGCCAGTTTACCTCAGACCACACACTAAAGGGATGTTGTTATCACACAGCCTGCTTCTGGTAATGTTTGAAGTCATCATATCTGCAGTATGATCGCATTTACAGCATTTAATAACTAAATTGCTTACAATACCTCTCCTATTTGATGGCTTGTCAAACAAAGAAATACTACCGCCACAATGTTTGCAATTAGTGTTTTTTCCTATAAAGGCACAAAGCAGGTTGATACTAACTACAATGTTCCCATCATGAGTAAAATTACTTTCACTTTTATAGAAATTGTTCTCACCTACCTTAATTTCATCATTCACAGACGTGAGATGTATTTTTTTGTTCCAAGCACTAAGGTTATGTTTTACACAATCGCTTTCGCTACTTTGGTCACATCGCGGCTGTCTCTTTTCTGGAACACCTGTTTCCTTGTTCGCACGTACGTATTTATTTCCTCTAAATTTTCCTTTCGATGCAAATTTCTTTCTTCTAAGCATTTGCGAGTAAAAACTGAACACTTGCCACACACCTTCAACAAACAACACAACAGAGCGCGGTACCACTAGCGATACATGTGGCAGGATGTGAAACATTACAGATCAACATTTCTCTCCACATCGAAGAAAAAACAGCCCCCTAACGCTTGAAACTCTACGAATTACAGCCCTTTCTCTGCTGGCGTGCAAAGGTCGGCATGGCATTTATATGACATAGCCTTAAATAATAATTTATTAAAATTTAATGAGACGTCGGATTTTAATAAAACGAACGTCAATTGACGCACACAAGAGCGGGGTAGTTAAATATGCTAAAAACTAAAGATCGAATTTTTGAGTCCCCATGACGCTTGCCTCCCCCTAACATAGATTGAATGTTTTTAGGTGTGGGGTCACGTGAATAACATTTGGACCCAAAAAGCAGCAAACGGCAGAGGGCTGAATACAAATGCAAAATGCAGAGCTTCACGTCTGTTTTCTTCATGAAATAAGAGTATGTTAGGACGAACAAAACACATTATTGTACGAAAGTATACAGTCTATGTACCTCGCTCTGAATGATTTTGTAAAGCTCCCTGAAAATGGTTCATTAAGGACCGAAACATGCTGGAATAAGGACAATACAGACTAACAGGTATACTTCGCCTGATACGGTGTAGATCTACTGCGTTGACTATTTATAAACTAACTAACTAACTAACTAACTAACTAACTAACTAACTAACTAACTAACTAACTAACTCCATGGAGCAGATGTCTTCTTGAGAGGTTAACAGTTTCTCAGCTAGTCAAGAAATCCTCCGCCTTTTATGTAACCCGGAGGTTCATTACCGCATTCACAAGAGCCCACCGCCTGTACCTATCCTGAGCCAGCTCAGTCCAGTCCATGACCCCCCCATTCCACTGCTTGAAGATTCATTTTAATATTATCCTCCAACCTATGCCTGGGTCTCCCAAGTGGTCGCCTTCCCTCAGATCTCCCCACCAAAATTCTGTATGCACCTCTGTTTTTGCCCCATATGTGATACATGCCCAGCGAGGTGCTAACAACTCCTCACCGTAAAAAAGTATGATGTTACGAAACATACGGACTATTTATAAACACCTGACATATAAATGGATGGAATATGCAACATTACAAAATCGACGATATCATTTACAAAGCAAGTAGCACGCACGGGAGAGACGAGAAATCCATAAAACCTTTCAGCTTGGATAACTTGAAAGAAGCCACTTAGAAGATTTAAGCACAGATATGAGATAACATGAAAATAGATTTTAAAGAAACGGCTCAGGATATAGAATAGTGGCGGTCTCTTTCGAACACGTAAGAAACCGTTGGGTTCTATAAATGGACGGGAAATTTTTGAATAGATGGGCGACTATTACTTATTCAAGGACGCCTGTGTTCCATATAGTTCAGCATCTCAGCAAAAACTTCTCCATCTAGCATGTAGCACAGTTTTCCTCTTGGAAAAATTAGTACTTATATTCATCAATTTATTTACCTATTGAGGTGGCCCGTACTTGGTTCGATTCCTAGTACAGGTACCCCTGAGATACCAAGGTAACTAGACTTTTGGCATGGTTATCTGGTTACGCATATGAGACGTGTGATTAGGGACGCTGCCCAGCATGCTTCTGCCAGTTTTAGTTCATTTAATTTTAGTTAAACTTTAGTAGGCGGGAATTTTCTAAACTTTAAGGTGGGAACACTGGGCAGAGCTAGCGGCGAGAGCCTCTTTGTCTTACGGAGTTCGTCACTCCAAAAAAGGCAGGGAGAGATTAGCTGAGGCCTGCGTCGATGGGACCCTTACGCAAATTTTCGGTTTAGGTATTTGAGAGAAGACTATTTAGAGAGTAACAGATTCGGGACAACCAGCAGAAATTTACACTAGCACTTGTCCGGGATAGAATTCGATGCCGACACGTTATGTTGTGTGGTTTTGGGGAAGCTGTCGAATGATGTTCCGGAAGGCACAGAGTTTGAGATTTAGTTTTACAAGGGAGAAGACGTGAATTTATTGGACTGGAGAGAGGTCACTCGAGTGTAACTTGTGCATGTAGTGTTATATCGTTACACACAATAAACAGTGCACATTCAGTGGTAGATTTCATTGACATGAACTCGTCCGGTGTTGTATTCTTCCGCCGCCGTAAATATTCCCTGAAGAGAAAGGGTATCTAATACCAAGAGGAGAGGGATAGCGTGTACTATACCAGAAATTACTGCACAAATCTGATACAGTCAAGTTCTAAAAGCATTCGATTCAGATCAATATTATCGGCTTATTATATGATGCAGAAAGAAAGAAGACCAAGTGGAATTTGGCAGTGCTGTAATTGCAGTGTATAACGGAACGGTTATATATTTCTTGGTATTGTGATTTTATGTGAGTCAAATACTTTGCTTAACAAAAAAGAGAACATAGTAGCGCCGAATTTGTAAGTTACATTTCTTCTCTTTTGAGGCTGAGCACAGACAGGGAAGGTATCAATTTTACACGTAAGGCTACGGTGCTTCTTGTTCTCACTCGCTGTGCTTCCTGCCTTGGTCACACAATCGACATTACGAATTCAAAAACGACAGAATGTAACCTTTCTTAATCACCTGATTAAGAAGTCTAATCCGACGTTTAAAATATCTTAACCTTTTGAAGCCTAGCGGGTACTTTATATAGCACCTGGTTTAACATATAAAAATTCTACATTGTACTAACATTGCGTTTATGTGTTTTGTACGGATCTCAGGACAAACAGCAACGTTTATCTTATACATCATTAAGTGACTGGTTTTTATAACCGAGATGGAAAGTGTTTACAGCGCGGTACGAGCTGAGTCCTTATATAAAACAGATTAGCTTTCGTCTTTAAAGGGTTAAATTGTCTGAAAGACGTTATTTCTTGTCAATTATCGAGCCATTCTGTGATTGGAATAAGTATTTTATACTTTATGAAAGTTTAGTATATAAACACAAGCAGACGTCCTTATATATGTGTTACAGAACTCATTTCCCTTATATCGACCAGGTCCAGTATAAATGCACAATACATGTTATCAGCAGGAAAGTACACCATTAATTATGATCTCATATACAAAAGGGGTTCTTCGTTAGGGTTTCTTATACATAAAATGTAGTTTTCATTCTACATTAACCTCGCAGCATGAACCCGATATTCCAGCATCCTTGGTCATATATTTCAAGACCATCAATTTATGGTTGTAAAGGGACTTTCCCGAGTCACGTGTAGCTTAATGTAAGATACTGTAACTGTTGCATATAGCCTGCATATGGTAGATACTAAAAGTTATGCGCCGACGTTAATGAAAAGTAGAGCTATAAGTCTGCTCCCCTTCTGGCCTGCATGGCTTTTTACACGGTGAACTTTACATTTGCATTTTATCTTTTTACTAAAATTTACGTACATAACTCGTAAAAAAGTAAGAATCAGTTTAATCAGTTATGAAATATCTGCTGTTACATCAGAACCGATAAAAATGTACAAGTATAAAAACCTTATTGAATTCTTAAATAACTTATTTTTTTATAAGGTGGTGGTCGTTTTTATGATTCCTACTTACAAAACTTTGTCTTTATTTTTAAACACATCTTATATCTTCAAGCTAGAACTACACCTACTTAACTGGGATTAGATGTTTTCAAATGTGAAGAGACAACAGATCATTACAGCTGTTTCCATATATTCTGCAATTCATTACTCACTCATTACCCGATATACGAAGCAATCTGAGTTACTGACAGCGTCATTCAATAAAATGATGTCCTTCTACAAAACAGTATTTGACTCTTGAAGACGGAATTTAAAATTGATCACATCTGAACACTCAGATCGTACTGTGCATTAAACACACTGCGTCTAGGTTATAAAAAACAATCAGGTACCGGTGTATAGGGAAACAATCGCTCTTTGTTCTGAAACCGATACGGAATACACAACTAATTACATTGTATAGTACAATGCAGAGTTACTTAATATTAGAACATGTGGTACACGTAGTTACCCCTGGGCTTTTAAAGGCTTAACCTGTGTTGACTTTGGGTGGATACATAATAACGTATTACTTAAAAACATCATGTGAAGCAAAATTCATACTATTGTATTGGTTCGTACTTTATGGACTGTTTCTTTCTTTCTTTCTTTCTTTCTTTCTTTCTTTCTTTCTTTCTTTCTTTCTTTCTTTCTCTCTTTCTCTCTTTCTCTTTCGCTCTCTTTCTTTCTTTCTTTCTTTCTTTCTTTCTTTCTTTCTTTCTTTCTTTCTTTCTTTCTTTCTTTCTTTCAGCTGTAACTAAGTAGGTCTAGGGTTTTTGTAGAAATTGAGGGGAGGTTAAACATCTCGAATAGAAAGGAATTACGTCAGTTCAGGCATGTATTATAAAAAACTGCTCACACAACCAGTAACTCACGTGGAAACTTAAGTCGGCAATAGTCCGTGTGACTTAAAAATATTTCCTCTCAGACTTTCTGTACGTTATGCACCATGTGGTTTAATACTCAGCATTGTGCATTTTTTTCGAACATGGTGCGTTTATGCACGATTTGAGATTCTCAGGGCAGTCATCTGAGCTGCTATACTGTGTCGACTGGCAAAGTTACCGACGTTTCGGGAGAGCGTAGTGCCGCCAACTTCAGGATCAAGAATTCTAAGACGAAACAAAAAAACCCATGCATGGAAAACCCACAGATTATATGTAAAAACTGATGCAACCGTGAAGATAAACGGAAATTGGTAACTTTCTAACAGTCCCTAAGGCGCAAAGTCCCAGGAAAACTGAATATTCGTATTCTATTTATGTCTTATATGAATCTCAGAAAAAGAACAGAAATTATTTCACTAAACAGAAACAGCTGATTTGTCCTTTTCAGTGTTTGGCAGAATCAGAATCTGCATCTATAAGCAGCAGGTAGCGTCCCTCCAAAATTAATTACTGAATTTGAAATAACAAGATCAGTACTAAAGAACTCCAAGCCCACAGCGAGCGAAACCACATCCGTAGTTTCTCTCGTTCCTAAGTGGACAGGGACAGAGCAAGTCCAGCACTGCGTGGATGTGGGAGGAGCAGGGGTTACATACAGCAGCATATTAGTGATGCTGATGAAGTGCAAATAGCTAAGTTGGAAGTCGCTGATGTAACGAAGGCATTTATTCTACGTGCAAGGTACTAGGCGTTACCGGCATTAAAAGTGTACTCTTCAAAAACACTTTTATGATACGTTTTGAGACACACACATATATCAGTATGGAGATCACTCTATCATTGAAGACAGCCGCCGAAAATAAGAGCGGAAAAACCAAAGACTTTTAAAACAGTAGCAGACTGTTTGCCAAAAGACATTTATGTTCCTCTCCGGTTTTCAGGCGCAGAATTTATACCAAAACGATGCAGCAAGTAGACAGATAGCAGAATGTAGCACCGCTTTGTCAGTTCGTAATGCAAATGCTAATTCATCTTCAGCACTTCTACAGTTAAATGCGATATAGAAAGATAAAAAGGTAGCGGCTCTGAATATATGTGACAAGGGACATCAAGCTGAGTGCTTGTGTTTGTAGTACGTCTATCCGGTACCTCATATTGCCACCATTCACAGCGCGGTCCAAAACAACATGAAAGTGGGCCTCAAAACTAGGCTACTCGTACAATTTGCCCTACACAAACGTATTTAAAATAACTGATTAACATCTGGACAAAAAGGAATCTGCTAACCGACTCCAAATAATTTTATTTACTCAATATTTTTCCAATCTATTTTAGCTTTCGAACTCATTTTAGGAATTAAGGTTCTTTTAAATTAACTCACTTTTATTCACAACTTACCGATCGATTGTCGACGTTTCGGCAGGTATAATTTTTCTGTCTGGTTAGCTTGAGGTCGCAGTGTTGCGCTGCGATGTTACTGTAGCCATTTTTGAACTCGTATTTAGTAACAGAATGAAGCAAATTGCTGCCCGAAAGTATTTCGTATTTTTGCTAATATATAAATTTATCTCTTTTATCATTTGACGTTTAAGATTCTAACAATACCCACGTGAAGATCACGTTTTGCACTTCAGTGTCACATGTATGCGTAGTTAAATATTCTAAATTACGCACGTAGCAGGCGCGCGAATACGATTTCATATTCGCAACAAAGTGGCTGACAACGTCTAATCAACTGGTACGTTAAAAGTCAACAGCCCAACGTCTGGAAATGTGACGCAGAATATTATGCCAGAAAAGCAACAATATCTGAAAATTTAACGGACATAATAACTTGATATGTTACGTAAAAGCAGTAATAGGATCCACCTGAACCAAATTTTGCCACCCAGAAGATGGGGGAAACAAGTTCCTTTTAAATTTCGAAAAATCCTGTTATCCTACACAGTGTAGCAACACAGAAGATCATCAGTGAAGTCCTATGTGGGTCGCAGAAAACCGTGCATACGGACCACAGGACCGACTGACACGTAACATCTGGTTGCTATTACACATAACCACGGGATGTGTTACAAATTAATTAACAACTCAACAAGTATGAATGTTGTGTCAGCTTTGTAATGTTAGGCATACGGACACAATACACACTATGTTTGGGTCCAGCATGACCCCAGGGTTACAGAATGTTGGAACAACATACTAGCTGGAAATTCTTGGTCATCGCAAACGATAGAGAAACGTACACGAATAGCGGTTACGGATGTTAGGGCTTGTATTTTGTTGTATTCATCCAAAATACTGGATGCGAGGGATGGGATGGTAGTTGGAGCACGTTTGTAGCCGGATTCATTTATCTTTACTTCTCTTATAAAGTCTCGTTGTATAACGTGTTGCAGATTATATGTCAGAAACATAAACAGGCCTATTCATATTCATAAATTCTTACGGTGAATGGCAAATGTACGTAATAATGTCGTGTGTGTATGGGTCGGCCTATGCGTGATCTCACGGGGCTCTATCATATATTCTCGTATTCCTTCTAAAAAGGCGTTCGATATCAAAATAGACGTAATAAAATTCCTACATCTTTCGATGTACGGCACAGAACTTCATCCTTGCAAGGACAGTTTGGCTAATAAGGGCACAGAACTTCATCCTTGCAAGGACGATTTGACTAGTAAGGGCACAGAACTTCATCATTGCAAGGACAATTTGACTAATAAGGGCACAGTTCATCCTTGCAAAGACAATTTCACTAATAAGGACACAACTTCATTCTTGCAAGGACAATTTGACTAATAAGGGCATAGAACTTCATCCTTGCAAGGAAAATTTGACTAATAAGGGTACAGAACTTCATCATTGCAAGGACAATTTGACTAATAAAGGAACAGAACTTCATCCTTGCAAGGATAATTTGACTAATAAGGGCACAGAACTTCATCCTTGCAAGGACAATTTGACTAATAAGAGTACAAAATTTCAGCCTTGCAAGGACAGTTTGGCTAATAAGGGCACAGAATTTCATCCTTGCAAGGATAATTTGATTAATAAGGGCACAGAACTTCATCGTTTCAAGGACAATTTGACTAACAAAGTATCACAGTGGTTAAAAACACTGCTGAGAACAGCCTTGAAGTCTGAAGAGAAGGGAACTGATAATGTAGAATCATTATGGATAAGAAATGCAATGAACATGTTGGTTTTCAGTGCCGACGTAAATAGCACCGCTTCGGCAACTAACACTGGGATATACTTACGGGGCATCTTCACCATATATATTAGTGCGGGGTGAACTTACACGAATTGGATCACAATGAAGTCCAAATAGCGATAAGTTACAAGGCAACAAAGATGTTTTTAAAGACCTAAATAACTATAAAACTGAGAAATTTATAAGGTGCAGAGTTATTAATGGGTTGATCGGTTATATATTCAATTCGTAAGCTAATTCATTAGACAGAAATGACTAAACCAAAGTGACTTTCATAAATATGAGTTCGACAACTTGTCTTCTTGCATTTAAATGTTTATGGCCTATCAAAAACCTGCAGGAAAAACAGAAGTGGGCAGTGTATTTAAATTTGAATATACAAACAACCACGTCTCTCCGTCACACACAGTGTGTAATGTATTAACTTCATTAACCAACCGCTAGTCTCAGGGCCTATGTTCTACACAGACGGAAAGAAGTGTGTAAGTGCAATACACAGAGCTAGCCACGAGTTCTTCAAAGTTTATTAGGATATGTGTGTGGCCTGTTGGTCGGCCCTTAATACATCGGGCTAAATTTTGGGCCTGAAAGTACGAACCACCTGAAAACGTCGGCCAGTCCCTCATTCATTGCCAACAGGATATGTGAAGCAGTCTGCAGAGGACTTTTTGTGATCTTTTGTGTATTTTGACTCAGTGTTCCTAAGTATCGGACAGGCCAAAACAATTTTGGCGGAAGTCTCTTTACATGGAATTGAAACATACATGGTGAAAAAGTTCATAGAATGCATGGAAAGACATGCTTATGGCTTTCTGTAATCGAGGCTTTACTAGAGACCGAAGAGGCTCCAAATTGGAACTTCCTGACTGCAGTTCAGGTTCTAACAGTATCTCGCACACAGAGATACTGGCGGACAGACATGGCCTCTACATAAGGCTTTCGTACTTTCTCCGGAATGCCCAAAATCTCGCCAGAATGCCCAAAATCTCGAACTAACATCTGTAGTACTGTGAAACTACATGTTTTGTAAGGGAATGTATCCAACTCTAGGCCTATAGCTAATCTATGTCAAAAACAGTCACTGCTGAGAAGCAGTAAATTTTTTAAGGTTAAGGTTAAGGTTAAGGTTAAGTTTAAGGTAAAGGTAAAGGTAAATTTCACCCTAGAACAGGGCGCGAAGGCCCAGAAGGGGAGTAGATGTATAGCTCTGCGATTTCTTTAACTTCGGCGCTAGATAGGATGGGTGATCAAAGCCACGCCCTGGCCGGTTTATCCCCTGGAAAAACCCGTACCCATCGGGTGTGCCCCAGGGCTGGTCTGGGCGAGTGTGGAAAATCTCGCCCCACAAGGTCGCCACGTAGTCTGGTATAAACTTATCGAAGAGCTACAGTAAATTTCTACCAGACTGTGAGGCGTCACAACGGACAGGACGGCTATATTCACATTTACCGCTGTAAAATCGTCAAATCTCGCAATACAATCGTAGTTTTAAATAAATATAAATTAGATCTCTCCCAGACAGAAAATGGATTCAGTGTGTTTAAGAATATTGTGCAGAGTAGACCATTAGACACTACTGAAGGAATTAAGGGGCAAATGGAAGGACTGTGTAATGTGGCGTTTCATAATTCCTAACCTCAACACGAACTGCCACACAAATTGTACCAGCAAGGAATAGATTGGAGTAAATGTAGCAGTTTCGGGGAGATGACTAAAACGAACTTATGTTCGACAACCTGATGCCAAGTGACAACTTTCAGAGACATATGATGAAACGAGAGAATAATATTAATAACGTAGGTCAAGGCATGAATTTATGTGGCTCAGCTTAGAAATCACTGGCGGGTTATTATAAACACGGTGATTAAACCCGGGGTTCCATAAAACGCGAACAAATTACTGACCAATTTTTCAGAGTTGTCAGTGACACAACTACTTTGGCAACAATCGGGCAAAAATCATCTATCTCCATTTTCGGCTATTCATTAACATGGTTGAAACACGGCGCATTTCAGTAGACACTTATGTGCATTCAGGAACTAGTTTCCTTAACTGTACTATAGGCTGATCACTGTTCACAGAATAGCGTTGTAAAAGCTGTATTTTAAACCCAGCTGAGCGCGCCCACCCTACGTGAAACGTAACCCTAATTCCGTAAATGGCACATGACAATACACTATGTTACATGTCATAGCGATACAAAACGTACAGAAACCAATTTCTCTGCATTCCTTGTACAGTTTCGGTTATCAGATTTATTGAAAAATTCTTAATGCTGGTTGAGTCATTTAGTAACAACTGCATGCTACAGGATCTGCCTTGTGCACAGAATATACCTACAGTATATTAGACAGTGGAAAATTCCATGTTTTTGTCGAACTTTATCATAACCCCCAACGTTCAAGTCATTTTGGTATCAGTGAGCTACACAGCTCAGTTTTCACAAGCCGAACCTTGTTTAATCCCGTCCTGTGCTTTTCCTTTCCGTTGTTCTTACACACAACGTCGACCCTGCGTGTCTTAACCTGCCTCTTTTCACTTCGGGAGTGTGTTCGCGACCGACCACAGACAGAATCGGATCTCGACAAATACATCGAATGGTTTAAAAAATGTTTTGTTTTGAGCGTCGCGCCGCCTGTCCCCCCGTGATGGATGAAAAGGCCAGAGGTAATCGAAGCTATGTTCTGGGTTCGCAAGTATATTTCTGTGTTTTTTTACTTCTTTGATAAAACACTTTTTTTTTTGTTGCAATGTTAATTGCTGGTGCAGTCCTCCCGGGTATTTGAACGTAGTTTTATACATATGAAAAAGTTTTTTATGCTCTACAACAGTTTTGCGTTTTGTTACTTGATTGATACGCTATTTTCATCATTGCTACCTGAAGGTGGTGTGTTAACAATTGTGTTCTCTCGCCCTCTCTTATCCTTTGCTCCTAACTCGATCGCGTCTGATCACACCCGTCCACTTTGCCTCGCACCTATCTCATCTAAGACAGAAGTCTCTCTCCCTCCTCCTCTAAATTGTGCTGCATTCATACAATTCAGTACACATGTACGCACTGTCATATAAAATATAAACTCACAACATATGCTATACTAAAAATGACATCTACAAAGAACATCTACAATTAACGCATTGTTGTAACAAATCCAAAACCATATTTATACGCTGAAAGGTTTTCATGCCGGTAAAACTTTATATATTTTCACAAAAATTTTACATATATTTTACACGTCAATAATATCAAATTTCAGAATCGTGTATACGCCTGCCAGTTTTGAAAAAATGTTTATGCCTACAGATAATCCCACAAATAACGAGCTACGAAATGATATTTTAAACACTTAATGTCTCGAAACGTGTAAAAAATATGTATGATGAACATAAAACAGACGTACAATATTTCTTGACAACTTTTTCCCAGAAAACTTGCCGATCAAATCCACGTTAAGGTAATGACACGAGTTATCTTCGAGATTCGAATACAAGTGTTGAAATGTCTATTACTGTTGCTGAATTTCAATCACAATCGTAATTAGTTAAAAACGAATCTATAATACAACACCGAAAATATATTCTGCCCATACAAGTATCAGAGAAAGCATAAAAAGATGCAAACCCCCCCCCCCCCACTAAACACAATAAGCAAATCAGGAAAAAAACTATAATCTCAAATACACTAAACCAAAAGGAGGAGCCAAAGACAAAAAATACGAAAAAAATTTACTATCACATGCACTGTCCCCCTTCATTTTTGAAACAGATATTACCGGAGGACGATCCACTAAAGTGGAAAAAGTTGTAATTTATATGCAAATATTTATGATAACTACAGATTGTTGTGTCGACTGAAACCCCGCAGTATTTTTAATTTAAATTAACTACGAAGTACGGGATGCAAATATTGCGTATAGGTGTGTAGGTTGAATAATTGCTACATGCATCAGACAGAAGGACCGACAGACATGTCAAAACTAACAGGGGTTTTCCCCAACACTTGGTTGCAGACGCACCGAAATGAATGTTACACTACGAAGACCAACAATGACCATGACCCTTCATATTACACACAATTATAAAACTATCTACAGTTAAAGCGACAGCGGACGGACACACTGAGGCAGACAGCAGGTATCATCCTATAACGCCACCTTCTGTACAGCCAACCTTAATTGATTGTCATTAAGCAATACTGAAAATTGATATCGATTGTGTCTGTCTAGGGCCCGGATATAAGAGCCATGGACACGTGTTTCGAAACCGACTGGTGAACATGTAATATTTATAGATACACAGCCTCGTGAAAACGTTCTATAGCAAACAATGTGTATGCAAACACAAGCAAACGGCACATTGTCAACATCAAGCAAAATATCCAAACGCTATGACAAACATCAGTTACTCAGCACAGTGCTGTATTCATAAACCTTGAGTTGAACTGAACGGTTATGACCGCTAGATTTGCCCATGCGGATTCTGAAATTTATATTCGCGTTACTAACACTAGTCTTTGTACAATGGAAAATATCAGCTGGCAAATAAGGGGTACTGGACATACTGAAACGCCGGGCGGGGCGGGGGGGGGGGGGGGGCGAGCCGGCGCTAGTGTATGTAGCTTGATTTTATGCACAGAAAACTGATGCTCGATTTTTATATCAAACCTAAGCCCACATAAGAGCCCTACAAGGTCTGCCACGTCGCTTAAACACAGAAATAACGTCCTTAAGTCACATATTTTTATTCAAAACCTCTACTTGATACCAGAAATTCACTTTGTAGGTAAGTTTTATCTAGTAACGTAATGTTTTATGTAATTTAATACGATAAATCTCTCGAAGTAATATGCTAATAACACATGCCGTCGTGCCTCAGCTGTTGACGATCCAACGTGACAGTTTGCAATTTAATATTCTTATTACCCCTACATTAACAGTTCTTAAAAAATTCCGAACTTTGAAGGAGTAATGTTTTGTGCATACGAAATGTAAAGCAACTTATAAACTTACTTCATATTAACCCCCAACAGAAACAATGGGAGATCAACTTAGTTATAAGTAGGACAGCGACGGAGGCGTGACTATAGAAATATTGCGCAATTATAACGCAGAATATGACAAATATCAAAATAATAAGTCGAGGAATTTGGTTTTTGATAAAGCGCTTAGGGTATACATGCATAAATGTCAAGTAGGATGTCAGTTCTTTAATTTAAGTGACGAATCTGAAGTATAACGACTCCACTGAGTTAAAAGAAGGATAAAGTTTCATACGTAATAATCTTTCCAACATAAGGGCCAGTAAAATGCTGGGCTGGAACTGAAGAATAAATTTTATAGGACTACAGAAGTCTGTAGATGCGCCTGATCTAGAACATATGAAAAGACCAATAAAGGAATGAAAGGCGTTTTATCGTCCAGTCACGAACAAGCGGCAGAACAGCCCAGAAACATGAATCCATCCCAGCACATTACTTCAGATGAGATTACAATGAGTTAACTGTACCACAATGCATCAGGGAATATCAAAATGTTGCGAAATAAACATGCTAGAAAAGGCACTAATGACTTATCAATTGCCTTCTTAACAAATAATACGAAAACTGTACAGCCGTCAGCCAAATTTTGAACAACATTATTGCATTTAAGTGTAACAATTCCTGAGGAGTTATAAGATTTATATGGGCAAGAGAATTAACCTTGTACTATTAGTTAGCAGTGATTACTAACGTTTCGACAGTACCTATACCTCGACGATGTAGGCAGAATTTTCTTCCGAAGCACTGCTAACCCGCCATGTTCACACATGATACCCCAGTATTAGCAATACTGCTTGCTTGCATGTCTCTGTGTCTTTTTTTATTTTCTTCATAAAGTAATTTTGTGATTCCAGCACGTTCATTACGTCTTTACATAATTACAACTTAAAGAAAGTTACATAACACATGAGTATGAAGTACAAGGGACTCCACAGCTCAGTCCGTATGTTTCAGCGCGGCTCCTACTTGAAGAATTTCCGCTAAATTTGAAATTTGGATATCTTATATAAATGTGTCGAGACAACAGCAATTTAGTTAGAATCGTGGAAAAATAATAGGGCACTTCGCAAGAGGGCGTAAGTATGTTTTATTGTCGTCGGCGATACAAAATCACCACAAAAATATTCTTGACAGCAATTCGTAGTGCAAAAATGCAAAAGGAAGGCATTGTTGTGCTTAAACAGGCAACAATGGTTACATGAACACGCCACAATGTTACGTTACACGTATCCTGCCAGGCTTGTTCAATATACTGGCAGCTACCGTCCATATATGTAGGCCGTCTCCTCCATCCGCAAATTAGGGACGCGCCACGTCGCGATGACAGGATACAATTACCATGGAAAAGATGAAATTAAGTAGGCCTCTTTCAATTTATGTCGCGTTAATGTTTGAACGTGTCAGGTGTAGCACTCACACGTGGATATAAAATTCCATTCTGTATTCTCATACCTCTTGTAACGCAGTGCCCGAGGTTAAATTTCTGCCAGATAGGACACATGTCAGAGATGAGGTAGAGTGACAGAGAACAAGTCGTCCATTATATCCAAAAACAGAACACGAACACTCATACATGTCACAAGCGGGCTCAAAACAAATGTATACACTTTAAGAATTACAGTTCGCGAGTGATGGTGTTTAGCAAAGACTGCTAAACAACTTCTGCGTAATAACAGGTTCAGCCGAAATCGTTATCAATGTCTAACTTAGTTAACCTTTTAAAGACGAAGCGTGTCTGTTTTATATAAGGACTCAGTACGTACCGCGCTGTGAACACTCTCCACTTCGGTTATAAAAACCAGTACCTTAATATTTTATAAGGCAAAAGTTGCTGTTTGTTCTGAGATCCGTACAAAACACATAAACGCAATGTGGGCACCACGTAGAATTTTTTAATATTAAACCTGGTCGTACGTAAAGTTACCGCTAGGATTTAAAAGGTTAAGGGTGATCATAAACACCTCCGACGAAGAATTTCCAGGGAATTGTTCCTACCGTGTATAAATCTGTTTTAATTTTATTCAAAGTAACGCGAATATTTAAGAATCACAGCTATCTGAAATAGTACATGAAAACAGCTGTAATTAAAACGTAATTAAACATGTAAGATAAAGCTATCCCATTACAGGCCTGGATAGACCTTTAGAGTTCCAGGAGGTTGAGGCTCCTAGAATTTCTAGACAATCGGCACATAAATGTGTTATGGCTGTCAGCCCTAAGAACCGGCCGCCTTTACCCCCAGGAAATAATCCTGGTACTCATTTATGATATACGCTGAGTCGACTCCAGGGCCAGAAGGATTATGTCAATAAAAATTCCAGTAACACCATGGGGAATCGAACCCGCGACCTTCCGGTTTGTAGCGCAGTGACTCAACCAACTGCGCCACCGCGTACCCCAATTAAACATGTACCTACCTGAATAATGAAACGTTTGTGTGTTTACTAATTACAGGAGTTCAATAATTGAGCGAAAATTGTAATCGTAAGTTTTTACTGTCACTAATGTTTTGGTCTCATTTACGCCCAACATTTATCTCCGATATACGAAGTGTCTACGTGTGATTTACCCAACTTATGAAGTATCTATCTCATTAACCCGATATATGAAGTGTCTATTTTAATTTACCCCATATGCTTCATGTTCCTAGTTTAAATGCATTCTTCTACTTAAAATGAACTTATCCGATTACAGAGAATGTCATCAAAAATAATTTACAGTTCTTGTCTTCAGTAAGGTGCATCCTGGGTCACAGACAAATACGAAGGCTCTATTTGACGTCAGGCGTTGGCAGGAAGCTCAAATGTATAAGCGGCTGGCACACATTTGTCTCAACACAAGAATGCAGAACAAAAGCACACACGCGAATATTTTAAAATGTGAAAGTATTGCAAATTTCAAATTTCAAGAAAACCTATCAGTAGATCAAAATTCTTATCCATGCGGAATTATTATGAACAGATTAAGTCCAGGAAGTGCTTGCCATCATTAATTTCAAAATTTTTTATCTTCCCGTTTTGAATAGCAAAGACGTATTTATGCTGAGAATGTTTAAAATAACGTGCTGAGGAGAATATATGTGACAGAGAAAGTCAGAAAAGAATGGATGATATTTAACAACAAGAAACTTAAAAAAGTTCACTTTTTGTGAAAATTATTACTGTGTATAAACCAAGGAGCACGAGAAATATTTGACTTTGAGCACGTACGGAGGAGATGTACAGCGCATGCACGTTTCAATGGGAAGACCTGAAGGGAAGAGACTACACTGGAGATCTAGGCAGAGATGGCAGGTTAATACCAATTCGTATCTGCAAAGAATGTGGAAGTGGTCACTGGACTGAAGTGATTCAAGCCACAGTTCAGTTGTATGCTTTTGTAACTATGTTTTCTTAAGTTCCTAATCAACTACCGACCATTCAAAGAAAAAGCCTTGCTTCGAGAAGTATGATGCCTGCATTGTATGCGCTTAGCATAATGTCACAAATCATTTTACACTAATCCACCCTTATCACAACACTAAATATTTCTTCCACTAACATCCACCTTATTAATTTGAAATTTCTTTAAACTGCATAAATATAGTGTGACTGACTTTCTAAGCAATATCATTACAAAAAACTGCGTGATCAGGTACTTTTAGACGCAAGTGTTTTCCCGCCTTTCAGGCCTGCAAGGCCGTCACGTTTATGTTATGGATAATTCTTAAAATCTGAATAGGCTCCAAAAGGAAACCTTGGATACATTTTCTCCCAAAGTTGAATCAGGAGACAGACACAGTCAGACAGAAATAAGCAGGTAGCAAAGAGGATTCCCAAGAAAGGGTACTCTTCCTTATAGCAGCTGTGACGATGATTATAATGTCACTTGTAAAGATCGTCTGAGTAGACTTTGGACACGACATACCTACAGTGCCTCGATTTATATGACGCTTATTGAAAATAACAAATATTCTCATTGTTTTAATACATATATGTATGAAACATGGCGTCAATGCTTCCACCTTTCTCGTAATTAAACCTATTAATTATTCAAGATCGATTACTTTTATATAAAAGCGCAGAATTTATTTTTCTATTTAAAAACGGCGTGTTTTAAGAGCTTCATTATGAGTGAAAACAGGACTATTCGAAGCTCCTCTATGCAACTTTTACGTCACACTGTATTGCGAAATGTGCAGCGCTCATTCCCCCAACTCATCTATCCAGTTAAACGAAATATTTACGTGAATCTGCAATTTCAAGACCCGGAAACCATTTACTGCAGTTCAACTGCCACTCACGCTGCCGCTGATGATATAAATAATTTATACTACAATGCCAACACATCGCGTTTCACGAACTACTACTAGTGATACAGCGTATCTGCTCAACATATAGTGTACACCTGCATAGCATATAATTCGTGACTATATTACATACAAAAACCAACTAAACAGAACACGCGGAGACAAAAACAGATTGGGATTTGTGTACAAAAATGTAGTTGATGACCACCAGCAGATGATATTACAGTCTGGTTCATAGACTGAACGTATTTTTATATGGCGACATTAACGCGGATGTTCCAGTTGGATGGGCCCTAAAGTGACCACACTTCAGCAAGAAGCGTTGTTATTATCATCCATAAAAAACGAACGTCCAGAGTTACGGTTCACAAAGTTTAGTACACTGTTTAATGATGGAATTCGGTTTTAAAGCAATGAAGTAACTGAAAGATGTGAAGAACAATACTTTGCTCTCCATTATTTTGAAATTAACTTCAAGACAAATCACAAATCCTAATTTAGTTAAGCCCACAGCACTAAAGTTTCGTTGAATGTAACATCTTCCTCCCAGAATTCAATTTCAACTACCTGATAGCGGTGGGTAAGGAGTGAATGCAATAACGAGAAAATGTATTTCACAAAATGACGTGTTATTCGCGTCACTTATTCACAAATAAAAGAAGTAGCCGACTAAAACACGTCATGAAAGATGATGAAACATGTCACTGAAAGTGAATCCACACACCCCGTAATTAGAAAAAGAAGTGATGTTTTCGTATGTACCATGTCAAATGTATTTGTATGATATTTAAATTAATGCTAACGCAGATCCCGCTCCTGAGCGATGGGTACGGCTTAAAGAATAAGGCTGACGTTGCTCTTAAATAGCTGCGAAATCCTAAAATATTCGACATCAAAACCCTCTTTAGATATTAGAACTGTTCATTGCTGTACGAACTGTATGCAGATTTCCATCCCCATGTGAATGACATCTGCAGAGTGCATCAGACATTTACTTGATACTGTATTCAAAATTCTCCCACCCGAACACATCGACAGATAAAGTATATTTATAACTCTTTCCATTTCCACGAAAGAACCTAGAAAATTCATTGGAGAATCGGCAACAAACGAACAGGCAACTTGGTAGGGCCGCGTACCAAAATTCTGTCAGGAATATAAAATGACTTGTTATAGAGTCAAGTGTTTTCCAACAAGATTACCTTTAGACTAGTGCCACAGAATAACAGCAGATTGAGTTTCACACCGAACACAGAATACAAATAAAAACAGGAAATGACAAAGAAACTGAAACGGTATGAAATTCATGTGCTGTTATTCCCGCAGTTGACTTTGTGACCCAGAGAAATTTCAACGCGCTTCGTTTAGTTTAGGCTATACCGGGTTTTATGGAAAAGTTTTTCCACATTACGACATTGTGGGCATCCTGTCTGTTTGCTACACTGTGCTAGGCAAATTAAGTCAGTAGGAATTCTCGCTTAAATACAGAGCGTAACATAATTTAAAGATTTATTTTTGAGCTAGAAATAACAACGTATCGATTTCGGAACCCGACATCGTATATAAATATTATCTTTACGTGAATTTGTCTCATATATTTATAACGAAACTAAGTGTGTATTATCTCTTTCTAAACGCAGATGCACTGCCATCTTTAGTGATGGATGTCACAATATAACGGATAGCGTTTCTATTTTACGTACAAATATCAGCCCACAGTTCGGCGATCTCAACTGACGCCTTTAGTGGCCTTCTTCAGTCCTCGGCGGGGAAAACCGAAGTACTTGGAGAAAAACCAAACCCAGTGCCATTTCATCCAACACAAATTTCACACTGACTGGACTGGCATTGAACACAGGCCTCCGCGGTGACACACCAGAGACTAACGGCCTAGTGCCAACGCAGCGTCACGCGCGCGCGAGTCAAAAGTTCTGTAGTGGCAGTTATGTAGTTAAAACTTGTTACTCATACATTGTCAATACATATCTAAAATTTAGCGGTATGGATACCTGTAACATAAAGACGTGCAACAACATAGTCTAAATGTTCATTTTAGAAATTTAGTGTTAAACACGATACGGTTTGCAGACCACGATCTCTCTCCATAACAGCTTATAATACAACGGATGACGGAAGTTGTTAAAGGTAACACGACGCTGTACACAGAGAAGGGAATGAGAATGTGATCAGGGGTCGGTGTGTTTGAAACACTAATTTTTACTCGCAACGCGCACCAAAAAAGTAAATCCAATTTATACGTACATAAATACATGCAGTCATTAGCAAAATGTTGCGTTAAATTCAGGCCTGCTATATTGTTTCTAAGGTAAACATATACTGCACATCAACACACACAATTCAGCATGGCCATATGACAATACGAAACATACATAGGCATATCTTACGGCCATAAGAATCACCAACGTTAGTGCAGATGTACAAAAAAATACATTTTAACACTGTTAACTCCGTGTATTGTTGTGTCATCAGTCACTAAAATAAGAACCAACAAAACGCACTGTATCAAGTTTTGTTATTATTGTTTTCAGACTACCCCGACATGTTTCGACGTTTCAGCTGTCATCCTCAATGGAGTGACACATTGGCCGTATGTGCCACTCAACTGAAGAGGAATGCAGCATATGAATATAAAACATCGATCCTGCCAGCATTAAAACTTTGGTACACCCCCTAAGGATGACGGCTGAAATGCCGAAGCATGTCGCGGTAGAGTGAAAAGAAGAATAATCAAACTTGACACAGTGCGTCCAGTTGGTTCTTATTTTAGTGGTTGATAAAAAGAATACACGTTCCCTGATAACGTATTTAAACGGTCGTGTTTTGTGAAAAGTACTATAGACTGTATTTCTGAGAGATGTTCAACATTTGTCCAGTCATACAAAGTAAATATACGATCCCAGCACAAATATTTAATTCTGAATATTTTCATTTATTAAGTCCGCTCTCTGTATGCATGGAACTCGATGAATTGGGCCAGGATCTTTATTTGAACTCCCATTTAAATAGCACTTTGAAGGAAACACATGTGTCGTGATTTTTGGTGGTTCATTTTACCAAACTTTCAGAATTATTCAAATTAAACAACATTAACGTTAATGTTATTGGGAATGATCCATTTAAAGTGTTAAAGGAAGCAACGGCACGGCGTAGTTCAAGGAATTCAGCCGAGCGGCCTACCAATAACGTATCAGAGCCCGGGACGCCAGTCTTTTTGTCGTACTTTAAATCAGGAGCATCGAGAACATGAATTAGTGGAAATAATCATTAAAAAGTCCGATCCCAGTGGCCGCGCGGTCTAAGGCGTGGGTCTGCGGCCGTTCGCTTGCTGGGATCGTGAGTTCGGATGCCGCCGGGGGCATGGATGTTTGTCTTTTGTGAGTGTTGGGTGTTGTCAGGTTGAGGTCTCTGCGTCAGGCTGATCACTCGTACAGAGGAGTTCTACCGAGTGTTGTGTGTCTGAGTGTGATCGTGAAGCCTCTACAATGAGGAGGACCTGGTCCATCAGGGGCTGTTGCGCCATTGGAAAAAGAAACTGCAAAACAATTTTCGGCAATAAGGGAAATAAATTAATAAGGCAATGGATATTAGAAAAGGCAAAAAGACTTCAGGGCTTGAGGAGTATTTCTATTTCTAACAATAATATAATTGTTCGCTAATTGTCACTTTGTCCTGTACACCCATACACTTTTCACTAATTATATACAAAGGTACGCTTCAATTGAAATGTTCTTGTTACCAGCTTCTTCTAGAAAATAGCAGACACCTGCCGGTTACTTCATTAATTTAATTACTCTGAGCAGTGACGTCAAGCTTTCCTGTGAAACTTTATGTTATAGAAGAGAAACACAAATTATTTACTTGGCACATCCCGCTGTCATACATAAACTAAAATGAAGAAATATGGACAGTTAATCGTAAACATATTTTACATTAATTTTCTGTATATTACGTTGCTACATGTTTAGATTTTTTTAAGTCATGATCAGACAATGTAAAGTACCTAAGAAAGATTATAACATACAACAAAACAAGATGTTTCAGTTTCATGTATTTGAAATCTCAACTTACAGCGTTCCTTTGGTTTTATTTCGCCTCTTACGACACATGAAATTGTGATTTGATCTCAAATACACGAAAACTAAACATTTTACTTTGTTCTATGTGATAATCTTGCTTTAAATATTTTACATTGACGGATGATGGCTTTTTAGAAAAAGCCCAAACGTGTTGTAATATACAGCAATTTAATATAGAACGTAGCTGTAACTGACACTTTATTCCTCCATTGTCAGAAATAAAAACTATTGTTCTTCAGGCGAAACTCTAAGACCTCAGCTGGAGAAAATACATTTGAACGCCAAGCTGTAGTGCAGCTATCTAAACGTAAGTCAAGCGGCATGTAGAGAAACTTAGACGCGAATAACCAATTTTCTTCTCTGTGGCGCTACAGCCCAAATCGGACCTTGGCCGCATCGTCTTTGAGGATTATAGGCACACACAATTAGACACATACACCCGGTAGGGCTCCTCTGAGCGAGTGATCAGCTCGTCGCATAAACCGATACCTACACAACAAACAGCGGGAACAGAACCCACAATCTCAGCAATCAAGCGGCTGCAGACCTACACTTTAGGCGACATGACTACCGGGATCGGCTGCTTATACTCTTATACACTTAAGGTGTAACTGGTTAGGGAACTTAGCCTATTGCCTTCCTGAATTAATTCTGAAAAAGATTAATTATTCAGTTGTACGATGCTATGATTCTTGGACGAAAGATTGATTAAATTTTCAGATAGATCGTTAATCCTTTTAATTAAACGAAGGAAACAAAAACGGACCGAGTATGTTAAATGCACGGTGGAAACAAAGAGCAACAGAATTTTAACGAGGAATCACACAGATTCAGTCAGCACTGATATCAATCGTGCAATAGTGGGAAAAGTATTGTGACTTTCGATTTTCATAATAGCATTGTGAAAACGTGTGCACCCAGTAGGTGTGCCACTTTACGTCTGCACATATATGTGTGTGTGCGTGTGTATGTGTACGTATTTATTTATTGACTTACTTATCATTATGTGTGCATTCCTTGCATCCGTGCACAAAGAATTCAGTGTTTAAACATTCAGATAAAATTAAATGTAACAACATTATCGGAAGTACGGTGAAACTGTATTTCAGAAACTAGCAACCTTCAATAAGTTTGTTTGCTACAAAAATATTCCTCATAAGAATCATAGGACCAATAGCGTCCCCAGGCAAAGACTGTGGAAGCATAAGGCTGACAAATCACATTAGACTACACCAGAAGCTGAGGGAAACAAAATTTACCCCTGTAACCGCATAATCTTTCATTTCGGTACCTCGGCAAAAGAAAACATTTTCTTTCCATCATTGTGCCGAACTGCATTTGTGTTTGTTGGCAGTGAAACCTGTTAATGGTGTTAGGGATAAAAGTACTGCAGAAGACATTTGTACCTAAGAACAATACCGCAGCAAAAAGGCTGTAAAGCTGCCGTATAAGGAGTTGCATAGTTTGTCTTCACGTAATTAATGTTGTTATAGTCATTAAATCACAGTGGA
Source organism: Coptotermes formosanus (assembly GCA_013340265.1). Lineage (NCBI taxonomy): Eukaryota > Metazoa > Arthropoda > Insecta > Blattodea > Rhinotermitidae > Coptotermes > Coptotermes formosanus. Next base: position 1,679,825 of record BLKM01012018.1, read on the forward strand.
TGAAATCAATGTGGCAAGTTGATGGAAGGAATTGTGTAAGTACAAGACATACCAACTTAACGGGGGACAAAAATTCTCCCTGGTTGTTTAAGAGTGAATGTAAAGGTAACAACAAACCGATTTTAGTTAAGATGTTGATACTTTTTTCTTTCAGAATATGGTGACAAGTCTGTGTGTTTCTTAATGGAAGCAAAAAAAAATTTTCGATTATTTATACGAAGTGAGAAACATAAGGTACGATTATGCTACTGAGACCATTTCTTTAAGTATAAGGCACAAACCAACCAGTGAATTTTTACGGTAGATGTAAAGTGAAGACCTGCTGTGTTGATGTGGCACACACTGTTTCCTTAGCACAAATCCTGCGGTTGGGAGCATTATTTCATGTTACAATCACTTCAAAGTGAATACTTTCTGCATATAAATAATAAAAAAGCATACATCCAGACGGTATTAATAGCAAAGCCCCTTTTAAGTCAACACAAAAATTATATAGAATATTTCAGCATTTAACAGATTACAAAGAGCAGAAACACGAACGCGGCAAAGGAGGACGGACAATTTCGGAAGGTCAATTTTAGAGCGACATAACAAAGCCGAAATATCTGGTCCAGTAAAAAACATTGCAAGCCTTTAGAACTCCTTACCTTTACGACTTAGTTCACAACCTAGTGGTCTTAAGCATAGGTATATACATGGCGCCTCTGCCTAGTTGTATAATTCAATTCTGGTTCCGAATATGGTATATTACATGCAGTGTTAGGTCGTTTTTGGACTTCGCACAAGGTCTAGTGTCAGAACCAGGGGTATATATCGGGCCCATTTATTTTTACAATGACGTAACAGCCCCTAATGGGCCATGGCCTCCTCATTATCGAGGCTTCACGATCACACTCAGACACACCACACTCGGTAGGACTCCTCTGGACGGGTGATCAGCCCGACGCAGATACGTATACCTGACAACACACAACACTCATGAGACAGACATCCATGCCCCCGGCCGGATTCGAACCCGCAATCCCAGCAGGTGAACGGCCGCATACCCACGCCTTAGACAGCGCGGCCCCTGGGATTGACATACCGGGCCCACAATGGACGTAGTATAACTCAATTTTATAGGATTCTAATGATGGTACATTACACATAGTATGTATTAATTAGCTCCTGAACTTTGTCCACTGTCTTGTGTCCCTGAAGCAGGGTAGGTCGACAGGCAGTCCTGGTTGAACGTTGTTCAGAACAATTTCGTTTGTCTTCAACGGTGACGAATTTTTGTCACCAAAACTTCGATAAACGTTGCCTGGACAAGGATTACCGTTGTTTTTGCTGAAAGGTGGCGGGATCTTCATCGGCCAGACAGGTTAGTAATTTAACTAATTGTCACGCGGGCTGCCGATCCCAGTGGCCGCGCCGTCTAAGGCGTAGGTCTGCAGCCGAGCGCTTGCTGGGATCGTGGGTTCGAATCCCACCGGGGTCATGGACGTTTGTCTCTTGTACAGTGTGTGTGTTGTCAGGTAGAGATCTCTGCGACGGGCCGATCCCTCGTCCAGAGGAGTCCTACCGACTGTGGTGTGTGTTTGAGTGTGATCAAACGAAATCACAAAACCCTCGACACCTACTGTGAACAAGCAGGTAGAAGAAGGAAGGACTAAGTAAGTCACGATGACTAAACGCTTCGTTGTTTCGCTGTACGTTGTCATTTAAGGAAAGTAACTCCTAAGTAAAAGGACTTACTGTAAATACCTCGCTGATACCAGCTGTGCAGTTTAAGTGCACACCATTTCGGTAACTGAGTGCCATATTCAGTACCGCTTCGCTTTTGCAACTCCTCCAGGGCTACAGGCACAAATTCCGAAATTTAAGTTGTACTAAATATAACATACCATCGTCAGAATCATGTAGAATCGAAATGTAGGCCTTCATTACCTGGTGGTTACCTGTTACCTATACGAACTCACCGATCAGTTCTCTATTGGTACGTTACACTTAGACATGCTTCAAATGAGCAAGGAATATTATCACGAGTGGTAAACTGATGAGAATTTAGAAGGAAGTTGTTGACGCCAATTTTCAAGAACTATTCTGCAACCTGTCTATAAAGACTGAAAGAATCATACAATCGTAGGCGAGTATGTCCTAAATACAAATGACTCATATTAGGGCTAACGGAATTTTGCCGTGTGCGGGATTGCAACTAAAAATTCTGCAGCAAATCAAACGTTCTTTGATTTCGTTGTGGTTTATTTTACCATGCTAAAGAAATCTAAAAGCATATAGCGTTAATCTTCGATTTAATGTACGAAAACAGTATCACTGTTAATTTGAAACAAAGTTCGTAAAATTTCTTAAAAATAATCCATTTAATAATTTTAAATCTCTCATTAAATGGGTCTTCAAAATGGCAACCGGGTCTATATAAAGACATAAGTGTACTAAAGTCATTAGAAATGAAACCACAGATACCGTTCTCACAGCTTGTTTTAGTTTAAAAGTTAAAATTGGTTACGTGTTTCAACCACCCAGGTGGTCATCATCAGGACTTTACAAATGTAATAGGAAGAAACTTTTGCCATTGAGATCTCACTTGGCATTACATGTCAGAGTAATTGTTGTGCGTACAATTTAATTGGTACAAACATGTAAACTTGGCATTACATGTCAGAGTATTGTTATGCGTACAATTACTCTGACATGTAATGCCAAGTGAGACCTCAATGGCAAGAGTTTCTTCTTATTACATTTGTAAAGTCCCGATGATGACTACCTGGGTGGTTCAAACGCGTAACCAATTTTAACTCTTAAACTAAAACATGTTGTGAGGATGGCATTTACTGTGTTTACATTTATAATATACTCACGACGGTATGCATTCTATACAGAAACTCACTAGACTTAAATAATGTCCAGTCACCCAACAATACCACAACTAATCTTCAGTAAGTTTCACTAAGGACAGCTACAAGTGAAAAACATTTCCTCAAAATATTTAAAATGTTTCAGATTTATGTAAACAGTACACACTGACGGATGCTGTATCAACTACAGATAGTCATATATCGGTTCAAATATTACAGACCGACGAACAGACAAATGTGTAGTTATTAAAACATATTTTCCTTTTGATTCGTGCAAAGCGCGTTTCATGAAATAGTAAAAGACAAGCACAATGTATGTACTACTTACCTCTAATGTTGTCTCTCTAAATTCTTTTAGGCATGCATAATAAAAACTAAAATTCGTAACCTTTTATCGTCGAATACTAAACAGTATTAGAGCCTATTCTCCCACAGATAAAGAGGAAGGACACGTGACGATGAAATAACATTACTTTGAAGTCGAACGGTAATTTTATCTCTCTCTAACCTGCCTGTACTTCTTGTTGTAGTGAAATAAATACACGCTATCATGATGAAACTGTGCTGTCGGAATGAACAAAAGGGTAATGTTCAAAATAGGAAGAGAAACGCTCAGACAGACTTTCGATACAAGACTGCCTGTAACTGCCAGTTAACCCCTCCATGAAGGCGCCCCGCCCTAGCAAAGTACATCTCAAAGTGTCAATTCACCCACCCTATTGTGTTTCTTTATTGTCGTTTCTTAAGAGCTAGATATCTGATTCCTTCCTGAATATGGATACTCCCTGACTTCAGTTGAACACAGTGGAAGATAAAAGCACGGTCGAAAAGCACGAAAAAAAAAATAGAAAGCAAAAAGGGAATTAAATTAAAAATACCCACGTAGTTCACTGCTACTTCTACAGCCAACAACAGACCCTTTACCCTTCACTGCCAGTTGCTAACAGCCATCAAGTCTCCTCACTTTCTCACCCTCAAATGCCGCACCCGTAGCTTGCAGGATGCATGACCTAATTCAATTTTCTCTCGCCTACAGCTCCACCGAGGTTAAAACTTGGAAACACGAACTGGCGACAATGTTCGTGAAAGAAAGGGAAGGTAAACGCGAAAGAAAAATGATATAAACACGTTAACAGAAAATTAGATTTAGACAGAAGCTCACTGGAAGGTACGCTTAATCGATACTGGTTTTCACGATATCGTAGTTTCGGGATTGTGTGAAATGGTAATAAAACAGCCAGTGACATAAAAGACGCGGAATTCCTCGGTTCAGTGACTGTCAGCTTATCAAATAATCGTATGAGTCGGAAGAACTAGCTAACTATAGTTCCAGATTCAAGAAAATTAATAAAAAATGCGGCCTTTATGGCTGTTAAAAATATTAATTCCGCCTTTCTGTGGTCTTAGGCTCGCTTCGTGGCAATGGTCTCCCATAGTGGGGTTTGAAAACAATAGTGCTTCCCGGAGTAGGGTTTTAACCCTATGCCCAAACCCCAAACCCAATAACCAGGATTTCATATTGGGGTTTACTCTCTCAGAGAGAAGCTTCGTCTGCCGCCTCCGCCAAGGCCTGTCCAAGAGAAACTAATCAAACTTTCCAATAACGTCTACTGCATTTGGCTGATAGACAGCCAGTCTATCACTCCAAAGCCTGTATTAGTAACTACCTTTTATAATTATTCAGTTTAGCTAGATTTCCTTTTTTAAAAAACGCAAGTAGGCTTACGAGATCACCATGTCTTCTGCGCTTTTGTGTCTTCCCGTCAGCTTTCCAACCAGTTTAGAAAACTGTATGATCCATAATCCGAGCATTAATCGAATATAGAATAAAACAGTGGTACCAACAAATGTTCCCAAATATACGAACATTAGTTTTATACACACACTGAACTCCTACATGTTTCGGCCAACCATGTGGCCATCATCAGGAATATAAAATACAGTGGTTAGATATTTTAAAACCACCAAAACAAATCATAAAAATATTAAAATATAAAAACCCGTGGTAAGATGTAATTACAATCATACTACCTAGTAGGTTAATACTACATAAATATAAGTTACCACGATAAGAATGTGTTGATATTGATTGGATGGTGTATGTAGAAAGTCTCATTTAGCAATTCGCAATCCGGAAGTGTCGTGTTATGCATTTTACGGTGAAACATATAGTTTACAGATTTTCGATAAAGGTAACACGAAACTTGCGCTCTTGGAGGTCAACCAAGCACAATCTTATTTTCAAAGGATGGTTTTATTTTGGGGTTCCGCATAGTGTAGTGGCTAAATGTTGTGACGTTTCGGAGGAACATACCGCCTCCACCTTCTGGGTGACTGAATTGGTCGATGTGGACACGACAACAAAACTCAAAATAAGACAACCATTTGAAGAGAAACGGATGGGGAAGCACGGAAACTTACACCACAGCGTTTTAAATTCTTACAGTTACTATCAACAGTGACACAACGTGCAGATCTGTACGGTCGAATCGACACTAGAGCACCATTTACAATAAGCGCTCTATTTCAACATGACATTCGAAAAATATGCAGACTCTCTGAACATATTTTTTGCAATATATATTATTATATATATTACAGTGCACAATACAGTACACTACATCAAAATTCAGGGCACTGTTTTAACCCTTTAAAGACGAAGCGTATTTGTTTTATATAAGGATTCAGTGCGTACCGCGCTGTAAACACTCTCCACTTCAGTTATAAAAACCAGTCTCTTAATGTTTTATAAGGCAAAAGTTGCTGTTTGTTCTGAGATCCGTACAAAACACATAAACGCAATGTGGGCACCATGTAGAATTTTTTAACCCTTTAAAGACGAAGCGTATCTGTTTTATATAAAGACTCAGTGCGTACCGCGCTGTAAACACTCTCCACTTCGGTTATAAAAACCAATCTCTTAATGTTTTATAAGGCAAAAGTTGCTGTTTGTTCTGAGATCCGTACAAAACACATAAACGCAATGTGGGCACCACGTAGAATTTTATAACCCTTTAAAGACGAAGCGTATCTGTTTTATATAAAGACTCAGTGCGTACCGCGCTGTAAACACTCTCCACTTCGGTTATAGAAACCAATCTCTTAATGTTTTATAAGGCAAAAGTTGCTGTTTGTTCTGAGATCCGTACAAAACACATAAACGCAATGTGGGCACCACGTAGAATTTTTTAACCCTTTAAAGACGAAGCGTATTTGTTTTATATAAGGACTCAGTGCGTACCGCGCTGTAAACACTCTCCACTTCGGTTATAGAAACCAATCTCTTAATGTTTTATAAGGCAAAAGTTGCTGTTTGTTCTGAGATCCGTACAAAACACATAAACGCAATGTGGGCACCACGTAGAATTTTTTAACCCTTTAAAGACGAAGCGTATCTGTTTTATATAAGGACTCAGCGCGTACCGCGCTGTAAACACTCTCCACTTCGGTTATAAAAAACAATCTCTTAATGTTTTATAAGGCAAAAGTTGCTGTTTGTTCTGAGATCCATACAAAACACATAAACGCAATGTGGGCACCATGTAGAATTTTTTAACGTTAAACCTGGTGGTATGTAAAGTTACCGCTAGGCTTTAAAAAGTTAATAAACTGGGTAAAGGGACAGATTTTCTTGACTGAGGTTCTTCGTGGTTTCCATCAGTCCCTTTAGGCAAATGTCGGAAAATGTGGTTAAATATAAAAGACACACATCTCGGTTGACAAAAAGATTATATGCGAACTTAGTGACGTAAGCCTGGACAGGCCGTGAGGGTTCCAGGAGGTTGAGGCTCCCAGATTTAAAGAAACGGTTGTCAGCCCTACGCACCGGCCGCCTTTACACCCCAGGAAATATTCCTGGTACCCATTTCTGGTAGAGGCTGACTCGACCCCAGGGCCATAGCGCGACCGGAAGGATTATGTCAATGAAAAATTCCATTGACACCATCGGGAATGGAAGCCGCGACCTTCCGGTTTGTAGCGCGGTGCCTCACCCAACTGCACCACCGCACATCACGGGGGCGATATGAGAGTGATATCATCCTTCGGGGACACTTCCTGCGAAATAACGCCATTCATCAGTGTACTACAAACTTGACTATTATGTGTGAGACAGTCGATTTAAAACAATTACAATAACTAGATATTTACTCTTTTATCGTCACCACAGTGCACTGCAACTTGAATATTTGTTACTTCATTTATACATACCCTACTTATTTCGATCCAATCGAACCACCCTTAAGGACATTGCACACCGACTGCTTTTACTGAGGATTTATGTTATTAATGTTTAAATAATAAAATGTTTCTAGGGTTACAATTAAAATTGTAGTGAAAGGTAATATATATTAAAAACACTTTTTAAATACTTTCCTTCTTGGTCCTTCCCTCTTCTACCTACTTGTTCACAGCAGGTGTCGAGGGTTTTTGTAATTTTAATTTCATCACACTCTAACACCCACCACAGTCGGTAGGACTCCTCTGGACGAGGGATCGGCCAGTCGCAGAGACCTCTACCCGACAACACAAACACTGTACAAGACAAACATCCATGCCCCCGGTGGGATTCGAACCCGCGACACCAGAAAGCGCTCGGCCGCAGACCTACGCCTTAGACCGCGCGGCCACTGGGATCGGCCATTTTGAACACAATGGCAAGTATTAACTCCTTAAAACCTGATGTTTACTTTCTGTACCGCCGGGTTTAAAAGTTCTACATTCTGCCCAAAGTGTGTGTTTCAGTGGTTTTTATGTATCTGAGACAAAAGAACGGTTACTTCATCACACCGTATTAACTTTTTCTTAATAATCGAGAGGGAGAGTGTTTTCTGCGCGGTGGCAATTGAATCTTTGTATATAACACAGTTTAAATTCGTCCTTCAAAGGTTACAATACATAACTGTCCAGCTCAGTCGGCTCTGTATAACCGAGGAGGTTAAATTAGTTTCATTAAATGACACGAATCAACAGCACATTGCCCTCCTAAGACCGAAATACCTCAGGACATCTGGTCACACACCTGTGATTCGAAACAGTTATATCTAGACGGCTAGTCAGATATGTTATCACTGTACTAACCTACTAGAAAAATATTTATATAATTTCCCCAACAAAGACATTTTATATTTGTACGTTCGGATTCCAATGATTCCACTTACGTCCATTTTGAGGGAAAACACTGAACAGGGCTCACAGTATATCCGCGGTGTGAGTCAAACTGTTGTGTATAATTATCACCACGCGTGGCATTAGAGCTCCAATATTCACATCATAGAGGAGCAGAGTATGTTGAGTGTGTATGTTGGTTTTGGGAGGGTTTTTATTTCTGAACTGTGACGTGTACATATACGGACAATAAGCAAAATAATAATATCAAAGCACTGGGGAATTCAGTATGCTTTTATTGCTCGTATTTAAGCACAGTGGTAGCCAGTACGTTGTTCTGCATGAGGTTCACCGCGGCAGCACTGTGCCCACATTCACGGCAATTGAATAATCTCGACCGCATCGTTGTGGTGATATAATTAGTTTCCCCAGTTGTGCTAGTAGCCAGTTTTAATTGCATCATAGAAACTAAATCTCATGTTTATTAACTGACTCCATCTTCCGTTGTAACACCGTCCTAATTTCTTCCATAACAACTGAAACACCTAAAAGCTAACTCGCAAGTAAATGTACCCTTACTACTGCATTTACATTATATTGGTAAGAGGGTGGATTAGTTTACATCCACAGTTTAGCCATCGATTATTTGATCAAAACGTTACTTCACAGCAATTACTTCCAATGGTACCGCTAAACATGGACTTGTATAAAACCTACAGTTAAAAAGAAGATTAAAAGTTTAGGATGAATATAATACATGTGTATCGTTTGCCTAAAACCATTTTTATTTTGCTCTATTAGTAGGAAATCTTTTAACAAAGTGCCTACTTTTGGCAACTGCAAGCATTTATGCTAGATTCTTATGATAATTTTTGGCCCAAATGAATTGGGATGATTTCGTAATTTGGCAACATTAACCCCCTACTTCTGTAGAATTTTCCAAGAATTTAAATAAAGGTTGTGAGAATGGCACATGGAATTGATATGAATCGGCTTGTACTGAGGTCTGGATAGGGTTTGTAATATAACTTATTATGTTAAATCAACAAACATACGCCAGACATGTAGCACGCATGACGATCACGACACAAATACAGTATTTGTGTAGGAATGTGTTTCATTAAAACCAAGACGTTAATGAATTGACAGAACCCAGACATGCTCTTAGCAACACATAAATGACACGGCTATATGTAATTGATTAACCGCGCGTTCAGACGACCTTAATCGTCACAAAGCTGGTCGCTGCTTCGCAGTCTGGGGAGGACTGAGCAACCAAAGAAGTCTGACTACAGGTTCTCGCATATAGTGAAATTTATTAATTTTGGTTGTCACTGATAAACTTCAAACTCCCGACAGATTACTTGACGTTTAGTTCTACGAATCTCGAAAAATCTATTGAAAAATGAAAGGGAAAAAGATATCTAAAGTGGGGAGACGTGAACGAAACAATGGCTCCTCGCAGTATGTCTTTAAGTTACTGTGTTTAAGGCAACGTTCCTTTCTCCAAAACAGCACATAGGCATGCTGCTCTTATTGTCTTCAATTTCCAGCTAAATGACTTCCTTTTCGATGTTCAAAAGCCTTTAAAACCAATTTTACCGTCTGCTCCCTTGTCTTCCCATGTCTCTCTTAAATTTGGTACCATACAAGCCTACAGATGTTGACCGACTGCTTTTTGCATCTTATTTACACGTTGCTTTAGTTTAACTGACATTCCTTACTTCTGTCACATTCTCAGTCTGCAATAAGAATACTTACCATTCTGCATTCCATTCCCTTCCACGTTCCACAACTTATAGTTCGGTGTTTAAAAAAACTCTCAGATGTTTAATTAGCTTGGGTATACGGGAGTGTATGAATTGATGTGTCTAACAATTTTATGGTTACCGAATTCGGCCCATTATTACACTGAAATATAGTTTCCGGCGGAATAATCAAAAACACAAGTAACGCGATTGACCTGGCAGGCCGGGACCGCAGAGGGTTCACGTCTCCAAAAACAACGCAGTACACAGTCAACAGCATATTCTCATTAAACTATAAAGTGCAACCTTAGGGTAACAGTAACAAAAAAGTTCTCCCTGAAGATGACCCAGCAGGGTCGAAACATGTAGGAGTGTGTTAGATTGATGATAAAACTCTCTTTGTGCATTTGTTGGTGATTAGTGTTTTTGTGAGATACATCTGTGTTCATACTTATCTCTTTTTGTGTTTATAAGACATAAATCGAGGTCATAATTGGTTGGGCACGTAGATCGTAAGGGGAAAGAGAAAAAGTTTTGTATGAATGTCACCAATTCGTGACGACAAAAATGCAATTAATATACAGAAACTGTTTAGAAATTCTGACTGGAATACAGTAACTCCGGAGATATCCAGTGAGAATTTCTCGTGGTACCTCTAGTGAAATATCAGCTTCTTACATGAGATACGTGGTTTGGCGTTTTGTTGGAGAATATAAGTTAATAATTCCAGTTACTCCACATAAGAATACAATTTACTTAGCATCTAACTTGTAGACTCTTATTTGTCAACATTTGCATACGAACTACTGAGTATATCTGACTCTAGTGTGGTAAATAATTGCATTTCCCAGACTTACATAAAACATGTACACACGTCGTTGAAAACGGTGCAGCTTTGTCGCGCAGCAGTGTTTGCATTTCGTTATGTTTAGTTTAACAAGCGATGTAAAGTTCAAGCCCCAATCCTGTGTACATTTCAAAACTCCATTACGCGGCTTCCAGATCAAGACATACCGTCTCTGAAGAGAGCTCTGTATACTCGTACATCCGCTGGCTTGGGGAACTGACTGGGACACGGGACAAGAATTCAGTTAAAAGCCGACACCCACGTGCTGTGGCATGATAATCATATTCTACAGTGTATGGTACATGTGGGTACTGGCAGTGAATTTTTATGGCCAAAAATGGCACTGCATTAGATGATGAGATCACAGGAGGTTACAGTTAAAATTTACTGGCAGGCGAGGTTGTCACATCAAAAGTTACATCAGATACTCTAATAATGACTTACCTCTAAAGCAAAATATATTCTAATAAACTTCACTATTAGACATCACCAGCATCAATCTCTTAGTAAGTTAATTGAATACGAACGCATTAAAGGAACTGACTATATTAAAGGAACTATAAAAATATGACTACACAACAGCCGTAACCACGAACGGCCAACAGTCAATGTTATTTCATATACTGTTAAGACAGACCAACAAATGCACACATTGTCTATAAATACATACATTTTATTATAATATCACCTCTACATGTTTCGGTGGTCGAGCCACCATCATCAGGGGGAACAAAGGTCTATATTTAATATACTTATATTATATCTGTATATCTATATTTAATATACTATAATCAGAAATGCCACACGTAACAGTGTGTAAAATATTAACCATCCTGCCTTCCAACATCAAAACATTTCTATAAGTTCCTCAAATAAACCTAATGTCTACATATTTTTATAGGTATAATTACTTAAAAGGCTAATTTTGAATCTTTGTATCAAAATGTTATTTATATATGAATGTCCCCACGCTCCCTGTAAGATCTCACTCATATATAGTAAAATAACGTGTCATGAATAAAAGTACGCTCTCTGGTTTTCTACACAAGGCGTAACCTAGGCTGCCTGGTTTGGTATCCTACTACTGCCAGGACAAGTAATTCCAACATTCTGACGGATGTTTATTCTTGACAGATTATCCGTCTCTTCTATTTCTGTGGCGCTAAACACCACTGCGGCCCTAGACCACCCACTTGCTGGGCTATTGACTCTTCTTTGTACACATCTGGTAGGATGTTTCGGATGAGCCATCAGCCCCTTGCAGGGCCTCTTCCTACACGTGACAACGAGACCAAACACATCCAGTGCGTACCGCGCTGTAAACACTCTCCACTTCGGTTATAAAAACCGGTCTCTTAATGTGTTATATGGCAAAAGTTGCTGTTTTTTCTGAGATCCGTACAAAACACATAAACGCAATGTGGGCACCACGTAGAATTTTTTAATATTAAACCTGGTGGTATGTAAAGTTACCGCTAGGCTTTAAAAGGTTAAACAAGCCAGGCAATATACGTATAACGTAATAACGAAGCGCGTACGCGTAACCACTACTGCAGTCGAAAAGCAATAAGTATTACATATTCCGCGTGTGTGTTTCTAGTCTTAGTTACCCAGCATGTAAAGCGCATGTGCCGTATTATATTGTCATCTGTGGCCTGCCTGTAAATACCATATTTTTTAACATTATCTCATAAAGGGCACAGTTTTCGGAAAAGATTTATTGAACGTAAAATCTGTGTTTTGAATGTTTCTGCAAGTTTCGTCTGAAACATTTCTCATTCTAAGGACTATTCAGCGGGATATTATCATAAACGTACATAAGTCCTCATGTAAAGTACCCGTTATTCTTCTCTGGTTCTAAACAGACTTAAATTTTCCCCACAGATTTTCGAAAAAATCTTCAAATACCAGTTTATATGAAAATCCGTCCAGTGGCAGCCGAGTTGTTCCATGCGGACGGACAGACATGAACAAGTTAACAGTCGTTTTTCGCGATTTTGTAAAAGCGCCTAAAAATACAACAGCTGTGTTCGAGCAGCTGAAGACAGAACATGTATTTATTCTATCGTCAAGCTGCTGCAATCGGCTGACAGATTTAATAAATAATTAGCACCTGTTTGTCCCAACCACACTCAAACTGCGTCTCCGTTAACTGCTTCACGCCCTTTCTCAATCTCACATCACACAAAGACAGCCCACTAAGCAAATCTAAGACACTGTATGCCTACTGAAGGCAAATAATTGCAGAGAGCCCAAAAGACAACAGGTAATATGTACCGCTGTGTAATTAAGCATTATGCTATCTACCATGAAACAGGCTGGATGCATAACAGGACGGGACGTTACATAGGAAATTCACCTTCTGTATATGCTGTGTGGCCCAAAGAGTCAATCTGAACGCTGTCGGCTAAAAAAGTCTCTGCCTAACTGAATTTCGAAATACGAGTCCCTGATCGCCCGAAATTTAAGACAACAAATGCCAATCCTTTAAAGCCCAGTGGGTTGGGGATATACCGCCACATTTAACACTAACAATTCTGCATATTTCCACACAATGTACTTTGGTGTTCCCTTTAATTGTTACAACAAACATCCATTATTTATCCGTACAAAATTTACTGACTGCTGTTTCTAATAAAAGCACACTGTGTTCTCGGTGAGGTGCGACCAGAATATTTATGTGTAGGCCTAATCCAAATTATTTTAAACATTAAGCGTTATCATTCTGATGCTGTGAGCAGTAATGCAAGGAAGTTTCCCCGTTAATTGTGGCTAGTGGTAAAATAATATTTTTTTCAGGAGAAGTTAAAAGGCTGTGGGATTATCCAAACTTTCAGGTAACATGTTATTTTGTTTCTCCTTACCAACGTATTTTCTGTACATAACGCCAGAGATTTTACTTCTGTAACCACCTTACATGAAATTTACTCTTTCACGCTTCCACCTTTTGAAGTCCTGTGCCTCTAGGGTAATTCTAACAGCATTAGAAACTACCTTGTGCACAAGGTAATGTAATACGTATGTATGTACGTATGCCTGCTTTGTCTCACTGGAACGCCTTAAAGTTTTTACAACTGCGAAATCCCCACTGCATGTGGCTAGTTAGTACTCTGTAGTATTTCGAACTGACACTTGCAGCTTATGGAACCGTTACTGTGTGATGCCAACAATAAATGTTTTATTGCTGTCCACTATATAAGAGATAACTACAAGAGAATGGGAAAGATAAGTGGTATGAGAGTTAGCAGATGTTACAGAAGCTGTGCAGAAGCACAAAGCAGAAGCAAAATAATAAACACAGTGAGCATAAAGAAGTTTAATACCAGCCACAATCATGCCACACGATGTTAAACGCGCTTGATACTGTGTCATGTTCAGGCGTTTTGTTTCGTTCTGAACCAACAGAAATAATTGAACTGAACTTCGCAGTACTTATCATAAAGGTACGGACTGTAAAGTGAAAGTCTGTAGAAATGTTTGTATTTAAACGTAACAGCACGCGCACGTCCTACGTGTGTTCTGGTTTAAGAAGACTCTATTCCATAGCCCGTGGTAACAAGTTATTACATTCTTCACTTGTCAGTGAAGCTTCACATTATATTGTACCTTAAACTGCAGTTATAGGTTGTACGCAAAATAAACTCTACGCTTATAACATTACATAAAATTAAAGGTAAAGCAGTCCCACTACAGGCCTGGAGAGGCCCACAGGGTTCCAGGAGGTCGAGGCTCCCAGATTTCTAGACAATCGGCGCTTGAAGGTGGTAAGGTTGTCAGCCCTACGCACCGGCCGCGTTTACCCCCCAGGAAATATTCCTGGTACTCATTTCTGTTAGAGGCTGAGTCGACCCCAGGGCCATAGTGCGACCGACAGGATTATGTCAATGAAAAATCCACTGACACCATCGGGAATCGAACCCGCGACCTGCCGGTTTGTAGCGCAGTGCCTCAACCAACTGCGCCACCGCGGCCCCTACATAAAATTAAATTAAAGTAAAAGCAGCATTATAACGAGGTAATACACAGAAAAAGTACAGGCGAATCCTCTATAAAACAGGTAAAAAAGCAGTCCCATTACAGGCCTGGACAGGCCCTGACGGGTCCAGGATGTTGAAGCTCCCAGAATTTCTAGACAATCGGCACATGAAGGTGGTAAGGTTGTCAGCCCTAAGCACCGGCCGCCTTTGCCCCTAAGAAATATTCCACTCATTTCTGTTAGAGGCTGAGTCGACCCCAGGGCCATAATGCGGCCGAAAGGATTATTTCAATGAAAAATTCCACTGACACCACCGGGAATCGAACTCGCGACCTTCCGGCTTGTAGCACAGTGCCTAAACCAACTGCGCCACAGCGTGCCGCCTCCCCCCCCCCGTCCTCTATACAACAGTGTTCCTTAAATTTATCAACTCGCATTTGTTCTCACCTTCGTTAATATGCGTCTCTGAGCCGCAAATTTCTGTTGAATATTTCAAAAAATAAATAGAATTTCAATGAAAGGAACCAGAACTGCATAAGATGAAAAGGATTACTGCATGAGATTTGAGGAACGAACCAAGAATTCACGGCCCCTTCTTTGTAGACAGAAAATGTCCACGCATCTATTATTCAGATTTCAATTACAGAAACAGGGTGGGGATAAAAGGGGTATATAAAGGCTGTGTATTCGTTCGAGGGCGGAACTTTCTACAGAAGAAACACGCTGTCATTTTTCTGCAGCACCTACCCAATCCAAAAGTGATACTTCAGGCTTCAATTGTTCCCTTCCTTCTTCAAGCTCTTCTCCTTCTTTTACTTCTTCGTCTTCAGTTTATTCTATTCTTCCACATTGCAACAATCCCATCACTCCAAAGTGCCAAGAAAGTAAAGAATTTACATGGTAAAGCCAATGACGCAGAAATGGCCACTTTCAAGTAACCTCTCCAGTACAATACAGAACACCTGCAGTTTACGTATATAGCATATAACCTCTATACACACACTATTACCTTTGTCTACTGCACTGTCTTACTGACAGGTTACTGCATTACACAGAACTTAAACTACACCCATATAGTAAAATAAAGACAAAAATGGAACTATGAAGGGGTAGAAAATGGAAAGACGTTCTAAAGATATCAAGGTATCAAATATCCCACAAGGATTGCGCCAGACTCTAGCCTGGAGTGCTTTTGTCTGAGCACTCCGTACGTGATATTCTTGTGGGTGCTTCGCAAGAAAAGTATTCCTAATGGAGACGCGCTGTTTGTCTGCAGCCCATCTCATAAGTTTATGAACACATAATAAAGGATAACGTTGGTATTGGGACTTGGCATTAGAAGCTGCAGGCTGCAGTCACTTGTGGTAAATAGTATGTAATTTGGGTGAAGCATGCTTACTATAAAGCCTATGTAAATATATCGCACTTATCGACAAGGCTAGTTGTTAAGTTATTTATGTAAGACAAAATAAAGATCTTAATATTTGAGATATTTCGTATTATAACAAAACTTTCACGCAACAAAGAACGATATTTCCTTACTTCATGCTTTGTGACAAGCTTTAGAATAACAGGCTGTTGTTGACAATAAAAGACATCTAAACTAATGAGATATGCAAAAGAGTAACGAACTTATTTGGGCAAGATATGTAACACAGACTCAATATTGTACACCTGTCGTGCAACTGATATACATAAATAAGTTAATTACCAATAAATTGCACTTGTACATACAAAGATAACCACTCCTACATATTCCGGCTATTACTTATTGCCATCCAGTATCGTAACAATTTTAACATAATTTTAACATAACTTTAACTCTGCCAACATTATATATTTCTGTCGTAATGGTATACCGGTATTTTGCACTGTATATGTCTTTTAGTAGGCTATATAATGATGCTTCCTGATGATTGCTATAGATAATAACCGAAACATGTAGGAGTGGTTATCTATGTACGGACAAGTGCAATTTCTTGGTAATTAACTTATATATGTAATCCATTTTCGAGAAAACCTGTAAATTTACTAGAGGCGTTTGCACACCAGTGAAACGTCTTTAAAAATCGCGCCTTCCGTATGTCCATTTGTACGAACAAAATGGTAAGAGAACAGATGCACGGATTTTGACTAAATCTAATAACGGGGAATTTTAATAAGAAACGTTGAGCCCTGTCGAACTGTCTCAGTCCATACACGACTCGGCCACTTCATACGCACATCTGCGTGCGCTTCTGTGCTCCACAGCTTACATAATTCTATATTTATTACAGAGAAAGTTGTTCTGTATAAAAGTTGTTAAGAATGAAAAAGTGCATGCTCTATACGCGCTACAAGCAGGAAGGTCGCGGGTTCGATTCCCGATGGTTTTACTGGAATTTTTCATTGGCATAATCCTTCCGGCCGCACTAGAGCCCTGGGGTCAACTCAGCCTCTAACAGAAATGAGTACCAGGAATATTTCCTGGGGTGTAAAGGCGGCCGGTGCGTGGGGCTGACAACCTTACCACTTTCATGTGCCGACTGTCTTGAAATCTGGGAGCTTCAACCTCCTGGAACCCTCAGAGCCTGTCCGGGTCTGTCCAGGAATCGCTGCACCTTTAAATTTTTACATGTTCTATACCCCTATAGGTTTAATAACTCTGACGGTTATTTAGATAAACGGTACCGAGCTAACGTCACAAAAGTGTTTAACCGTCTACATACTGTATACTTAACAACCAATCAATAGTCTTCGAAAATACGCAGAGAATCTCCACATCTCTTACTCGTAGGCTTTATTCTGAGCACAGTGTTTAGCTTTAAGTGAACAAAGAGCCATTCTATACTCTGTAACTTTACTTAAGTTGTAGGCATTTCGATGTTTAAGTTTAGCGTCATCATCAGTATCTTATTCGCTATTGCAGTTTCTCAGTATATTTGGCAAACAACGTTATGACACTACAGCACCTGTTCTTATATTATTGTTTGTCGGTAAACATCCCCGTTTCCACAACCGACTGAGACATTGACTAGCTTAGTCGCTTTTTTACTCCTACACTGAATGCAACATCCGTATATTGCAGTTTCCATTTCATTGACTCTGTATTACTCGTGGAGCTGCTCCGTGTTAGAACTTGTTGGCTGGTTACACGCTTGCTGGCAGCTGATACTTTGTCCATCCACTACGTTACTCCGTTCTGAGATCTGCGGTTGCACGACTTATTTCTATGAAGCCGTCTCGATATACTACTTGTGCAGAATTTTCTTCAGCTCTAGTTCCATGCCGCTTTTGCTGTCCTATTTATTGTTCACAACATTTTAGTCCTGATACGTTTGTTGTGTCAAAAGTGTAAAGATCCATTTCAAACATGTTTATCAAAGGCTGCTGTTTGAACCCCGATTTAAGCAACCAGGGATTTAAAATACATACACCAAGGGAGCGAACGCACTAAAATAATTACCCTACGCGTAATTTTTCTGACTTGTTTAATTTCATTACAACAGCTTTCGCTGTAATATATAAGTCTTTGACAATGGTTTTACTTGAATAACATCACCAACATTGACAAAGACGTAACATTTTAAACAAAACACTGCATTTCGGAAGCTACCTGCTCCAGTGCTCAGGTAAAAGCACTGGTTACACCTGGTTTGGCTGGTTTCGTCCTTAGAATGGCTTTAGAGTAAAACAATACCACGCTGAAGTATGCAAAGCATCCGAAGGTACCAAATGTCATATAGTCTGGTATCACACTGCCAACATGACGAACTAAGCTGTAAAATTTCATATTCATGAGGATCAATGTAAGGATGCGTAAAGCGTATATTCAGTTACGAATGTACCATTTCATAAAAGCTACATTTGGTATCGTCGCAAACAGATCTGTGGGCAGCGAAATACAAAGATAATTTTGGGTTTAAATTGCACCAAACAAATCTGCGACGACATGGAGCACAAAATCTCAACAGTCTCGTTATTACACGTCTCCAGTTCTTAAACCTTGATAGTCACATAGGGCCAACATGCTCCTCGGCGCGATGCAGTTAGCATTATTTAACAGTAAAACTACATGAAGGTTTTTTCCCCAGCTGCCATCCTGATGTGGCAGCGCTCTGTCGAAGAGACGCACCGTGTTATTCAGCGCAATGTGTATTGCAAGTTCCAGAGAAAACAGCATAGCCTGGGCTCCGCATGTAACGTGTTTAACCCTTTAAAGACGAAACGTATCTGTTTTATATAAGGACTCAGTGCGTACCGCGCTGTAAACACTCTGCACTTCGGTTATAAAACCAGTCTCTTAATGTTTTATAAGGCAAAATTGCTCTTTGTTCTGAGATCCGTACAAAACACATAAACGCAATGTGGGCACCACGTAGAATTTTTTAATGTTAAACCTGGTCGTATGCAAAGTTACCGCTAGGCTTTAAAAGGTTAAATGATGTTGCCAATAGAGGAATAGGGACAGTGTGAAAAAGTGGGAAATATGGTGACTGTTCCCTCCTTGTTTGTAAACAAAACGCCCCTTGATCGTAAACAGGCATAGAAAGACCTTGTTCCGAAATTCAAGCAACAGTGATAGTGTGTATACTGTTTATGTTTCCGCAGTAGCTAACACCATTAGGTCCCTGCACTTCTGTGAACCTGCTTCAAAATTTCGCTTGTCACCCATATCGCCGCAAATTTAACTGATTCGGGCTATACAGGACAATCCTGCACATTGATGGAAGTTTTAGTTTCTTCGGAAGTGATACTAAAAATATAACAACACAACACAGCGTCTTTACGCTGTGAGAGTTTCAAGCCAACCTAGTGCATGTCACTTACGGCTAAAAGTTTAGTTTCAAAAGCCTGTGACACCGTAAAGTTCTACACTTGAATTCGGGAGGTGTGGTTCGAATTTTATTTGGGATACTGGTCATCAAAACTAAGGATTTCTGTCGTTTACCTAAGTCCCTCCCACGTGCTCAGATTACAACAGCTTTTTCTCTCCAAATCCTCACCAACGACCATACCAACGTTACGACGGGCCTACAATAAGAGATGCCGATGACCACCACGTGCAAAAGGCTGACAAAATATGAACAGATATTCACTCGTCTGTTGCAGAAGTACGAAACAGACTCTGTCTCCGAGTGAGACATACGAACTTAATAGTGAAAGCTACAGGATTCGATCCCTGTCTGGCGCTTTTATACAGTTACTATCTCCAGATTTTAAATTTAAATTTGGCCGTGCCATGGCTCAGGCGGTTAGCCGCCGGCCTCCCACCGCGGAGGCCCGGGTTCGGTCCCGGGTCAGTCCATGTGGGATTTGTGGTGGACAAAGTGGCACTGGGACAGGTTTTTCTCCGAGTTCTTCGGTTTTCCCCTGTCAGTTTCATTCCACCGGTGCTCCATTACTACGAAAAGGACAAAAAATAATCATCATCTTCATCTTCATCATAGGGTTGCACAATAAGCCTCAAGGCTGCGGTGCATCCGTAGCGTCTGCTGCGGGGCCCTTCACCACCAAAAAAAAAAAAAAAAATTAAATTTGTGCAAAGAGTACAATATAAGCTTTGAACAGTTCGATAAACGTTTCTGGAGTTATGATAAGACGCACAAGTATTTTATTTTGTTTAACTATCTCAGAAACCATAGGAATTACTGTAAAGTACATTGAGCACATATTGTGCCATATTTATCTGCAACTTTCGATAGAAATATTTTTCGCTTCGATAAATACTTACTGAGTTACGTTCGAGAAGCGTGCAAACGTACTCGTACGTCTTAACATAAAGGTCTGTTGTCAGATTGGTGTGCAAATACGGTATACGTCATTATTCCACAATGAATAACTTTTCATTTTATAAAAATCCAGAAAGTGCTTTTACTATAAATAGTGTAAATATAAATGAAAGGACGACGGTGTTACAAATAATGGGACGCAAAGCATGAATTTGTACTTGTCCTAGACCTTACTGACCCTGAAATTTACTTTATTTTAAATCCAAAATTGGTTAAGGTAACACATGTCATTTTCCTTCAACGTGCTTGCAGTTTAACACTGTGAAGAGAGACGAGGAATGCAAATGGGAAATTTTATATAGTCCTGACTGGGTTCACTCACGTGATCCTGAAGATATTCGTGTTATTTTCTTCTCCCTGCATATATCTAAGACGATTGAAAGTTGTTTGAGTCACAGACTAAATTCTAAATGTAATACGTAAATATTTAAGTGCAAATTATTAAAATTCAGCTGCATATGCTTTCGCAACTACACCCGCCATATTCATAAAGATTTCCCGTTATGCGCAACAGTGTTTTGTATGAAGAGTATTACTCACAGTACATGTCACGTTATTTCATGGAAGTCTAATGGAAAATTTGCATGATTTGACGTCGAAGAAAAAAATGAGAATACTCAAATTACCTTGGATTCTTTTAGTTGCTTGGCGTTCTGTTGTTCGCACAAAGAAAAGGTAATTTCCTGCAATAATATATATAGCATAAAATCTGAGGAAGCAGATAAACCAAAGGCTCAACACCGCTAATAACAAGGCTTACCACTGGAATTGATCTTTAACCAATCCTACCCACCGCCCATTCTTACAACGTACGTCCCTGCGAAAAAATCAGCTGCTCTCCTTTCATATACTTCTCGATCTTCAAATTAAAAGTTTTCAAGCAGCTACGAATATCAAAATTCTACAAATATTCTTTGTTTCCCCCATACGTATACATACGATGGCATCATTGACGGCCCCCTGACTCATGCCGGGAATTTCATATTTTTTTCTGTTTAGTTTTATTCGCTTTTATTTCTGCTAATTTAATCTTTTGTCAATTTACTTTCCCTTGCCGAAGAATATGTTTAGTTTACTTACGTAATGATACGACTTGGTCGGTTGTGTGATGAGTAAAATAAAATTCATTCTGTTCTGAAAAGCGAACTACTGTATCTTGAAGTTGCTGCTTCAGTATTATGCACCTACAAACCCCTATCTAAAAATAAAACCACTTTCCTCCCCCGTTTACAGTACACTGTAGCTGAAGCCCGACATGACGTGATTACTTTTGGATATATTATAATGTTATGTTTGCAGTAACAAAGTGCACGGCACTTAAAATTGATTCGAACAATTCGGAAGCTACACCCACCTTTTATGACGGGATTAAAAATTGGCTGAAGTTTACTAAGTTAAGTGGTTTCACCGGAGATGAAACTGATGGAAAATTCCAAGGGGTCGACTGTAGAATGATACACACTTCCGAGATTGTACCTATAATCAAAGACAAAATGTGCGACTACTGTTTCAGAGAATGGAATATTACCCCTTAATAATTTACAAATAAAACGTCAATTACCTCTCCAATACTTCAGAAAGTTTCAGCGGCTCGCAGCACACAATGATTGTGATGGCGCTTTATAAAAAACCGGAACATTTACGTGAAGGTAAATGTATCAGTTTATAAAGAATTTGCTTACATCACGTCTGCTACTACGTCACGTGAATATTTCGACTCACACAGCTGCAAGTTTATGGCAGTGACAGTTCAAAGTCTTAGATCAAGGCATTCCGATATTTAGCGGAAAGGCTTACAAGAATTTCACAGTTTCAGGATTGACAGTTTAAAGCTTAAAACAGGTAAAGACTTTTATTTCATTTACTGTTCTACAACGGACCACATTCCGTTCATATTACAAACATCGTCCTAATTTTGCTAGGCATGTGGAAACAAAGATATGGCAGCACTCCTGGACTGGGAGAAAGTAAAAACAATGTTAGTTGGTTTTCAGGTTATCGCGGCCCTTGTTCCAGGGCGTTCTTGAAAACTTTAATTCTCGTTCGCTCATGATATTCCTATTTCTAAGCCATTCTTTCCCTCCTACCGTAGCTGTGATTGACCAAACAACCTAAAACTGTCCACGTAACCGATATAATTCATCCTCTGCATCATTTAAGCACCCAGTTGAAACAGCAGTCACCCTGAAGACGGACAGCGCATGTGCTTCTGAAACTTTGCAACATCGTGCGCAATGCATAAACCCAAAGAATTATAACCATTTCAATGATCTTAATGTTTCTCGGTCGATGCTAGAGCATAATTGGGCCCTCAATGTTCTCTACAGACGCGTGTTCGTAAATACCCTTTAAGGCACAGATAGAATCACAAAATAACAAGAAGTCTGAAGGAAAACGCAGAAAACGCTATTACTCTTGCGGTGCAATCAGAGGGAATTACCTGAATTTCGAGAGACTTTTGAAGTTCTACAAGCTACGTAATTGGAGAATCATTATTCGAATAACACCAAACTTTATGTCTCTGAATAAGCAGTTTCAGCTCCGTATCATTCACAGAAAATATTTTAAGAAATGTAGGGCCCGAATAATTCCCACTGACACCCTAATTTTACGAAAATAACAAACAGATGCCAACGTAATGGCCATTAAAACCATCAAATTTGGCACAAAATTATTTGTCTACAAAATAACCTACAGAGTCGCATACAAGGACAAATTTTGGGTTCTCAGTCTTCCGTGACCTTCATTTTGCGGATGTCGGCTGGAATCTGACACCATGTTGGTTCGTAGTCTGACACCGATTTTTCGAAGAAACGTGATGGCTTCATCTTCAGTGTTAAAGGAATCACGTCCACGGTCACACTATTGCGATCAGGGGAAATGAGTTGATCATAAATAGAGGGTTCAAAGAATGGCGCCAATCAGAACTCCCCTACAACCCACCTACGTAACTGACACATTTCCTCCCACTAATCACTTCGGTGTCTACCTGGACGCAATTTCACCAACCCCTAATGTGGAGACAACACGTACCTAAAACGTCGGCGTCAATCTGCTTACCTACACAGTGTCAAAACGCAGACCAATATCTTCTATAAAAAGGTTGGTTACACATTCCAAATACAAACCGTTATCTACTGTAACAAATACACAACTGAAGCCAAATCTACAACAATTCAGAAAGCGGTAGAATGAAACTTTGTACTAGTTATAAGAACTGATTTTAAAATGGTTTTCTCTAAATACAGTGATAAAAAACACAGTCAGACACACCACAGTATATATATATATATATATATATATATATATATATATTACACACTACGTAATTTACTGTAAGGTTGTGTCAATATACTACATGTTTCGGCTCGGCCGAGCCATCATCAGGTACATGTTGGATCAATCTCTACATTAGCTTAGGGTTAAGTTGCACCAGTTTTCCTTGGAACGGTTTTACAGTCAAAAACAGTGAATTTGTGAGGTTTCACCAACACTTTTATACTATTTTTACGCTATTTTATGTTAGATGGTTAAGGATTTGGGTTTTAACATTTATACATGTACCTGATGACGGTTCGGCCGAGCCGAAACATGTAGTATATTGGCACAACCTTAGAGTAAATGACGTAGTGTGCAATATATATATATATATATATATATATATATATACTGTGGTGTGTCTGACTGCGTTTATTTTCACTGTATTTAGAATAACACACCGGGATGACCCAAATTAAGATGGGTTTCTGTAACTTCTTATATCGAATTCTCTGTAGCCAATAACAAAAATATAATACACATTTGGTTTGATTTGTTTTAGTCTTCAAAAACCAACATTCCGCAGCAAAGCCCGTCATTCACTTGGTACTAAATGTACACTAGCTAATCCGTATTGCCTTCATCGGACCGACGAACATTTACATTAACAACGGACGGCCGGAGTATTTATGGACACTGTTTCCATTAGATCGTTCTCTAACCATACTGGCTTGTTTAGCTTACCGGTAACTGCTGAAAAGTCAATTAATTACCTAACACTGGGCTTCAGAGACAAAACACAGCTTAATACGGTTTTGTTTTGTACCGTCCATCCTATGTGGGCACCTAAGTTCAAAGTTCAGTAGAGAGTACAGTGCTGGCAATGATACTCAGATGATTAAATTTTGCGTGGAACGTACACAGGCAGGCGGAACTGGTATGTAGTGAATTTACTGTCTTTGAAGCCCTGGAAACTACCCGATACTTCAATAATGGAAGTAACAGTCAGCAGGGCCGTAAAAAGTTGCGGATGGAGGAACGGCCTCCCGTTATGGAGGGTAGCTACGAATACATTAAATAAGCAGTCGCAGACAGCCGACAAGGGGTGGTCCTCCAGCTTGGGGGTTGGGCGAGGTGCTAATAACTCCTGACTGAAAAAAATTATTATGTTACGAGAACTTAATGACCTGTACCCATCACCAAATATTATTCGGGTAATCAAATCGAGAATGAGAGGGGCGGGGCATGTAGCACGTATGGGGAAAAGAGAGGTGCATACAGGATTTTGGTGGGGAGACCTGAGGGAAGGCGACCACTTGTGAGACCCTGGCGTAGATGGGAGGATAATATTAAAATGGATCTTCAAGAAGTGGGATGGAGCATGGACTGGATTGAGCTGGTTCAGCATAGGGACAGGTGGCGGGCTGTTGTGAATGCGGTAATGAACCTCCGGGTTCCATAAAACGCGGGGAATTTCTTGACTAGCTGAGAAATTGTTAGCTTCTCAAGAAGGCCTCTGCTCCATGGAGTTAGTTAGTTAGTTAGGTAGGTAGGTAGGTAGGTAGGTAGGTAGGTAGGTAGGTAGGTAGGTAGGTAGTTCCTTCGTTAGTTAGTTAGGGGCGTAAAAATTTTAAATTAATTCAGGCAGAAAAAATATCAATCGCGAGATCTTAATATGGCGAGATTTAAAGTTCTCAGGGCTGTAAGTATGAAGGTCGGTGCTTTTTGATACTTCACACAATTGGGTCTGGCAGATAATTACTAATGCTTCAGAGGAATCTCTTGCCGCCATCTTCAGGGCTTTCTACACTAAAGATGGAAGCAAAACACCCCAAAACGCTGACGAGTTCCTACCAGATTACTTGTATAATGCTTCACGCTCTTGCAGCGAACGACCTCCAAATCTAATTATTTAGTACCAGTGTATCAACACTAAATGTAAGGGCACGCACAGATACAACTTCTGCTGAATTGTACTTCCTCAGACTCCTTCACAGTTGAAAATCTCGTCGACATGGTCACGCTTATTGGAACACACACATTCAAATGTATGCATGAACGTTAAATAATAATTTAGGAAAATAATTGATTTTTCGTATGCTTGTTATTATTATTGTTGTTTTCGTTGTTGTTGCTCCTGCGGCTGCTGCTAGTGATAATACCAGCATAGTGTAAAACCTGTTGAAAGTGCAACAGAAGTCTCTCATAAACTCCCGTTTACATTTCTCCTTCTCTCCTTTCTCCTGTGTTCCCATCTTCCTTGTTATTCTCCCGTCCTATCGTCATTCGTTCCTCCTTCCGTTTTACCTCTCCTTTACATTAATAATGTTCCCTCTCACCATGTCTTTTTTTTTCTTTATTTCGTTTACTGTTATGCCTCCTTCCCTGCTTTCTTCCATCTACGCATACGACACGTTTACCGGCACCGCTATCACACTTTTCTCCTTTCCTCCTACCTCTTCTTTTACGAAAAAGCATTTCGGTAAATGTTGCTAGCTGTGGGTCGATCACTACTCTCTACCGCATGGCTACGTATCTTCCTTGTTAGTTTTACATTGACTCGTATCCTAGCAAACATATGTACATGTATAATTCAGTTCAAATTTTGTGTTTTCCTCTCCTTTGAGTTACGATATTGTGAACATACGAATATTTTACAGCAACTTTCTGGTGGCAAAGCACGCCAGCTGACACCACAACAGCGTAGCGTCCATTTATGTTACCGTACCTTAAAAATTTAAAAAAAAAAGTTACACTTTAAGAAAGTAGGAAATGTGCTGTCCACCTATAAGCACGTCTGAGTTTGGATGCCTTAAAATTCAAAGTCTTGGACAGCACATGGACTGACAAGAGCTGCAGACTGTTTAAAATATTTGGTCCGTCCAACAGACACGATAGCCACGTTTACACCGGGTCTCCCCTTGCTCGGTATTGTTTATGCCCGAAACACACAGGTCGTTCGTATAGACTTGGCATACAGATGATGGAGAAAGAGGAAATAGTCATGGAATGTTGACAGTAACTGGCGCCACAGATATTACACAAAATTTCAACGGGTTGAAATTTTCAGTTTGTGTGTGACCGATAAATTCAACAGAAACAAAAGAATCGTAGACCCATGACGAGTTTTAAAGGGAAATTAAACAACATACAACAATAACAGTAACAGCATTTTACAACGTACGAGTAAGTACAATCTGTGGACAACAACAGGAAGTCTGACCACAGGAGATTAAATGATGTGACCATCCGAGAAGTGTCGAGGATGCATAGATGTGAACGCATATCAATTCTACGTTGCAGGTACATTTGTTATATTGTTAATATTGTTTTTCGTAACTGAAAATTGAAAGCGGTCGAAGACTTGTCGTAAAATGCGTAATCAGGTTAGCAATTCTGACGTTGCTACATGTGTAATGACAGACGGACGGACTGAGCAACTTTACCGGCGCTCATCAAGTTGCGAATATTTCTAAAAGTAAGAGTCAACAAACTCAGTTTCAAGCAGAGTTCTCATCCACAGTTTAAAACAGTTTTTTCCATCCATGTTAAATTCCTCATCCTATGCGGTACTGGCTTCAAAAGCAAGCAACGCATTTAAAATGCTTTAGTAAAATTTGAAGTACTGTCACGTTGACAATTATAATAACACTAAATCTCTTCCGGGTTAATGAACTTAAGAAAGTGCGAAGAACAATTTCCTCCCTTTGCTTAAGTAATAATTTGAGGGCTTCTTTCTTACTTTCTCCACTTGGAAATTTTAGAAACACCCTCGTCGCTTTGCCCTTTTAAAGACTTGTAAAAGCACTTTTTAACCTGTCTCATCTTAGAGATTCGCCTTGACTAATTTCCGGACTTTCATGGCGGAGAGGTTTTATTTTTCTGACTTAATGAAAGAAAAAATATGGATTTGCGATAGAAAGGTATAATGGAATCAGTTCATAGCAGAAAAAATTTTTTCGGATCTCTGCTGGTGTGTGTGTATGTGTGTCTGTGTAGGACATGAGTGTGTACGTTTATATATATATATATATGTATATATATGATATTTTACAACTTTTATTGTATACTTTTCCGTTGCAAAAGAGGAGAAATTGTAAAAGTAAATTAATTCAATTGATATTTTAACAGAAAAAAATTTACGAGGCACTGAACTACAAACAAACACTCCCCTGAGGTGCCGACATGTTGTTTCTAAATTGATATCCTGCACTTTTATAATTTGGTTTATTTAATGAAGATTAATCGTCTTAAAAAATAACAGCAACGAATGGCAGGACGATTACGATTAATGAAGCGAACTCGATGTGAAATGAAACGATCGCGTCCATACAGTAATTTCATGGCACCATTTTCTTGGGGTACCTTTGTTTTTCTTGACGTGGGGTGAGACTGAGTCCCCTGGTACTGTAGCCGTTAATGCGCCTCGCCTATTGTACCAGCCGCTGAACATAGATGGTTGAATGAATATGGAACACCGGTAACACAATAATTCACAGAGAAAACGTAAGTATTTAGAGGAAAACCTGTCATAGTGCCATTTTTCCCAGCCCAAATCCCACAGGACATGCTCTGGAAGGAAACCAGAACCTCCACATTTAGAGGTAAGATACTCGAAGCACGTATATGACAGCCAGTCTAGAGTGGGTATTCCAATCCAGGTATTCCAGCATACAAAGCAAGGCTACATTCGTTGAATTTACGTCTTTAAACGAGTTATTTAAAGTACTGCATCAAAAGTTTGTGTTTGTGTATTTGGAGCACTTGGTCGGCGTCTCGTGTAGTCGATCGCCCATATTGAATGTGATACTTCGGGTTTACCCTGAGTGCCAACGGGCTAAGACCAGCATAATGCGTTCAAACAGAGCAGAACGCCGAGTTACAAAGCCTGCAATACCCTCTATCCCACAGAATTATCTTCGCAAGTAACTCGAATCTACAGACACCAAAGTATCTGCAATAGCGTTTTAAAAAATTAGGAACAAATAATTTTTTTTATATATCCCGCCGGGTATTATAACAAGTAAATAGATGGCAATCCGTCTAGCTCCTGGATTGAAGTGAGCCAGAAGTAAGCTAGCTTTATGTTTCGGATAAATTAGAAGCCATTTCCTGGAAATAAAGATATGCATAATGGAGACAATCACCGCACTGTGTTGTATTTAGGAAAGTTTTGAGACGTCAAATCTTTTACAGAATGTGTGTTATATATGATGGAGTTCGTTACCAGTCACAGATAATATTACTGTTCATCCTGGTTTTTATTCGTCTGTTTATGTCCTAAGGCTTTCACCGTTACGCTGTAAATCTTTGAAGTCGTGCTGTCCACAAGAATTTCTGTCCACAGGAATACTTCACCCATATGCAGTATGACAATTAGGTATATCAAAACAGACACAGCAGAATAGAAAAGCATGATAAACAGAAATAATACACATTAAAACAAATTACTAGTAACAAATACTAAGTTACGTAAAAAATTAAATTTATTATGAGAGTTTACAGTAGCTAAATTATTCCTATGTCACCTCAGTAAATGAAGTGCGTTTTTGCGATTTACCATTCATTTATCTCTTGTACCGTAACCGTAAGCTTACTGTCACTGTTTGGGATAGACCCATTCTAATAAAACGCTTAAATATTAGGCAAGTGCAAGGCGCCACACAAGACTTCTGTAGGGACTGGGACTGACAAATATATTTGGGATATGTTTTGTATATTTGTAACCACCCATGACAGTGACAGTTCCTCATACGATGGCCACCTTTACGACGGGCAAATCCTGAGGAAGTGCTCCCAGAGTGAGGACATCTCGACACGACAAAAATAGTACGAGAAAAACAAAGTCGGTGTAATTTCCACACACTCGTTTCATGTCAGCACTTCTGACTCCTAGTAACTCCTACAAATATGTTGACTGTTTCAGTGGTAC
The DNA here is from genome assembly GCA_013340265.1 of Coptotermes formosanus. NCBI lineage: Eukaryota > Metazoa > Arthropoda > Insecta > Blattodea > Rhinotermitidae > Coptotermes > Coptotermes formosanus. Next base: position 1,709,321 of record BLKM01012018.1, read on the forward strand.
GGCAAAAGAAACACACATGACAAACTTCAGTTTCTCAATGTTTACGTGGGTTGTAATGCGAACACGAGACCGGCTACCTATTTGAAGCGTCTCGCTTTAGACAGAAAATAAATGCACACACAGATCTTGTTGGAAACCGGAAGAAACAGAATGCTTAGAAGACCTAGGTGTGTGGGATGATATGATATTAAAATTGGTATTAAACAAACAGGATAAGAGGGTGTAAACCGGATTCATCTGCCTCGGGATAGAGGCCCGTGTCAGGCTGTTGTGAACACGGCACTGAACCTTAGGGTTCCGTAAAGCAACCGCAATTTGTTCCCTGATTTAGGGAAATCTGTACGGTCACTGATTTGTTTGTTTATTCATCTGAGATCTGATTCGTTCAAGACGCTGTCAATAGTATAGATAACGCAGCGTCAAACGAGGGATTGTTAGTGAATAATAAAGCTGAAAGAATATGGAAGGAAGCCGTCATGGCCTCATTTGGTGCAATATCCTTTAGTCTGCTTGGTGGGGCAGACAAAACAAAGCACCCAAACATCGGGCACGATATGCGGTCTCTGCGGAGCGATTTGAAGCCACAGCCTCACAAGAAAGCAGCTGTGGTCAGTGCATGCAAGTGTCAATGAAGAGCTTCGAAAGAACAATGCGTGTTCCTCACAGTAGCAATTCCAAACGTAACACTGCTTGATAATTCAGCAACTCCTACCTCTGTCCTCTCAGCTCTTTAAAAGCTATACATTATTAATCGTAAGGCGTGTATGATAAGCCAAAAAGTGGTTTGGCTGCAACTGGCTGCAGCGGTGGGTCCATATTGCACTGCGTCTGTTTGCCAGATCCCTTTATTAGTAGTTCTTACACGAAATGTCTGCGGTACATGTACGATTTTTTTCCGACATCATTCCCTTTTTTCCGTTTCTTCAAACCAAATCTCCTATCGTCTTTCTGTATATACTGTCATTAAAGAAATAAATCCCCACAGATTACGTTGTATTTACTTTGCCTGAATCTTGGATGCGATCGGATTTTATTGCTGCTCTCCTGTATTCTCTGCGATCTGTGACCTTTTATATCTACAGTAAATACGTGTATCAGTCAAACAAGATGGGCATGACCTAAGAAAGTGGATTCCTTGTGGAATATCTGTAAAGATATTCGATGACAGACCTTCCAGGTTGACTACGTGAAGCACATGGCCAGTAACACTACGCAGTCAGTAGAGGAAAGTTGCGTACGGAATTTGCGTATGAGAAGGGTACAATTCTTCTGCACTTTCACAATTTTAAAAAACATCGACATTTCATGCACTACTCTATTTAAGTATATTAACAAAAGCGTTTCAGCATCGTGCGCCATCAACAGTGCTGTTGTATGTCTACGTCCAGGAAAATCTTGCTGACTTCTAACATTTTCATAATCTGTGTGGTAATTTACGAGTCAAATTTAAAGAATTTTCAATATTAAAGCATTTATATGTTTTGGAATTTTTAAATTATTATAAATCGAAATAATTGGGCGTCTTTCAAGGAGATCCACGCTTGATTTGGTTTTCCTACAGACTGGTTCCTGACGGTTTAAGTCTTCTGAGATATGACGTCGTGTCCCTTTGTGGTAATTAGTTACAGGCGCTTTGAACGAGCTTCAAGCTTCTACGTCGGCGTATTCCAGAACATTTCTACTTCTCTCAAAACAATTTTCATACATTAACAGCACTTTTCTTCCCCAGTTTTGTACGCCTAAACAGTTTCTTTGCCATCTTATTACCAATACATATTTTTGTCTATCACTTTTCAATCGGATATGCGGTGACGCAGTTGGTTCAGGCACTGAGCTACAAACCGGAAGGTCGCGGGTTACGAATTCCGATAGGCTCACTGGAATTCTGCACTGACTTAATCCTTCCAGCCGCACTCTACCCACTCGGCCTGTAACAATAACCGGTACGAGGGGTATTTGCTGCAGCTAGAGGCGGCCGGTGTATAAGGCTGACAATATTACCACCTTCATTTGCCGATTGCAAGTCTCAACCTCCTGGAGCCCTAAGGGCCTGTCCAGGCCCGCAATGGGATAGCTTTACCTTTTTATATTTTCAATAGGGGAAAACCAGCATGTACCATAATGGGACGGCGAAAAGAGAGAGCTAATCGAGAAATTATTTATGACAATATATAATTTAAGTGACGACCTACAAATTCAGTAGAATCAATGTTAAAAATTCAAGAGATCAGTGAAAATGGAAAAGGATAAAGCATTCTAGTAGGACAGTCAAGTAAAATAAACTTAGAATTTCGAAAATATGGGACAAATTACAATGCATGGAATGAATAATGTAAACATAATAAGGGAAAACTTTGTTTTGAAATAGAATAAAACAAACTGTGTAGGCCAATACAATACATTTAACGAAATATTTAAATTAATATAGGCCGTTTGTAAACAATGGACACAATTTTAGAGAATACTACGAACGACAGTAAAAAAGACTCTTATAAATTTTATATTTTTTATATGCCCAAAACTGTGGAATTGTTTTAGATCTGAAACGCTGGTCATTTTAACAGATACACTGTGACCTTATGACATTTCTTTGGTGTCGCTTCAACAAAAGTGTAGTAAGAGCGCTGATGATCGTACACGATGTCGAAACAGAGGTGCATCGTCTTTATGGCGCTATGAAAATTAAATTATTAAAATGACAGAGAAATGACAAAAAATGTAGTCCATCTGTCGTGTAGCGCCTCCAGTCGCTCCAAACGCCACTGATCATGTCAAATTGGTCTTTCGCATTGTAGAATAAAAATAACAACTATTACAGTTTAAAGTACCGTCATTATTCAACCAAACAAAAGCACTCAAAGGTGAGGCAGAAAGCACGCCAAACAACCCACTGCCAAGTAATGATTTCTATCACAATTTCCAACACAGAAAACTCAGCAGAAAAGGAAGTTTTAAAGAAGATAAAGATTAGAGAAAAACAAGACTGTGAATATTTTATAGGAGTTGAATTAATGTTATTTCTAATTTATGTTATGACGCAAAAAGGGTAGCCTACAAACATTTCCACAGGAAAGGACAAGAGAAAATGTTGTTTGTTTGCAATTTAAAATTCCAAGAATAATTCTGCTCACTTAATTCGAGATTTTAGTGTCTGTATTGCTTCATTTGGTAGGCACGTAATACATTCAATACAGCCCTAACAATCTCACTGATGCAGAACAACTGGAAGTGTCGTGAAGAAATCTGACAATAAAATAGCTTATCGTTTGCTAAATGCTCATTAATAATTCAGTATTTGTTGTTAATTTAATCCATTAGCACTGAATTAGCCCTACGCATCAACATGTGTAATCAAATAACATTAAATACACTTGCATTCATTGGTGCAATAACAGCAGGTAACGCCCGACACACTGCCATGAATAATGCAGAATTTCGCCTATTCTAATGCGACTATTCCCGCCGTTAAATCACATTGCTCACAATTCAAAATAACGTAACACATGCATTTTTCTTTAGGAATGCTCTTTGCAATTTGGCAACTAATCGATCAAGACCTGTCATACCTATTTCGAAGGCTAGTAAATTGTTTCCTAAGAAGTCAGGTGATATTTCAGCTGATTCAGTGCAGTACAACCTTTGGGTATCACTGCTGCATCCCAGAGTGTTACAGCTCCTACAAAATTTCGTAAGATCTGCTGTCACAAACATAACATAATGTTACAAAGATTTTAATTTTTTACATTCTACTAATTACGTTCTGAAGCCGTGGTTTTAATTCATATTATACTCACGCATAATATCTCCCGCATAATTTCTTTAAGTGTGGGATTTTTCATTTGTTTAATTTTTATAAAACTTAACACAATTTATATTTCTCAACCAAGGTCAATATTTCAATACTTCGAAAATATATATCCATATAAACTTTCTTTGTATTTTGATTAAGTATCCAGATGTCACATTCATACTGAAAACAACATATTTTTTCACAGAGTAATAATGAATTTACAGGTCATAGGACTTTCATGAACTCCCTGCAGTGTTTCTTTGCTTTCACATTACGAGTAGAATGCTGGCAACTGGAGGAAAGGCACAGACTCGAAGACGAAAATGTCATCAGTTACAACAGAAGCAATAACCTTCGCCTTCCCGTACTTTTCGCACCAGTGAACAAACTACTGCTCCCTTAGAAACTCTTGCAATTGAAACAGCGAATGAAACCCAAGCGACTTTCGAAAGAATCCAAACAATTACTCAAAAAACAGTTACAGGAGAGGCCCAGGACTTTGAAATTAGTGTTAGTATTAAACTGGCTCACGATTTTTTGCACAATCCTGTCGTTCCGCAAATAATAAACATTACCCGTATATTATTTTGAACAACGTCAATCAACGTGAGTTTTGCAGGCACAACATTTCGGAAATGGTGCCTGATACAGACATTAGGTGTAAAGAAGGAAATATTTCTTATTAATGTGGGTACTTTAAAATAGACAGATAATTGTTACTAGCCATTTTCTAACGACTCAAACGGAGTACGAAGGTTGCGTTCTTCTTGAAAAACCACGCTCCGGAAACTTTGTTTCCGTCAGTGTTAATACTAATATCCAACATGTCACGTAACAAAATTAAATATACCAGCTCAATATAACGGCTACACCTTAGCAGAAACAGTACCAGTTTGTTGTGCTGATTTGCACTGTAAAACACTAAAGACGATGTAAGTCATTAACAAAAAAAACCACCATTAAACTTTTAAAGCCTAGCGGTAACTTTACGCACCAACAGTTTTAAAATTAAAGAATTCTACATGCCGATCACATTGCGTTTATGTGTTTTGTACGGATCTCAGAACAAACAGCAACTTTGGCCTTATAAAACATTAAAAGACTGTTTTTTATAACCGAGAAGAATAGTGTTTACTGCGCGGTACGGACTGGGTCCTTGTATAAAACACAAAGTTTCGTCTTTCAAGGGTTAATACTCAGATTTCTGTCTGTAACTGAAAACTAATTAAAAATAGTCGCCTCGGAAACCTTCTAATGTACAAATACGTAAAATTAGGATTCCTTTGTCATTAAATCCCGAACTACACAAGCAACAACCGGCCAACACTGCACTTGTTTATGATAAAATTAAGCATATTTTAGGAAAACATCCTGTCTAAGACACTGGTGTGTATCGACACAAACATTTTATTGAATTAATGAAATAGGAAAACAGCGAGCAATTGTTTGAGGGGGTAGGACAGGATACGTCTAAAAATGAAGATTTGTTGTTACAGTATTCAGCAAAGCATCCTTACAAGTGTCTTAGTATCCATCAGCACATACAGTATATCCAGACAATGTCAGAGTTTCTTAAAATAGCCCAGATTAACTCTCCGTATGCTTATTTAAACTAACTCAAGAGTGAAGCGTTTTTTATGCAGAAGACGGGACATTTATAGCCGACATCTAAACCCGGTGGTTTATTACAGTGTCCACAGATATCTGACAGTTTTCGGAATCCAGGCACACACTCACACGTCCGATTTCTTTCAGATCTATCGTGTTATTAGTAGGTCTTCCAAGCTGTCACTTCCTTTGAGGTTGTCCGACCAAACTTTGTTCACAAACCTCACATATCCATGAACGCTACACGTCTTCATGATGATACCTACCTAGACGTAATGATGTAACGACATTAACCCTTTAACCTTTTAAAGCCTAGCGGTAACTTTACGTACCACCAGGTTTAACATTAAAAAAATTCTACGTGGTGCCCACATTGCGTTTATGTGTTTTGTACGGATCTCAGAACAAACAGCAACTTTTGCCTTATAAAACATTAAGAGACTGGTTTTTATAACCGAAGTGGAGAGTGTTTACAGCGCGGTACGCACTGAGTGCTTATATAAAATAGATACTTTCCGCCTTTAAAGGGTTAAAGACGAAACGCATTCTGTCTAATATAAAGACTCAGGGCGTACCGAGCAGTAAACACTCTCCACCTCAGTTTAAAAAAAACCAATCATCTGATCACGTGTCAGGTAAAAGTTGCAGATTGTTCCCAGATAAGTACAAAACACACAAACGCAATGTAAGCACCATGGAGAATTGATTAAATTTAAGCCTGGTAATAGACCGCTAGGCTTTAAAAGATTAAGCGAACGTCACGTGCACTGAATCTTATTTGTGTATGACGATCTCCCTGCATTTCACATTCCTCTTCTCGTGTGTAGTATGCTCTACGGTAGTCTGCTCACAAATATGAACCTAAACCCATGTCCCTTCCAGACAGTAAGACACAAAATTCTACGCCCTCCCACAAGAAGTAACAATTTTTTTTACAGCCGCCTTGTCTCGATAAGACTCAAAATCAAATTCGTGGAATTCAGAAGTGCAACACTGAATATGCAAATATCAACTTACACACCAAAAACACTGACATTTTCAGCAGCTAATAGCAGGTTCATTTGACAATGTCTGTGTGACAATACACTTATGTCCTTGCCACTCATTCGATCGGGATTGTATCAATTTCAGCAACATGGACTAGTTTCGTAATTTACAGAATTATATAATTTCGGTGCCAAACATCTATTATTTCCTTAAAAATGTCACAATAATTAGGTATAAAAATAACATTAGCTGCAAGAGTCCCAGTACACAAATGAAGGCACAGCAGTCTACGAGCAGAATATCGCTAAAAGCGCGCGTGCGTGTGCATGTACACGCCAAATTTTGTGCCTTCTCCTGCGTGTAAATATTATGTGGAATACATATCGTTGCAAAAATTAATTAACAATTTGCTCTAACTACTAAAAGTTTAACACAGACTGAAAATATAATATCACCTGTTATTTCATATGGGCATAAAACTTTGTATCCCAGTGGCCTCGCGGTCTAAGGCCTAGGTCTGAGGCCGAGCGCTTGCTGGGATCGTGGGTTCGAATCCCAACCAGAGGCATGGGTGTTTCTCTCTTGTGAATATTTGTGTTGTCAGGTAGAGGTCTATGCTTCGGGCCGATCTCTCGTCCAGAGGAGTCCTACCGACTGTGGTGTGTGTCTGAGTGTGATCAAGTGAAAATGAACAACCTCGACACTTACTGTGAGTGTGTAGAAGAGGTAAGGACTGAGAAACGAAACGAATAAAACTTTTTATCTCACCATAAGAACAAATTACTGAAGGTGTTTGGGAACACGGTGCTGAGAGATCTATTTTGGCGTTACACAAAGGAAAGTTAAGAAAATCGCATAATGCGGAACTGCATAATGTCTAAACTTCAAAAAATATTCCGGGATGATTACATTAAGCAGTGTTAGATGGGTTGAGTCTGTAAAACGCATACGAAATTTTAGTCGCCTGAAGAGGATAAAATAGCGTCATAGACCTGGGTGCAGATGGGCTATAATAATACTCGTAGTGCAGTAAATCTAGCCCTAAAGGACATGAAAATGTTGCAGGACTTCTCCGGTTCTTTAGAACACAGCAGTTAATTTCTGAGAACCATAAGAGGAGCAAACGTTTCTTACTGAACTAGGGAATATACGCCTCTAAACGTAACTTCAGGCTTCAGCTGCCATGTAGATGTGATCTGAGCTCCTCTGGCATACTACTCAGCGTTGAGGGTAGTTGTGTACCGACGATTCGGGACAACTTATCTGTCCCATTTGAAGGGTCAAGAAATGAAAGAAGAAAGCCTTTCTTAATGGACTTCTTGACCTTTGAAGATTGGACCGATAGATCGTCCCGAAACGTCGGTACACAACTAAAACTCAACGCTGCGTAACATCTCAGAAGAGTGCAGATCACGTAAGCTTCCGAAACTTAATCCTTTCTTCTATAATCCTTCAGTAATTAACGGACATGATACTTCGATACTAGCAAATAACCTCTGAACAGCAACGGAGTACATGACATACCAAGCAAAAATTAGTCTGCATGCAATATTTAACTGTAAATACCTGCGATAACACTAATCACCAACAAATGCACAAAGAGAGTTTTATCATTAATCGTAACACACTCCTACATGTTTAGACCCTGCTGGGTCACCTTCAGGGAGAACTTTTTTGTTATCGTTACACTAAGGTTGCACTTTATAGTTGAGTGAGAATGTGCTGTTGACTGTGTACTGTGTACTGGAGGCGTGAACTCTCTGCGGTCCCGGCCTGCAGACCGGGCCCGCAGAACTTTCACGCCTCCAGTACACAGTACACAGTCAACAGCACATTCTCACTCAACTATAAAGTGCAACCTTAGTGTAACGATAACAAAAGACTTTCTTTGTGCATTTGTTGGTGATTAGTGTTTTTGTATAATATAGTCCACGGACATGGAACACATTAAACCTGCGATAAATTCTAGTCTCTTACGGAGTGCTGGTATTGTGACTGTCTCTTAATTAGTTCCACACTTTTCTCTGACCACAAAGATCATATTATTATATCCGTAATTTCGTGTTATAAAGAATTACTTCCTGCATCATTCGTCGTGATAAAAGATCTAAATGTAAATTCAGTTTTTCTTCCCTGTTAAACCTTTAAAGAAGAAGCGTATCTGTTTTATATAAGGACTCAGTGCGTACCGCGCTGTAAACACTCTCCACTTCGGTTTTAAAAACCAGTCTCTTAGTGTTTTATAAGGCAAAAGTTGCTGTTTGTTCTGAGATCCGTACAAAACACATAAACGCAATGTGAGCACCACGTAGAATTTTTTAACGTTAAACCTGGTGGTACGTAAAGTTACCGCTAGACTTTAAAAGGATAAAGAAGAGTCTACACCACCGTAACACGACAGGACCGCGTTATTTATGGGGGTAAAACTACAAAACATCAATATGGAACTTATTTGTGTACAAAATTAACTTTCCGCAGCAGAGATACTGCGGGCATAATTTCCTCTTTCGATCGCTGACTGCAAACATATTTTCGTTATCTAGAACGTTTGATTTGCGATACATCCAGCAATGTCGTTCTGCGTTGCGCAGCTTTTCTCCGCCCCAGTAATCATACACACAGCTGCTCGCTGCCAGCGGAATAAAACAGATTAAATCCATGAAAGTAAACAGAATACTAAGAAAACGTCTTCGCGAAAAGAAGTTCTAAAAAAAATTGATTTTAATAGAAAGTGAAATTCTTAGTCCCCTTGCATTGGACCCTTCTGTAAAGCTTCAGATTTGCACAGAAATACTGTATCACTCTCAGCCAATCTAATTTCATAATATTAGAAAAGAGAGCGATAAATTACGTTTAAATATAAAATTGAGATTAATTAAAAAGGTAAGTAATATAAATTTAATTCCAGTAAAATTTATCAAAAGAACTTGACAGTTATCCAAGGAAAATAGAATACTTATTCCTAAACGTGTTAAACTCAATAGTAGCCTACGTCGACTTCGATTCTTCTCAGGACAGAAAAAATATGCGACACAGGAACCTCTTTTAACCTTTTAAAGCCTAGCGGTAACTTTACATACGACCAGGTTTAACATTAAAAAATTCTACGTGGTGCCCACATTGCGTTTATGTGTTTTGTACGTATCTCAGAACAAACAGCAACTTTTGCCTTACAACACATTAAGAGACTGGTTTTTATAACCGAAGTGGAGAGTGTTTACAGCGCGGTACGCACTGAGTCCTTATATAAAACAGACACGCTTCGTCTTTAAAGGGTTAATATACTATAAAGGTAGCATTTTAATATTAGTTGCATTCTCATTTGTATGTATGTCTGTTGTTCTGTAGATAATGGACGTAATGTTTTAAATCTGACATCAGTAACAATACTTTTGACATCACAACTCAGTGATAGTTTTCGTATCAAAGTTCATTCGGAAATACTGATAACTTTCCTTTAAAAATCTACTTGTACATACCAGCATGTCGAATTTACTCTATAATATTTGACAGATCTTTTTCAAATATACTGCTTGTATTAACAGAAGGACTTGAAATTAAAACGTACACGTCAGCTTCTAGTTCATCCTAATGACGTTAATATATTGGGTGGTAGCATACATACTATAAGAAAAAGCGATAGCTTTATTAACCGCTAGTAAGGAGGTTGGTCTAGACGTAAACGCTGTGAAGAAAAAGTGTAGGGTTATACCTCTAGAGCAGAATGAAGGACAAAGTAACAGCATAAAGATAGGTTATAAATCCTTTAAAAGAGTGGAAGAGTTCGAATACTTGGGATCAACTTTAACATATCAAAATTTCACTCATGAAGAAATTAAGAGCGGATTGAAGGCACGGAATGCTTGCTACCAATCTGTGCAGAATTTTTTGTCTTCAAGCTTGCTATCCAAAAGAATATAAATATTAAGATGCAGAAAACTATGATTCTTCCTGCTATTTTGAACGGGTGTGAAACTTGGTCTCTCATATTGAGGGAGAAGCGGACCTAGGCTCAGAGTGTTCGAGAATAGGGAACTTAATGACCTGTACTCATCACCAAATAATATTCAGGTAATCAAATCGAGAAGAATGAGATGGGTGGGGCACGAAGCATGTATGGGGGAAAAGAGAGGTTCATACAGGATTTTGGTGGGGAGATCTGACGGAAGGCGACCACTTGGGAGACCCAGGCGTATATGGGAGGATAATATTAAAATGGATCTTCCACGGAGTGGAATGAGGGCATGGACTGGATTGAGCTGGCTCAGGATACGGACAGGTGGCGGGCTTTTGTGAATGCGGCAATGAACGTCTGGGTTCCATAAAATGTGGGGAATTTCTTGACTAGCTGAGAAACTGTTAGCTTCTCAAGAACGCCTCTGCTCCATGGAGTTAGTTAGTTAGTTAGTTAGTTAGTTAGTTAGTTAGTTAGTTAGTTAGTTAGTTAGTTAGTTAGTTAGTGTTCGAGAATAGGGTGCTATGAAAGATATTGGGCCTAAGAGGGACGAGGTAACAGGTACGTGAAGAAAATTATGTAATGAGGAGCTGTATGTTCTGTATTCCTAACCAAATATTATTGGGGTGATCAAATCAAGAAGAATGAGGTGACCGGGGGCATGTGACACGTATGGGGGAACTAAGAGGTGTATACAGGGTTTTGGTGGGAAAAGAGACCACTTGAAGGACCTAGGCGTAGAAGGGAGGATAATATTAATATGTATGTTCAAGAAAGGGGATGGGGGCATGGACTGTATTGAACTGGCTCAGAATAGGGAAAGATCGCGGCGTTTTGTGAATGCGGTAATGAACTTTCGGGTTCCATAAAATGGGGAGAATTTCTTGACTAGCTGAGAAACTGTTAGCTTCTCAAAAAGGCCTCTGCTCGATGGAGTTAGTTTGCTAGTTAGTTGGTTAGTTAGTTAGCTACTTGTATTAAAGTTCGGTGCATTTGCAGATCAACGAGAAGGGTTCAGTATGGGCACAGTACATGTCTTTTGCGCTTAGATCTGCAGAGGTTCGCGCCAACTTTATATATGTGAATATAACATACGCGTATTGTTGGAACAACCCTGACAATGAAGAACTAAGCCTCAAAATATTTTGCGTATCATACGGCATTTACTGATAAGTAGGTAAATTTATGACCACTGACAAATTCGTCCCAGAACTCATTAAGAGTTGTTTGTTTGTCCAATGAGGACATATTAGTCATCGACACAGAAGACACCGCAGTATACAACAGAGCAATATATGCCAATTTTGCTTTAAAGTTTGGGAAACAGAATAAAATGACCAGCGAAGACTGATTTGTTTGGTTAATTGACTAAAGATAACAAAGCAACCTGTCAGAACATCATTCAAATGTAGGGAGGTGCAGTTGCAAAATGTGACTATTACAGGTGCATAACAGCGTGTGTTTGATGCCTGTAGCTCATCATTGTGAAGCACCAGCTGGGATACGCTAATATGCGCCTCTATTCGGTGCTCTACATCCATGTTTCATGGGACTTTAAAGTTTAAAAAGCAAGTCACAAAAACAGGGTGACGCTGTGAAGCGCATGTTGGCGTCGCATCTGTATCAGTGTAAACAGTTTGGTTGACCAACTGTGGGAAAAAGTCTGGACCCAGAAGTTAGCCTTTCTGTCTTGTTCAAAAGATCCATATCTTGACTATTAAAAATATACAATTCATTAATAAACGGATCTATCTACCTTAAATTACGCACTTCGTCAGTTGTGAGGTTCTCATGACTGTGATAATGTTAATTATAGCACGCACACGCGTGATGCGGCGAAGTCTAGTCAGAAAGTTACCAGCGTTTCATGAGAGAATGCATACCCCTCTGCTTCAGGGCAAAGGGTGGTTTCCCCTTGAAAAGGGCGTTATCGACCATTCAGGTTCAAACCCTGGACAGGACCGGCGATTCAGGTTCAATGCCTGGACAGGCCTTATTACGATAAATTCTTTTCTGTTAGTAATTAGAAGGACTTGTTTCGGTGAACAGGGACAGCTAGGGAAGACAGCGAGAGGGAGTCAGTGCGGCTAACGCATTCAAACGGCTAAGGCTGAGCAGAACATCCATCAGCTGTCACGCTTGACAGAGTTTTTGCAGCTCGGTGTTCCTTAGTGAAACCCGAGACTAGACACTTTTAAGAACATAGTTCCTTGAGTGGGAAGTGCCGGTAGGCAACACCCAAAAAGGTTTGTTGATCGAATGTTTGGGGTCTGCTGGCTTAATTTAGCGCAACCAACCAAGTTTAGTTATTCAAAAAGTTGAACTCGGTCTATGGGGTTCTTCTAAATTTGAGTTTGGGCCAATAGGATTATTTGGTACAAGGAAAGGGGAACTTGACTTTGCCAGTTGCGACGAGGTGTTGGGGGGACTCCGCTTTTGGCGGCTGGGAAGTGCAGTACGTAAGTTCGGTGCGCTACAAATTTCGGACAGTTGGTATCAAAATTGCGAAACTGAGAGTGAACTAGGACTGTTATTCAATGTGTCGTGGTCATTACAATTGTTGCTAATCTTCTTGATATACAGCTACAAAAGTGTAACCACTCCAATAAATCTTAAGTATTAAATTCAAATTATTGCATTAGTCGGATAGCGGACGCTGCAGGGACCTCCCACGTAAATTACCCTGAGAACAGAGATCGCGATGACTGAGGTAACCGGGTCTAAATCTATCACTGAAACATCTGTTCTCAGGGTAATTTATGTGGGAGGTCCCTGCAGCGTCCGCTATCCGACTAATGCAGCAATTTACATTTAATACTTAAGATTTATTGGAATGGTTACACTTTATGTATATATAAATATATAATATAATAGTGCCTCGCATAGGATTGGTTTTGCTTTTGTAACCAGAGAACGGTTTATTAACCTTTTAAAGCCTAGCGGTAACTTTACGTACCACCAGGTTTAACATTAAAAAATTCTACGTGGTGCCCATATTGCGTTTATGTGTTTTGTACACGTCTCAGAACAAACAGCAAATCTGCATTATAAAACATTAAGAGATTGGTTTTTAACCGAAGTGGAGAGTGTTTACAGCGCGGTACGAACTGAGTCCTTATATAAACCAAATATGCTTCGTCTTTAAAGGGTTAATATGTTAGCTTCTAACGCTAGTTCTGCCATAAACATTCCTGTCATAAGGTCTAGGATTATGACAGTAGTAGCTAGTAGGAGTACGAGGATATTGCTATGTTCGTAACTGTGTTTATATTGCCTGTGTCATACGCGTTCGAAAAACGTTCCCCTTCCCGTACACGGAATGATGGGATTCAATTCTCTTTTTTTTTTCAGAAGCCAAAACGCACAAACGTTCTCTCGGATGGAACGAGATATCAGCGGAACGACGTTTAGCAAGCTTTATTATTACAGGTATTATTTTGTGTGTGTGTGTGTGTGTGTGTATGTGTGTTTGTGTGTGTAATGGAAAAAAAATCTTGTACTAAACAGACGACAGGGCAGTGCTTTTTGCCACCGCTCGGACACCAGGACTCTTGTCATGGATAAAGGTTTGCGTTTGCATTCTGTCTCTATTTGTGTTGTCCCGTATAGTTATACGTTCTGTGACGCGCCGACGGCTAATCTGTAAGCACCGTTGAAGAAGGATAAATTCTAACTCACGGAAGGTATCTAAAACTGAGAAACAACACATCAGCAGAACAGCGAAATCCTGTAACGGCAAAATTCATTATTTCTGTGTTCTAGGTTTCCGCAAATGAAATATAAAACAAAAAAGTATTAGGCTGGACTGCTTTGCCTTGCTTATTCTCCTATCTCGACACTAACAACTCGGTGTTTTGTTCATTAATAATTCTATCATTAATGCCTCCTGAAGCATCCTGTATCTCAATAATAAAGCAATTTTTCGGACCAAATTATCAGATGTAAATAGTCATTATAAACTCCATGATTTTTTCTCGGAATTTATAAGGAAAATACGAGCTGTGTGGAAGAAAAATGTATTCCGAGGATACATGATTTTCTGTTTACAATAAATATAGAAGTACATAGGATTGCAGAGGTACAGCACTGATTGAAATGGAACGAAATTATAACAGCTTCCTGGAAATTCGTTGGCCCTATTTTAAAAGAAGTTTATGTGATGACTAAAAAATATATCAGAAATGGCACACAACTACTGAAAACCACGACGGATTTCATTTAATATCTAGAAATAATTTTTAAAACAATGGACAATCCGAATTTACATTTGTTGTTTACATACGCAGTCAAAATACGAAGAAAATGACTCGGACGCGCTTCTGTTACATAAAATGTTTGAAAGAGGTGTTTTAGTGTAAGATAGAAGTTAATATAATTACACGCTAGACTGCAGTAATCCCTCTTTCATTACCACCCTTTCGTTCACTCATTAATTGCAAGATAACGCTTAGCGAGAGAGAGAGAGAGAGAGAGAGAGAGAGATATTCAGCTGTTCAGAAATGTCACGCCTGCTAAGGAATCTCATGTTGCATTACCGCAATCACACAAGACCGCAAATGGACACTATTTTGAAGAAAATAACGTGAGACACACATATTCATTCTATTACCTATAATCTGTTTTAATAATATCCGCCTTACAAGCTTAAGAAAATACAAAGGCAGACCTAACACAGGGGAGAAAGGAAACTTACGTAAAAAAGTAAGATTGAGGGGCACTCGCTTAACCATTTTTGCCGTAGAAAAACAATAATTACCACATGTTATGAGTGTGTCTGCAGCTTTATTTATCCACCATGAAACGTGCAGGCGCCTTATTATGTTGTCACCTGTGGCTTGTCTGGCTGTACCATAATTTTGCACATTATCTCATAAACAGCACGATCTTTGCAAAAAAAAATTATTGAAGATAAAATGTGTGTTTTGATTGTCTCTGCACCTTGTGTCTGATTCTGAGAAGACTTCAGGGAGATATTACCGTAAATGTACATAGCTCTTCTCGTGAAGTGCCCGTTATTCTTGTCAGATTCCAATGGAACTTGATATTGATTGACGTATTTTCGAAAAATTCTCAGATATCAAATTTCATGAAAATCCGTCCAGTGAAAGCAGAGTTTTTCCATGCGGACGGACGGACATACAGAGATTGACGAAGGTAATAATCGCTTTTCACAATTTTGCGAATGCGCCTAAAAACCATTCACAAAAAGGGCATATCAATCGGCAGTTAAATGGAAGATATATAGGACTAGTAGTAGGTTAAGAACTCCGAATAAGGAAGAGGCAAAAAATTCCGGGAACACAATCCGTATTACAGTTACGTATATCCGAATAAAACAGAACGAACAAACACCAGAACTCGTAGGAAAGATTTACGGGTCAGGAGGAGGGGGGAGGGGAAGTCGGGGTAACAATTGTATGCCCAAGCAAATACAGTAAGGGAAGAATTTTCAAAAGAAAACTAGAAAGTACTACAGTACGATCCAAACGAAACTAAACGTGTATTAAAGCAAGATGAAGGCAAGGGTTTAAACTTGGTAAAAGAAGAATCACAAGAAGCCTTCTAAAGCCTAAAAATAGCAAAGCTTTGGTCTTGGTTATATAAACAAATCAATGTGTTTAGTCGTTCAGACTGATTAACTCAATGAACGAGTGCTGCCAACAGTTAAAATACAGAACACGAAAGGGAAGTGAACAACAAAAGTCACACCTTTAGATATGGACGGAAAACGAGGCATAAGTTTACTGGATTGACAACACAAATTATGTACAGATATTTAAAGTAAATCTCACATAGTTCATGTGTGTTATTAGATGAATCGTTGTGCAGCGTTAGGCAAAGACAGTCAAGTACGGATAATAGTTTAAAATAGGACAGTTAATTTACACAGCAGGGAATTTTATTGAATCATAAAATTATATATAGCATCTGTAAAGAACAAAGAAGTATCTGCCACAGTGAAATACCCGCAAACTGTTGCAGTTCTTGCAAAACGTAAGCTGTTTGTAATACTTCCCACAGACCACCACATCATTACATCATCAGAGGGTATTCACGCAAGACTTTCCAGTGTCGCAACAGCCCTTAGGGGCCGAGGCCTCTCCATTATTGAGGCTTCGCGATCACACTTAGACACACCACACTCGGTAGGACTCCTCTGGACCAGTGATCAGCCTGACAGAGAGATTTCTGCCTTGTAACACACAACACTCACAAGAGACAGACATCCATGCCCCCCGCTGGATTCGAACCCACAATCCCAGCAAGCGAACGGCCTTAGACAGACTCCTTAGACCGTGCAGCCACTGGGATCGGCTCAGATACAGGAGGGATTGTTTATAAGGAATCAGAAACACATCCATTGCAGTACGACAGCGCTGCGTCTTGTCCCCAGCCTTAAATCTTGGCAATGGAAAACTCAGAGAAATTAAAAGGCAATATACTCCTGCGATCTCAGTAACGGGAATTACAACGGTAAATACAGTCTGCTATGCAAATGATCAAACAATAATTAAAAAGAAAGAAGCCGAGAGCTGCAGGTTCAAGCAGGCTCCCGTTAAATAAAATTTGCAGCCAGTAAAATATTAAAATTTCATCACCTATAGCAAAGACAATGGCTTTTAAACTGGAATATTCCATAAAATCTGAAGCTGTTATTTATAGGATTATGTAATGTAACATGAACCTCGTGTTATATTTATTTAGGAACGAAGCTGAGTCACAAAATGGATGAAGATATACTCCAAATTATGTGACACTTTGACAGTAAAATTAATGAGAAATCAAGCAAACAAACACTGGTGAAATTTCTTAAAGCAGTGCTGTCCAGATGCTATTGTATTGCAGTGATTCGTATCTACATAAGAAGACTCGACGCTAAAAATACAGTCTGCATAAATGAAAATTTTAATGTACAGATGCTGATGTACAAAACTCTATGGATTAGAAATAAAAATATTATAAACAAATTACAAATATACACAGTGAAACATAAAATGATAAGTAGAAATAGAAATTGCTGGTTCGCATAGGCCTGTCTATAATGGTTGCGACAAGAGGGTCTAATCTGGCTACTCAGTACTTTAGTACAAAAGTATTTTGAAGTTCTTAGGATGGGTAAAATATAGACACGTAAGAAGTTCCTTCAATAACTGCTAATTTCATCAAGCACAATTGGACTGCGCGTGTAATTTGATGTTACTACTAACAACAAATGTTAAAATATTACTAAATAAACCGCTCTAAAATTCGCATGTCACAACTACTTTCCTACAGGTTACCGTTACTATTTAAGCATCCCGTCACATTCGCATATAAAGAAAAAAAACACACACAGAAGTATGGGAGCTGCTTTTCTTCAATTCTCTATCTCTGTTTCTCAAAAAGATTGCGTGACGATTTCCAGTCGCTTGACTTGAAAAGGTGCCTCATAAAAGATTTCAATCATTCATCTTGCACGCTCTTTTGTCGCTCGGAGCTTGCCACATTGATAGGATTGCATCGCCGCATGCGCCATCAGGAGTTCTTCCATAATGCGAATTGGAAAAGGCAACGCAGAAAAAGGGAGGTTGTTAAAAGGGATCCTGATGTTCCAAAGACTTTATAACAAAAAAGGGGGGGGGGAAGAATGAAATATAGGGGGTGAAAGGTGAATCGAAAAAGATATGACTCCGGTTTTGTTAATGTGAGGAGGGTAAATCTACACGTAGGAGAGCCAGTTTCGGTTGGGAATCACGGATATACAGAATGTTTCTTAAAGAATGTACTGAGCTGAAAGGAAATGGACGTTACTGAACTTTACCTTGTGAAATTACAATTGTATTAATTCAAACGTCGCAGGTTTTTCAGACTGCAGCATAATTCTGCATGCTTTAAAAGGTCGCTAGTTCCATTCAGTAAAATTACCTTTTTCCTCGACCCATCTTTTATAAGCCCTATGTGAAATAACGGCACGCGTTACGGAGACAGCGGGTTGGTGTAGCGGCAACACACATAAGCAGGTAGAGCATTATGTAGTTATACGGACACTACCTCTGTCAGATTGTCGGCCATTCTGTGTGGATTTCTGCGGTTTTTACAGCCCCTACAGTAAAATCCTGGCATACTATCTTCAGGAAGTCCTTAACTTTTTAAATCATAGATGTACCACTAGGTTTAACATTTAAAAATTCTACGTTCTGACCTCAGAGTGTATTTATGTATGTACTGTTTCCCTCATACTGAAGGTGACGTTGTTGAATTTCGCGCACCTGTACAATCTTAGTGGGCCCATTATCTTGCCACAGCCCATTATTCCTTCCGTCTGTCTTGTCTTTTTGCATGCCACTGTATATAAACCCAAGTTACTTAAAGGTATACTGTGTACCACAACTCATGCTGGTACCAAATGGAAAATTTATATGAAAATTCAGACATATTTTCGGTATCAAATTTCAGACTTCACTACGATTAAAATTACACGTTTGAGAAACATGATCGTATTTGCCTGTTATTTTTAAATTCTTTGACTTAACTAACTTAAGACAGGATTTTTTAAGAACTTAGACCATATTCGCACAGCTAATACTTATACAACTGAAAGATATTTGTACTTCTTTCTTTCTTAATCCTCCCCTCTTCTACCTACTTGTTCACATTAGGTGTCGAGGGTTTTTGTGAATTCATTTGATAACATTCAAGCACACACCATAGTCGGTAGGACTCCTCTGGACGAGGGATCAGCCCGTCGCTGAGACCTCTACCTGACAACACAAACACTGTACAAGACAAACATCCATGCCCCCGGTGGGATTCGAACCCACGATCCCAGGAAGCGCTCCATTGTAGACCTACGCTTTAGACCGCGCGGCCACTGGGATCGGCAGATATTTGTACTTAAGAGTACAAATAAAGGAGTGCATCAGCAAAATATGATGTACATTAAAATGTTCATAAACGACGCACAGGAATAACAATACAACGGAATTGCTTAAATATTCACAGCTTTATTAGAGATATTTATGCATTATCGGATACGTAACGTGCCGTGCCTAATACCGAAAGGCACCTCATTTGAAACATACAGGAAAACGGTGCCTTTGAAAATGCTGTTCGATACGTGATAAATAGATGAAAGGCTTCCCGATAATCGATTGAAATGTTTAACTGCATCATAACACCGCTTTTTTAATTAAACGACTCGCAGCTGGTATTATCAGAGGTGCGCTGTGCAAGGTGTGAAGGTGACGAGGGGTTGATCCGGGTTGACGTGTTTGTAACATATTTTGGATGCTGTGTTGCTGGCAACTAACGAAAGCGAAGGGGGTCGCAGCTAATAAACTGGTATTGCACCGTCACGCTATGGTAAGTTAATCAACTTGGGTGTCTGTGTGGAAGCTGCGTGGCACCGCAACAGCGTCGGCTTTTGTTTTGATCCCGCCCTTGCTACCACTTTCCAGCCTTCTGCGGTTTCATTACGCCACAACCCTCCTCTACCAGTATTTTAAACGAAGTTAATCAATACGGACTTGAGTTTTCTGTGAGATGACATGATCTGACGAACCTAACTCATCTCATTCCATTTCTCTGTTAACTCACTTCCTGTCTATTTCGCTTCAAAACTAATCCATTGGATTTTGACTCTGAGTTCAAAATCCACTTCCGAACTCTGCAGTGACATTTCAGTAAGTAACATGAAATTAGTGCCAGCGTCTAATATACTGGGTCTACGAACAGACAGAGTGGTTTCCAGAATACTACAAATATATTGTAAGACTTGAATCAATATAATATCAAGCAAACCAATAATTTTTAACATCTCCCACGTCTTTAAATCTCTGAAGCATTGCATTATGTTTTGAAATGCTGTGTATATGAGTACACAGGATATGAGAAATTCAAGGCAGTAATAATATGGGGTTCATTTTAACCAACGTTTCAAAACAGCCTGTTACTTTCATCCTCAGGCACCTAATCCAGAAAACCAACCCTCACGTTGTCTATATGAAGATTCAAATCTGGGATACGGACAGTGTTGCCTGTTCGACAGATGACAACGTTTCATAGCACCTTGCTGCTTAAGCAGACCCTAAAGACGGCGACAACATATGCCTCTAAAGCGTTGATAAATGTCTACTACACTTCACGGTATCAAAACCAAGGAGACCACAACATGGATTATCATTGTCATGAATGCCTTGTGTCTCTTATATTAGCCCTTGAAGTTGGAGGCAGGAAACTCCTACGAAACATCGGTAACTGTTTACCAGTCGACACGGTGTCACATCTTAAAAGACCTAAATCTTCGTTTACACTACTGACAGAACCTCAAATTTCGCACATTTTACAAGCAAATGCATACTTATTGAAGAGAAATGCAACTCACAGAAGAATTACTGAATTTCCGACTACAGATATTTTCAATTGTAATCAAAAATATCGGCCAACACTCATTGGCGAGCATGCTGTGTTCAGAAACCTAAATGGATCGCAGTCCAATAATACAAGGGTCATTGCGAAATCCCCTCGAGTCAGAGAGGAGAGAGTTTTACTGAAGGGGTGGTGGTCGGTTCATGAGGGCCATCTCGTTAATAAAACCCGAAACATGACGTCAGCCGGTGCATAAACTAGAGAATAAAATATATATTTCATGCTGTTCCATACCATTACCCTACGTAATGGGCAATTCTGCCGAATAAAGCAGCCCTTAACTTTATAAATTGAGGTCGAGATTAATTTTTTTTATATATTCTCTGCGAAACACACGCATTCACATTTAATTATCCCACGCTCTTTTAAAGAGTTATTTAAAATAATTTTATTGCAATACACATTAAAATCTAATCACTTTCAATCGCATGATTTCAATTTCGAAACTGGCCGGGTCGTGGGTTTTGTGGATTGGCACAGACCTGGGAATTATTTCCAGACGAACTAACTAAAGCCTGCGGTTCTTTCACTCACTTGCTATACGTTCTGCCTTGTTTTTCATCCAGACATTGAAACTGAAAAACGATGTTTACAAAAACTGTGCCAGGTTTCTTTTTTACATCGCAACCACTATTATAGCTTCTCTCCAAATCTCACACTTTCATTCGGTACGTTATTTTTCATAGCATTTTCTCTACGAAAATAAGAATTTTATTTCTCTCCACGACGCAACATCCCGTATACATTAGTTTTCAACTCACAGTTTGTTTTGGGCCTCCAACTGTATTACAATTTCCTGAGACTTTTCTCGCCAAAGGAATATTTTTGACCTAAATTACAAATTCTAGAGACACGCAGTTCATATTATACATAGCGTGTGCTCATAACAATAGTACCAACTGCTTAAAGCGCTACTTTCTTCTTGCCAAATTAAGCAAGTACTCAATACTACCACCATTATCGTCACTATTTGCACGCTTGAAAACTCTAATTACTTACTATTAAGAGAAATTAATACAATGAAACAGGTTTGCAGCGAAGGTGTCTTAACCTTTTAAAGCCTAGCGGTAACTTTACGTACCACCAGGTTTTACGTTAAAAAATTCTACTTGGTGCTCACATTGTGTTTATGTGTTTTGTACGGATCTCAGAACAAATAGCAAATTTTGCCTTATAAAACATTAAGAGATTGGTTCTTATAACCGAAGTGGAGTGTTTACAGCGCGGTACGCACTGAGTCCTTATACAAACATACACGCTTCGTCTTTAAAGGGTTAATGTGGTCTCAAAATCAAGGTACTCTTCGTCATCTGATCATACGGGAGATGGCAGCACAAGCAGGCTCCTAAGTGATTTGTGTCTGAACTAAAAAAATACGCGACAGACAGCTTCAAGTAAAAAAGATATTCGGTGGACAGTTAAAATAACGATACTGGCCTATTCTAAATTCAATGAAGTAGTTACGTGTGATACAAAGTACATTTACAGTTTTAACTCCAGGCTGTACCGCACGCTTCCCAAAATTATTCCCATATTTTTCTTTACATGAACAGCGGCAGTTCGAGGCCACCTTTTAACGCAGTAGCTGTCTCTATTCTACACTCACATTTCTGCTAACTTCTCTTACACATAAGTACACATAATGCAGTGTGTAACTTACCGCTCCGTGGGCACAGGAGTATTAGAGTTCTGGTGGCTGCACAAAGCTTACGTGCACCTTGCTGTTCAAGTGTTGTTTGTTGAGTTCCCGGAACATTTGCTACGTTTATCCCGGCTTACTTTCAGTCCCACAGTATTTTACTGCTACGTGACCAAAAGCGTTTACCTTATTTGCACTGTCCCAGAGCCGGAATTAAAGAATACAATTAAAGCAACAAATGTCGAAGGTCAGGGGTCTAAGGAAATGAACTTCAATAAGTAACGACAAAATGGCCTCAACGATCACAAGAATATCCCATTATTGTTATGAAGTAAATATAAATGGAAAGCGCAGACTGAATTATTAAAGTAAAGGACGGGAGACAGAAAGCCCAAGAAGTAACTGACACGCGTCAGTCATGTGAACGTGAAGAAACAAGTGTGAGAAACTGCCCTGAAGAGTGAATGGATGACCGGCTGAGTGGCGTGGACTGAACGCGTGTTGGCCTTATGCTTCTTTGTTCAGAATAACTCCCTGATGATGGTACCTCGGTGTCGAAACGTGTAGGAATTTTACAAGAGTTTTATACTTCTGCAGGTATTTTATTACTGTGTAAGTTGGTTACTGTAATAGTTAACACTTTAAAGAAGAAGCGTTTTTTTATATAAGGACTCAGTGCATACCGCGCTGTAAACACTCTCCACTTCGGTTATAAAAACCAGTCTCTTAATGTTTTATAAGGCAAAAGTTGCTGTTTGTTCTGAGATCCGTACAAAACACATAAACGCAATGTGGCCACCACGTAGAATTTTTCAATGTTAAACCTGGCGGTATGTAAAGTTACCGCTAGGCTTTACAAAGTTAATAATACTGCAACTACTTTGGCTTTAACTTGGTATGATAAAAATTCAATTGAGTCAATAAATTTATTAATCAATGTCAGTTTCCGATAGAGAGCAACACAAAACTTTGCAGCATGACATTAATAATAATTTAAAAATGTGGCTCCGATTTTCAAAAAGAAAGTCGTATTTGATATCTATCCAAAGATCAGTCATTTAATTATGTTACGAAATGCAACAGCATTTTACGAAAGAACCAAACAAACCGTAAAACCGACTCTCTGGATTATTGGAAGTTGAAGAAATGGGTGCGTAGAGTTTTCCCTGCTATTTAAAAACCAATACATACAAACGAGTTATCAATAATACCAATATTGGCAGAAAGAGTAGCTGCGTGCCCAGCAATGTGAATATTGCTTGATCAAGTACGGCGGTGTATTTCTGATACATATTTTATTTTGTTCCATGAATGTGACTAGCGCTGTTAGTGGCATACACATTTGATCAGAAGAAAGCACTCGCTTAAATTCTGATTTACCAGCTTCATAAATAAAAGAAAGCAATAAATTAGACGTCGAAATGTAGTTCGGAGACCGTCTTCATTACATGTAGGATAGCGAAGCCTGTGTTAAGCAGCTGTCTGATTCTTGCTACGTTCATAATGCAGATAAATATTTCTTTGTTGAGCCTCAAGCATAATTTTTCTGGATTAGATAAAACCAGGTTGTCATGAGCACACAAATCAGTTATATGTACTCATTAAGCGCTACAGCTTGCCTTACGCCATTTACTCTGTGAGTAATGAATAAGGAGCTGCATGAACCGTACTGCCCACAAAATACTACTCGAGTAACCCAATCAAGATGAATTTGATGGGTGGGCCATGTTGCAGGTATGGGACAGAGGTGGATACGAGATTTTGGTGGGCATAACTGAGGGGAAGACACTACTTTGAATGCTTAGGCATAGATAAGAGAGTAATAATAAAATGGATCAACCTTTTAAAGCCTAGCGGTAGCTTTACATACCACCAGGTTTAACATTAAAAAATTCTACGTGGTGCCCACATTGCATTTATGTGTTTTGTACGGATCTCAGAACAAACAGTAACTTTTGCCTTATAAAACATTAAGAGACTGGTTTTTATAACCGAGGTGGAGAGTGTTTACAGCGCGGTACGCACTGAGTCCTTATATAAAACAGATATGCTTCGTCCTTAAAGGGTTCAAGAAATGGGAAATGGCAGTATGGCCTAGATTGAACTCACTCATGATATGGTCACTTGACCGGCTGTTTTAAAAGCAGTAACGAACTTTCGGGTTTCATGAAATGTAGGGAAATTTTTTCACCAGCTGCAGAAATATTAGCTTCTCAAGAATATCTCTGCTCCATGAGTTAGTTCTGCAAGTAGAGAGTTAAACGATATCTCTATTCAAACGGTAATCACTCAGCACGTCTGACGGATTTCAAAATAATACTATCACTCGACGAGCAAAAGTAATGACGAAATCCCTTTTAACTTTAACAGCCCAGTTTTAGTGGAACTGTTTGTCAACTTTGTTTCATCGGTCCGTCTGTAGCGTGCAACTGATATCAACCGTTGCCGCATCCCAAATATATAACTTCTACGAATTTTACTTCTTTGTTTTTATAGAGGACCGCTCCAAGTTTGTGCTGTTCATTTACTTGGAACGTCCCAAGTTATATAATATATATGTAATATCGGATTTATAAATATGTTGTACCTGTCATGACCACAAATTTCACTCTGTTTCTGCACCAGGATATACTGTGTGTGTCAATGAACTCACGGACTGATTGAAAGGAAATATATACCTGTAATTTGCCAGTTCAGCCACAAGCATATTAAATTTTTGAGATCAATTCTCTAAACAACAATATCGGCTTGCAAACAAAGAGCCGGCGCATTAAAACCTCTAACATTGCAATCAGACAGGTTAAGTTACTAGCTGGGGTCACAACAGCAATCATAGGCCTTCGTGTTCAGTGACGTGGAAAAGCTACATATCATATTCAATTTTGTAGAAGTGGATTGAATGAAGTTGCAGTGATATTAGACTGTCGTAATGGACAAAAAGTGTTATTTTCAGTCGTAAATACGTAATGTACTGGAAATGAACTTTCTCATTCAATCATGAATTCTAAGTTACTATAGTATAATATAGTCCACGGACATGGAACACATTAAATCTAAGTTACTTCCTTCCGCTATGCAACAAAAACTTCAAACATATTTAGAAGCTTTAAGGTTTATTTCGTACACGGAGGGGCACGCGGCAAAACTTCAACTCACAACAAGCTCACAACATTCGCTTTAGAATTAAACATTAGGCCTAGTTATCACCGGAGTAACAATGATTCTGAACACATTCTTTGTGTTTGGTGTATCTAGAGAGAGGATTCTTGCCTCTGCGATTTAGACGATTCATAAGAGTGCGAACATGAACTGTAATATTCACTACTTAAAACGGACTTCTAGGTTGTAGCTTATTAAGAAGGCGGTGTCGTAATACGTAACATATCAGAACTTTTCTAGAACTGTTACTTTTAAATTAATCGATATTTATAGTCCTACTTACAGTAAAAGACCTTGAGAAAATTGCGTGACGTTGCCACATTTCACACCAATTTTATTCAAAACAATAACTTAAAAAATTTAAAAATGACCTGCAGTCACACAGCCTGTTCATTGCTTCAGATACTGCACATTGTGCTTTCAAATAGGAAGTAGAAACGAAAGGGAAAGATAAAACAAATAAGTATAATGGACTGCAAAAACGTGAGGGCGTAGAGTATCCTGCAAGTTAGGGTTTAACCTTTTAAAGCCTAGCGGTAACTTTACGTACGACCAGGTTTAACATTAAAAAATTCTACGTGTTGCCCACATTGCGTTTATGTGTTTTGTACGGATCTCAGAACAAACAGCAACTTTTGCCTTATAAAACATTAAGAGACTGGTTTTTATAACCGAAGTGGAGAGTGTTTACAGTGCGGTACGGACTGAGTCCTTATATAAAACAGATACGCTTCATCTTTAAAGGGTTAATAACGTGAGCTGTTGTGGGTAGACGCACTAATGTTCCGGCTCGGTGGTCGACATAAATGAACTTTAAATTAATTGGAAATAAATGTACAAATAAACAACGAGGCTAAGTAAAACAAAATAAACAGACGGGTACTGTAGTCAGCACAGTATTTATTATACTACGATGAAATGAACATGATTAAAAACCTCTCTGTATACTTACAAAACGCCCGATAATGGCTCAAAATACCAAACCGAAGCATGTGACCTGCACCGTTTATTTTGATTCAAATAATTCTGTGTCTTCTATTTCATTTATGAGGAGAGTAAAGACTGAAGTGCCCTCCGCAAGGACTAAGTGAAAGGGCTAATATAGACTGAAAATTCAATTTGAACCTTTTATCTCACTAAAGACACAAACGATAAAGTTTTTGCTATATTGGCCATGAAGGCGTATAGGGGCAGTGGAGGCATAGCTTCGCTCATTCTTAACTTTTGCACTAGATGGAGGTAAATACCCAGCTTGACGCAACGGCCGCTTTAGGACCGGGAAAAAATTTCCCTCCACCCACTAACAAGGAGGCTGGGTGGGACCCAGAGTCGACAGAGACATTTTGGAGAAAAAACTAGATTTCTTACCCCCTGTGGGGATTCGAACAACGGATCGTCCAGCCGGTACCTAATTAATCTAATGGCTAAGCTTTATCTTACTAAGGTCTACTATGTCTACTAGGTCTTACTATGTCTTTATTTAGAAACTAATAGTTTTCTCAATAACAAAAATTAAACCACCTACAAGTAAATTTAAAAATAAAGTGTATGATAGTGGGTTAGCATACATACAGTAGCAGTCAAAAGGAGATTCAATGAAAGTACAAATACTTTGGCACAAAAACTTCTAATTTACTCTTCAGTGGAAACAAATAAGAAGGAAGAATGTTCGCGAACCTATAATAAATGCAACAGCTTGTATGTAGTGGGAAGTTGTGGTTCAAGAATTACGAAACGGGAGCATTCCGCTTTGCGAAACTCCAAACTGGACATAATTCGAGGTTCTACAAAAGAGGTCTATATAATATTATGTTCTTTATATAATATCCGACATAAAAAGGACTGAGTTGCATTAATTTTTTCTGAATTATCCCACTTAATTATTTTCTTGAGTTCGTTGAGATAGCCTATATGCTACAAGAAACTGAGTAAAAAACACTCAGAAATGAAATTAAAATGTATTAACCTTTTAAAGCCTAGCGGTAACTTTACATACGACCAGGTTTAACATTAAAAAATTCTACGTGGTGCCCACATTGCGTTTATGTGTTTTGTACGGATCTCAGAACAAACAGCAACATTTGCCTTATAAAACATTAAGAGACTGGTTTTTATAACCGAAGTGGAGAGTGTTTACAGCGCGGTACGCACTGAGTCCTTATATAAAACAGATACGCTTCGTCTTTAAAATGTTAATGTACCTAACCCCCTGTGTTCCTAGTGTCACGTCAAATGTCAGAACGTCTTTTCGAAATGTAATAATACTACATGAGTCTGACAAGAAAATAGTGGTCTTCCTAATAGTAAAGATATTATAATAAAAAGCATATTGTGTTTGAGGGATGAAAGTTTGGTTTTTATATTCGTGTCTCAAACACAAGGGCTTACTTTTAATTTCTACGTTCTTAGCCTAATTTACCTAATTTGTTTAATATTACTTTCTATGGCTCGATAGCTCTAGTGGGCCTAAGCCTCCCCATTACTGAGTTCCCCCAATCACACTCAGACACACCACACTCGGTACGACTCCTACGGACGAGTGATCGGCCCGTCGCAGAGACCTCTACCTGACAACACGCAACACCCACACGGCAAAAACATCTATGCCACCGGCGGGATTCGAACCCGCAACTCCAGCAAGCGAACGACAGCATACCCACGCTTTAGACTGCGCGTCTACTGGAATTGGTTTTAACTTTACTAATACACTAAACACAAGACGGATGGAAACTTACAAGCCCCCCAAAAGAAATAATGGGTGTTTAGAAATGAATTAGGTAACCAACGCTTTAAAAATTTGAGCCTGACATTGAATCTCCAGTTAATTTGAACACAAAGGTTTCTCCCCAACACTGAAGGGTATCTGCATACGAATGAAAAGGACCCCCCCCCCCCCGCAACAATCACATTAGCATTCCGTTACAGTATCCTCCAACTTGATCAACATTCGGGGGGTTGACTTCCTGTGGTTTTACCGTAGGCACAAACGTAACAGTTTCAGTGACGCATCCATCATTCATTTTCGCAATAACGCCCCCTTTCATGATCTGCTGTATGGCGCTGTAAAACAGACACGTTTTACTCAATCACGTTGTAACAAACAAAACACATCTTTATCCCCATTTTGGAGAGTAATCCATATAAATTACGTATTTCTGGTTAATTGAGGGTTTCATAGCAGGCGATATTATACAGTGTTTAAAATTAACTGACGCATGAAACCGTTTGCAATTAATCTGACATTAAAATCCTACAAAATTGACAGACCGCTGTAGTTACAAATTACGAGTTGTGTCAAATTGCCGCAAGTGTCTGTAACAGCTGAGAAAAACAGACATATAGTTTAGCATATTTCATTAAACTCAGATGTAATGTAGTGCCAATTGCGCCTAGATATAAATATAGATAGAAACCCAAGCTCAAGTAAAGTCATTAAGTTCGATTTTAGAAAAGTTTACTCTTGTTTAAAGAATTCATAGAGTGAAGGGTAACTGAGGAAGATGACGGAGAAAGTTTATTGCCGTATTTAGTGCCTGGCGTATCGAATTTCTTTAATGACTAAAATTTTTAATCAAAACTAAAGACAAGGCAGACTTTAGATCTGCAAATGAAAATCTACATTTCCTTTTTGAACTTACAATCATTTCATTTGTTTCAAAATTTAATTAAAACCTCATTCAGGAAAACGAAATATGTACAAATTTGACTCGAGACAGGTAAGGTACGCTGTACTGAATATCAGTATTTTGGTTATGCTCTTTAAGTTCCATGTAAACGGCAAGGTGATTGAGCTAAAGCCAATTTCGGCAATCGTTTGGTATGAGGTGTAGGTCTGCCGCCGTTCGGTTGCTGGTATCGCGGGTTCGAATCCCGCTGAGGACATGAGTTTTCGTCTCTTGTCCTTGTTCTGTGTTGTGTACGTAGTGGCGTCTGTAACGACCTGGTCAGTCGTTCAGAGGAGTCCCACTGTGTGTGTGTGTGTGTGTGTGTGTGTGTGTGTGTGTGTGTGTGTGTAATTATGTGGGGCCAAGAAACCTCAACAGCGAGGCCGGCTAGGTCCGATATGAACTGTTGCGCCAAAGAAAGAAGGAAGAATTTCGCTAAACAAGTACCATATACTTCGTTTCCCATATTAATATGTCAGCTGAACGTTTTAAGCACATTTGGTAACACGCAGTGTTAACGAACTAAAATTTAAGAAACTGAAAGAACTGGAATTCAAACTTTCTCTCGTGGGAAATAAGGTGCAAAACAATCTTGTACTTGATTCTTTCATTATAGTGGGCTGTTTATCTCTCTAGACTGTCGCAAATTTCTCATCAGTGAGAAGTAAAGAAAGTACATGCAAAATTTCGAGATAAAGTAAAGGACAGTGTGTGAAACATACGTAAATCAAGACTTAAACAAACAATTCATTTAAGGCAGAAATAATGCCTCAAAGAAACGCAATAAAACTGTACTCTTAACAAGTAAATGTGAAAGGAGAAATATTTTACTGTATTCAGTTCATGGCTAGGCACATAACGTAGTAGCAAAGAATTAGGCATCGATTATTTTAGGAATTATAAACAGCATTGATTGGTTTCGTTAGAAGTTAACAAAAACATAAATAGCTGTAGTTAATATTTTAAGAATAACATCTACACCATAAGGCCCGTTAACAATACTGCCACAAAATATGTTACGGTAAACAATAAAAGTAGTCTAAATAACTGAAGTTATTGTACAGGAGTTAATTATGAGCGTGTTTTGTGTGTACGTAATTAGGGGTCCGTTAGCGCAACGCATAAAGAAAAACGTTCCACTGTTTAGAACTTTATTTAAAAATAAACATCTCCTAACATTAAAAGCAGAAAAAAAATTAAAAATGTCTACTTTGAGTCAACATGACTTAACCTTATGTCTCATGTTCTCAGTTCGAACTGACTCCAACACTTGCAAATCATGAGACTTCATCACTGACATTAGCATTAAGTTTCTCTACCCTCTGATCGCTGTGTAAGACGTGTTACGAAGATGAAGAAGAGAAAATATCGTCATCAGCTACGGTTGTATGAGAAATCTGTAGGGTATTTAATTAGCAATTCCAACAAACCCTGTGCATGCAATTTGGTCGACCGCAAGGCACAACGCTCCAAAATTACATTTCTTGTGGGTGGTGGCAGTGGTGGTAATAGTGGTTGGTGCCTTTGCACTGAACAGTAAATGTGATGCCATCATTTATCATGTCCCACACAGTCAAGGACTTGCATGCCAGGGTTACAAGTCTGAGTTGTACACATAGAGAAACTCATTTACTTGTAACCCATTAAACTGCAGAATTCAACTTCATACCGAGAAATGTACAGCCTCAACAAAATATCAAAAACCTCATACTAGCACCCTCCGTAACCATAAAAATTGCGTAACCGTTTGAATTACGTAATCTTACAGTACTGGAATAAGTGAATCACAGAATGTATTGGATTTTTCATTACCAGACCTGTTAATTGCACTTTAAAGAAAATTCACAATAAAACTGAAGGTAAAGGTAAAGGTTTACCCTATAACAGGCCCTGAGGGCCCACGAAGGGGAGTAGAGGTATAGCTCTACCCGTTCGTGAGCCTCGGCACGAGGATGGGATGGGGTGGCTAGCCCCAGGCCCCGGCCGCTTTACCCCCGGGAAAGCGACCCGGTACCCATTTTACAGGACGCTGGGTGGGCCCCAGGGCCGGTCTGGGCGGCTGCGGAAAATCTCGTCCCCACCGGGATTCGATCCCCGGACCGTCCAGCCCGTAGCGAGTCGCTATACCGACTGAGCTATCCCGGCTCACACAATAAAACTGAAATAAACTGAAATTAGAGTGAACAAGCACCCTCTGTTAAGTCAAAAACATATTATAAGTGCATACTTTATTTTTGAACCTTCACTTTTTCTGATGATCATATGCTGGAAATACAAAGTTACTACAACCGACTCGCACCTCGTAGAGTATGCGAATATTTTTACTTACATTTCGTTACAAATATAACCTTCCTCTTAACGGTTTCAAAATTTTGTTGTGCTTCACAGACGAACTGCAGCAATTACTGTTGCCATTCTTACTTTCACGTTGGTTCTTTCTGGGAAGTTACACTGGTAAACGTGAATTACAACTACAAGTTTCACTAAAGTAATTACAAATGTTATCAATAAAGATTCTTAAAGGCTACGGGAAACGTGGCAGCCTGAAGGAACTGCTGCTGTCTGGGTGTGGCTGGTAATGTCTTCTTTCACGTTTGGAATTATCAAGCTCTTGTGAATCGTCTTCAGTACAGTATCAGGTGATGACAGGATTACTGGCTCTGTTTGTACCTGTTCTAGAGTATGTACACGCTACTGCTATTAATTTTATGCGCTAATTTGATATAACTCCATATCCCATTTTTATATACAGTTACAGTATTCTCGGCTTTACGAACAGCTATGTAAACTATATAGACTTGTAGAACTGTTTTTTATTTCGTCAGCAAATGTGGAGAAATCACGCGTGTTTACTGCAGTCCTTCGTCTACTTTCAATGGTTGATCGCAGTAAATTGTGTACCTCTCTCTGTCACACACACACACACACACACACACACATTCTCTCTCTTTCTCTGTCACACACACACTCACTCTCACACACCCACACTCTCTCACACACACTCACTCTCACACACACACTCTCACACATTCACTCTCACACACACTCTCTCTTTCTCTGTCACACACACACTCACTCTCACACACCCACACTCTCACACACTCACACACTCTCTCACACACACTCACTCTCACACACACACTCTCACACATTCACTCTCACACACACTCTCTCTCACACACTCACACACACACTCACTCACACACACTCACTCTCACACTCACACACACTATCTCTCACACACTCACTCTCACACACTCACTCTCACACACACACACTCACTCTCACACACACACAATACTTTCTGGTGTATTCGTGTACAGTACTGTGGGTCTGATATTCACACACTAACATGTCTGTCAAGATTTCATTCCGTAGATGCTAACATCTTACAACCGGGCATAGTATGTTGGTGTCATTTCCCCATTATAGCCACATTTTCTGCATATGTCTCTTATAACTATGGATCATTAAGAATACAGCCCTCTAATTTAACGAGCCAATAACGTGATCTTTTACAGCTATCAAGGAAAGCCCTGAACCGAGGCACGCCGCAGCAGGTTTACTGTTCGCATTCCACGTAACTTTGTCGACTTCAGGTTTGTTTACATCACAGAGATGCCGGCCATGGAGACATGTTTGTTTAAATGCCTGTTTTACCTGCTCACAAATTTAAAGAGTTTAAAGGTAAGTAAACCTGTCTTGCAAATTTAATGGCATGCAGTTGCAGTCAGAAGTTCAGCCTCCTGTGTGAAGTTTTGAAAGTAGTCCCTTAAGGGAAAATATTTACGAAATCAGGATACTTGTTTATGCTAGGGACTGAAAACGCGTATAGGATTCCTCAAAAACACTTTCAGCAAATGTTTCTGTCCCTGCGCTGTAATAAGGAGGTTGTACTGACACTCAATACACTGCTGTTCGTACAGAACTCCCAAAACTTCTCCATTTTCTCTGTGACGATGGTATCATTCTGAACGAATGTACGAAGTAAGCACGGATGGAAACAGCGCATGCATTTATTGCTCATATTACGTTTCTACTCTATTATTATTATTATTATTATTACCATTATTTTATATTGATTTCCTTACACTTTTAATATTTCATGAGGAACTTAATGTGAATAAAGGAGTTGATCAGATGGTTAAAAGACACAAACTTGCATCACAGAATGCACTACTGTTCGAAGACATGTGACGGAATATACGATAGACACAACCCACTGAAGACAAGACTTACTTTTAGTAACGAATAATGAGAAAAATTAATACCGGAACATACCTAGAAATTAAAACAAACGTTTTCCTGTGCTGATTCTAGCGTCAATCGTACCATCTGTCGTTAAAACTCAGCACTTCGATCCTTCGTAGAATGTCTCAGTATTAATTATGGCCTATTATAGCCACAGGTTTTATGCACATGTGCGAAACATATTTAAGTCCGCTATGGAAAAATGAGGCTTCAAAAATCAGGACTGGGAAAACAGAATGCTATGAAAACTAAAGGCGAGAAACCCATGGAAATATAAGGTCAAGGACGTAAGTAATATTTGCTAGCTATGAGTGTTCTGCATGCAATACTGCATTCTGAATACTGTGAACGCAAAAATAAGGGCACAAAAAAAATCATTTTACCACCAGCGCTACTGATGTATATTGTGAGTGAAAGCGTGAAAGAAATTGGTATGAATTAGCAACACGTATTCATAAACTTCAAAAGACTTTTAGCTTCCAGTGCCCCGCAGAAGAAAGCACAGGAAAACTGAGCTAATCTACCTCACGCAAGGACATCAGGCGCTTTGTTCTGAATGTGAGTGCCTTTTGGACAAACGTTTAATGTGTAAATGTGACTGCTTTATATTCATTAAAAATATCACTTTCACGCGAAAAAAAAAGAATCAAAAATGAATCACAAATCGTCAGCGTTATTGATTTAATACAGCGCAACAAAGGCTATATAACTAATTTCTAGGGGGGAAAATGTCGCTATTGAATAAAAATTTAATACAGCTTACCCTAAATTGCACCCATAAATTTCGTTCAAACTCTCCAAGGGATGAAAGGCGATTCAAACAAACTGATGTTTTAATTATTCCGCCAAGCGAATGGCACAAAACCAAAACATTATTGAAGACATCCATGTTTACACTTCTGAAAAGCAACTTGCCGGAACTTATACATAGTACACGAATACTTCTGCAGTTTACTGAGCGGCACCGTATCACAAACGCGTTACATAACACGAAGAAAAAATCAGTTGTTATTGAAAGGAGAGTGGAAGTGTTGGGTGGAAAAGGCGAGCCTCTTTAAGGCATCGTGATGCAATTTTCTGGAAAAGGTAAAAAAAATTGTAACTTTAAGGCATCGTGATGCAATTTTCTGGAAAAGGTAAAAAAAATTGTAACTGTAAGGCATCGTGATGCAATTTTCTGGAAAAGGTAAAAAAAATTGTAACTTTAAGGCATCATGACGCAATTGTCTGGAAAAGGTAAAAAAATTGTAACTTTAAGGCATCGTGATGCAATTTTCTGGAAAAGGTAAAAAAAATTGTAACTTTAAGGCATCGTGACGCAATTTTCTGGAAAAGGTAAAAAAAATTGTAACTTTAAGGCATCGTGATGCACAATTTTCTGGAAAAGGTAAAAAAAATTGTAACTTTAAGGCATCATGACGCAATTGTCTGGAAAAGGTAAAAAAATTGTAACTTTAAGGCATCGTGATGCAATTTTCTGGAAAAGGTAAAAAAATGGTAACTAACTCAAAAATACAGTGGGCCCAGGAATATCAGGACTCTTGCAGCTACACGAAGCGAAAGCAAGGGTAATACTTTCAGGAATTATAATTTTTTACGAAAATAAGAAACGCCATTTACCTTAAGAGGAATCAGGGCATGCGTTAACGACATAATCGCACGAAACTATCAATGAGGTACGAATTCACCGACTACTCAACGTGGCAGAATTTATGCTGGGATAAGTAACCTATTTCATTACATGATGCCATTGGCATTCTGAATAAAGACGTACTTCGACTACAAGCACACGTTCTGACTTACTGAAGGCAGCCAGATATAGTAACTTAGTATGCAACAACATATGCTGCTTTATCTTGGAGTGTAATCTGTTTCAATATTATGAAAAATTATGATGCAGGTTAAGGTTGGATTGCGGGAAATAAAACTCTTCGTCTAGACAGACAAACAGAAAGCCAGTTATATGCCTGCCTCACGGGACTATGTATATAAAGAAGGTTACGACTTTTTCTATTGTTATTCTGCCAACATGCATGTTCGTCAAAAATGTCAGCAAGTAGTTAAAAACAGGATTAGAAGATGGCAGCAGTGAAACATGTGCTCGAGTCAGTGTTCATATTTACCGCAAACGTTTTCCAAATAGCAGGAAGACTTACCGCATATTCTTATTCTGATCAGTTTAATGTCTTAGTAAAATTGTAGCAATCTTTCCAGTTTTGATATTTTAATGAAATGTGTTGTCAACAAATCCCCGACAATTTCAACGGGTCATACGCTAGTAAGAAGTATGTACAACTTGAAAAACAAGAAATTAACAGTTAAACCAACAAGAATGGCGATATAACAAAAATGGTTAAGTAATTACCTAAGTTGGAATCAAATTGGCTTGACCGCAGTAGCTATGTTTATCCTTTATAAGCGTAAGTGTATTACAAATAAATGGGCTGAACGTCGGCATGCGAATGTCTTGTGCACGAAGCATACTAGGGCACGGATGTAATGGCAATAAATTTAAATTTACCTTACAAATGTCAACCTCAGAATAACACGTCAGTACGTTAAACGTGTATACCATGATTAATTTGAAGTAAAACCACACTATTACAGTCATAACACTGTGAAGTACGTTCTCGACGTCCGTGCCTAGCTGGCAGTCATGAACATCTGAATCACGAATATCGGACGCCGTTGTTAATTTAAAAATGCCTATTTTATTTCAATGACTTATGAAAAGCCACTAACATAATTGCAAAATAATTTCAAAATGCAGAAAATTACAACCGTTTATTCTTAATAAAATCCAAACTTTACAAGGCACAAAATACCTCACATGTATGGAGAAGAGCCGCCTTCTATAAAACACTCAGTAAGTCCCACGTAATAAAATACACAGCTTGACTGAGTGTTCTGCGCAACAGCAGGAAAGAGAGGAAAGCTGACTCGACAAGCATGTAATCTCGTCCCAATTCGTCGAAACCAGTGACGAAAGATCGAAACAATGGTATCAAAATTATCACGAAAAGTCGAAACTCCGAAAACTAAATTTCAAGAACATTGAAGCTGCACTGCAGTTATGCATTAGTCACTTTCAGGACGTCTCGGAAAGCACAACCGCGGCACAAAAGCATCAAACTGTCATGTAATGTAACGTCTTGATACATAGTTTATAACTACATTTAGCGATAGATCTCACCTGTTATAGACTTTAACAGCTAAGGATTAGAAATTATACTTCAGTACTTAAAGAGGCGCTGCCTGCTACAAACTCAGAAAAAACTTAGGCATTCTTGAACTCAATCTATTCTCCAGTCTCCAGTTACGAAACAAATCTGGTTTAATTCTTGTATCTTCGAATAAAGTGATAAATAATTCGTAATGGTAAATTTTCACTGTTGTGCATGCCCACATAAAAACGTTTTGTCTAGTGCCATTCTAATTCAATTAAATCTTCAAAAGAGAGAGTTAGAGTATACAAATAACAATGGCAGGATTCAAGACATATTATCAGCAACGAGATCGGAGTAGATTTGTGTTACTTATATTGTCTACTCCATTCGCTCAACTGTGTCTAAATATCATGTTCTAGATTCACGTGTAATAGAGCATTTACTATGGTAATATTAAATCCCTAGTGCACCCATATTTTGTCGCTGGCTGTACAAACACACAGCTCTCTCAAGTTCTTATGTACATTATGGGCGATGAAAGGGCGATGGGGTGTATGTAGCAAATTATCACAGTCCAACGAAATATTCCAATATGTAAATTAGGTAAAACCAGGCTACAGTAAGACAAGCTGAGGGATGCTAAGAGAAGCAATTGTCTACAGTGCTACGGTACAAATGAGAAGGCAGTTGAAAAGACACCGAAGATATGACGAATAATTTTCTCATCTTTGATGACGACATCGCTCTTAATGCCATCGCCTTATTCTCAGTTTCGTCACTTTAAATAAAAAGTTATGCAGATCATTAGTGTGCAAATATAAGGTTGTGACGTCTTCCTTCTGCGTGCTAAATAACTGCGTTTGTTCGACTGTTTTGTTCCTACTTCGGAGACATGGAAAGCACCCAGCAAAGAAACGTCAGTCCCCAAACTGTTTCAAGAACAGAATCCATCAAACTAACGACTCTATGGGTGTTCCGAAGCCATGTGTTCCTTATTGCTTCTCTCTGCTGCCGTTAGCTACAAACCATCTCTGTTCTTAGTTTTTCTCTACACTGTATCACATTTTGGCCAGACATTTGCAAAAGTTTTCCTTTCCGTGACTTATATTTGTTACTATGAAATGCCTACAAAGAAACGCTGTTCAAAAACAAGTACAGGACATTAACATTGCAAACGACATATTGATGGTTTAAAACTTTCTGAAATCGTATACTACTGTACTTTGATTGCAAAGAGATGACTAGTGAGAAACAGAAGTTACGACTGAACATCCTACTTTCCTTTTGATTATAGGAGGTTTAGTGGATGAGCCTATATTTCCTACTACAGAACGACGAGCTGTTTCCATCATCGTCTGAAAAACTGACGGAATTTTTTAAGTGCCCGAGTGTTAGCAGAAACAGATCCGATATTTCCGCTGGCCTCTGAAGTCGTGTACCTAATATGTGTATTTAAAGATTCACTTCCTACCTCAGAGAAAATATAAAGCGTATCCACTATCTGGACAAATCGTTTAATTCTGTTCAAGAAAGTAATCATTGTTTATTCTGAGAACATAAAAAACTCGAGGTACAAAGTGAAAAGTTCAAAATTTTTAATATGAATGCAGGTGGTACAAATAGTCACCATCCTTTACTGAAGGGTTAATTACGCAGACTATGCTTCTGAGTGTGAAATAAGATGCCGGTTTATTCCTATCAGTGACATAAATATACCACCTTGGTTGGAACATGATAAATTCAAATTCTGAAAATTTCCTTGCTGCATCGCTTCGGTTCGGCCATCTACGGAGACATAACACGTACTTACACATTACGTAAAGTTTTGTGCAGCGACTTGAAACCTGATATTGTAGGCCTGTCCGTAAGAAACCAGTTTAAGCGGATTATTTATATACATCGATTTAAAATTTTCACGAACTCTTTCTAACTTTTAAGTTCATTTTACCAGCAGTACCTGCAAAGCAGCAAATTCAACGAAATTACAGAATTATAAGACAAATTTTAAATAGGAAATTTCTTTGCTGGGATCTCTTCTCTTTTTTTCAAACAGCATTAACACTCCACCATTAATTTCCTTTATATCTGACACACCAAACAGGTGTTTAGAATTACATTTCTTCTACCGTATTTCTGTTAGGAGCAGCTGACCGCTGGGTAAATAAGTATATTTGTATTCACACCGTGTAAGAAATATCAGGCTCTCGACTACGTAATATGGTGAAAATACCTGTCTGAGCCCTACGCATGGTGTGTATTATTCGTACTTTGGATTAACGTTAGTGCGATAACTTGACACAATAATAAGTGGCAATTTTATATATCTAATCTGTTTGTACAATTCAACTGCCATTCTTATTGTAGGGGTATGAATATCCGTTTCACTAAAAGGCTACATGTCATAGGATTTGTGTTTTGCCTTCGTACAGGGCTACATTAACAGCTGCAACTGCACACAGAGATAGAAATGTAAAGGCAAGAGATTCTTAGACTGACTGGTTATCTCCTCTCATTTGTACACTAAGAAATAATTACAAAGTAACAAAGATGGTTACAAATTAAGAACAAAGGGGCACACAAAATACAGTAACGCCCCGTTAATACTTTTGCTGTCTTAATTTCAGTTTTGACCGGAAGGCTGTTAGTCTTGCCATCATTAAAAAGTGACAAAAGTCTAACTTTCTGTCGCTTCTTTCGTTCTAAAGAAAGTTCATTTGGTAATCACCTTCGAATTTCATACTGAAGTCTATACAAGAACTGTAACATTCCAGCGTGGTCAAATATACCAGTACGTAATGTAAAGATAAACTCCCCGTTCTCAATTAAGCATAACTACACAAATACATTTGGAAAACTGGAGGCGTACATATTCACATTCGGCAACTTCGCCTCAGACGGACGTGAGTGGTCAAATTCAGGCACAGCCCGCTTTTCTAACCGCGTGAACGACCTAACGGTAGCCAGTGGACAGAAGGCGATGTGCGACACGGAGTGAATCTGGACATTGGCTGCAGGGCGTCTAACATCGACACCGCAGTTGTCCAGTCCGTACCTCAGTCACTAGACTGGTACTTTTTTAGACACCCCAGCTACAAATAAACTGCTATATACATAAAACACTTTTATAATGAAAGGTTTATTAGAGAAATTAGCTAGCAAAGATAAAGCAGCTAAATATCATAAGCTTATAAAGTGAAAAATCAGAAGATTTATACGATGATGACTTTCACTTATGTTCACTTTAATTTCGAAGTGAACATCTTTATGAGCATGCAATAGGCTTCGGTGTAAGAAACGTTTGCGTGTCGATCTAGCTTTTTTTATGAAATGCAACGTTACTGGGCAAGATGGATCACCGTTCCTAAAAGTTCCCTTTATCAGAATCTGTAATGTCTGAAACAGTCAGTGTTAGTTACAGTAAGACGTCAAGTACAATGCAATCATATCTAGTGTTGGAGGACAAATTGACAACTGTTGGTATAAATGAGCAGTTCCACTCAACTTACAGATTTCTTCTAAATCCGAAATTATTTCAGGCGTACGGACGAACTCAAGTCTACTGGATAGTAATTCATGTAACACAGTCGCAATGAACTAGTGACCTCGTAACTTCATCCCTGGATAAGGATCCCTGCTGCACATTATATTTAAAACTTAAAAGTGTGCACAAGAATACCATACGGTAAAAGGTAAAGCAGTCCCATTACAGGCCTGGACAGGCCCATAGGGTTCAAGGAGGTCGAGGCTGCCAGATTTCTAGACAATCGGTACATGAAGATGGTAGGTTGTCAGCCAGGAAATATTCCTGGTACTCATTTCTTTTAGAGGCTGAGTCGACCCCAGGGCCATAATGCGACCGACAGGATTATGACAATGACACCACCGGGAATCGAACCCGCGACCTGCCGGTTTGTAGCGCAGTGCCTCAACCAACTGCACCACCGTTGCCATCTGTTTCATGACTTAGTTGTTCATGTTTACATACCAATGTAATCAAATGTAACTGAGTAACAAGGTGAAATCCGCGTTTACTTATAATCGAGGTGTTCAAATATTTGTGCAATTGCTCATGTGTATGACGCCCAGCTGTGAACAGACCTTGATCCTGCCCAGGGGTAGAGGGGGTCTTGTATTGTGGACCGCGGCTTAATCATGACGAAGTAGGTCCCTCCCCTGGAGTTCCGTAAGAGAACGTGGTCTAGAAACAGGGGTAAAGGGTTGAAGGGGTGGTGACCTAAATATTACACGCGATCTTTTCACCCGGCTTTCACTCATTGTAATATCGTGAACTTTGGCAACACTCTTCAGTTGTAAAATTTAGAAGAAGCTACTGCTAACAGTGAAGTTTTTAACGTAATAAGGAAGGATGGAGAAGCTCTTATGTTAAGGTATTCCATATTCATGTCACAACGCAGACTTGTTTTTGTTGAAATGTGAAGGTCAGACCACTGTTATAAAGTACCCTGGAATGTCAGGTATTTGTTGACGACCAGACACTCTGAAAGGCTGGGCCAATTGCTTAACAATATTCATAATGTCCATCAAAACTTCCTGTGTTGAAGCTTGTCCCATCTCTCTATGTACAAAACACTTCGGAAAGGCTTTAAAAATTGTAGTCCACATTACACATTCTAAAACTTCCGTCAAAAATTAATTACGTTCGTGATCTTAGAACTTTGGCCTTAACAAATAATTCGTTTCGTAGTCCTTCCCTCTTCTACCTACTCACAGTAGGTGTTAAGGGTGTTTATTATCACTTGATCACACTCAAGCACACACCACAGTCGGCAGGACTCATCTGGAGGAGGGATCGGCCCGTTGCAGAGACCTCTACCTGACAATACAAACATTCACAGAGACAAAATCCATGCCCCTGTTGGGATTCGAACCCACGATCCCAGCAAGCGCTCGGCCGCAGACCTACGCCTTAGACCGCGCGGCCACTGGGGTCGGCCTTAACAAATAATTCTTTGCAATTTTACCTGGCTGTACGTGCGTGAACGTAACCGCTAGACAGACGATCATTCCACTGAAGTCTGCATTACTGACACTGGAGCGGCATCGCGGGAACACTACGTGCATTACCCGTTCCAACTTGCATTCTTGAAGAAGAAAGCCGCAGGACCTCACAGGGTCAAAACTGAACTACGTGATTGTTGTAGGTGCTGGAGTGAAATGGCAGAAGGTGAAGGCAAAGCTGTCCTTGTACACGCAATATAGGTATATGGGACAGTGGACGGACACATTGAAGAGGACGATAGGCGGACCCATGAGCCAGTATGAACACACTGAAGGACAGAAGAATGTATCGTACCTGCTGGGAACTGAATCACGTTTCACTGGTTGTCCATCGCGTAGCTTAGCCGCTGTAGCGGCTACTCTATCCCGATTCCCCGAAAAAAGTCTAAGAATAATCAAAACCTCAGTAATTATGAGGCAGGGACTATCTTCAGGAGGCGAAAGTTCCTCTGGAAGCCATGAATATCACCCCACATTAAGGAAAAACGAAAGCCGGTTGCAGTTTTGACAACAACCCGCCACTGGCCCCTAAATGACGCAGATTAACCCTTTAAAGGCGA
The DNA here is from genome assembly GCA_013340265.1 of Coptotermes formosanus. Taxonomy (NCBI): domain Eukaryota; kingdom Metazoa; phylum Arthropoda; class Insecta; order Blattodea; family Rhinotermitidae; genus Coptotermes; species Coptotermes formosanus. Next base: position 1,751,528 of record BLKM01012018.1, read on the forward strand.
AGCGCAGCTGTTTTATATAAGGACTCAGTGCGTACCGCGCTGTAAACACTCTCCACTTCGGTCACAAAAACCAGTCTCTTAATGTTTTATAAGGCAAGAGTTGCTGTTTGTTCTGAGATCCGTACAAAACACATAAACGCAATGTGGGCACCACGTAGAATTTTTTAACCCTTTAAAGACGAAGCGTATCTGTTTTATATAAGGACTCAGTGCGTACCGCGCAGTAAACACTCTCCACCTCGGTCATAAAAGCCAGCCTCTTAATGTTTTATAAGGCAAAAGTTGCTGTTTGTTCTGAGATCCGTACAAAACACATAAACGCAATGTGGGCACCACGTAGAATTTTTTAATATTAAACCTGGTCGTAAGTAAAGTTACCGCTAGGCTTTAAAAGGTTAATCCAGTCCACACCTTTCCATCCTTTCTCAAGATCTGTTTTAATATTATCACCTTATATGACTGGGTATCCCATAGCCATTTTACGACAGTTTAAACTCCAGGATGAATATTATGCTACTAAACACATAGGCTCATTTTTATAAGATATATAAATGTACCATAAATAAATTTCACTATTAATAACTACATTTTAGTCTCAACTTCTCAGAAAACGAAGCAGGAAGGACGAGAATTCTCGCTCCATTGCAGACATGATGTTTCGTCACGGCCGGCAGCGTTATGAGCTTTAGTCCATCAAATTTCACTAGGCTATAAAGCGGATAAATGCACCTGCCTCATTTTACTTAACTACGTTATATGCTCCACAAAATAAATTATTTGCGAATAAGTTTGGGTTTAGTACCTCATGGATGCTTTTTCAGTATTTATATTTAGTAAATTAAATGGAGAATAATGGGCTCAGGCAACTAAATCCCACCGCTGTAATATAATTTTCTGTTTTGCTTTATTTTACGTGTTCCTGTGAACACAGTCTCAGGTCGGATAAGGAATAACGCCCGCAGATTACAATGCCGTAGTCTTCCCACCCTTCCCCCCATTATAGAGGGCACACGGCGCACTAAACATACATTATGCAAAGGACTGCGACTATGAATTTCCTTGATAAGTTCTGGTATCGGATCATTCAGAATAAGGCTGTACCATAATACATAGGAGTGAGTCTTGGATACATCTGTGTGCAGAGGTTTAACCCAACAACATGACCACATGAATGGTGGAGTACACATGAAAACTGCTACAGCATACATTAACAAGGGTAAGTATGTATTCCCAACAGTTAAATTACAGTTGAATGTGCTTTTACAAAAATAATGAAACTCAAAAGTAATGCCCGTGAGGATATGAAATGATCACGACAATACTAATGTGACAGTGTGAGTAAGCGTAAGGTGAACAGTACACGCTTAGATAACATAAAATACGTTTAGATACTTTTACCGTACCGCTTATAGGAATACAGAAATAGGAATTTTAATAACACATGTAATAAAATGATGTATTCTACATTACAATAAGCAGTGGTATTGTTATGTCCTCGTATTTTACGTATGTATACATATATATATATGTGTGAAAAGTGACTTCACTAGTTTTTAAATTAACCTTTTAAAGCCTAGCGGTACCTTTACGTACCACCAGGTTTAATATTAAAAAATTCTACGTGGTGCCCACATTGCGTTTATGTGTTTTGTACGGATCTCAGAACAAACAGCAACTCTTGCCCTATAAAATATTAAGAGACTGGTTTTTATGACCGAAGTGGAGAGTGTTTACTGCGCGGTACGCACTGAGTCCTTACATAAAACAGATACGCTTCGTCTTTAAAGGGTTAAAAAATTCTGCGTGGTGTCCACATTGCGTTTATGTGTTTTGCACGGATCTCAGAATAAACAGCAACTTTTGCTTTATAAAACATTAACAGATCGGTTTTTATAACCGAAGTGGAGAGTGTTTACAGCGCGGTACGCACTGAGTCCTTATATAAAACAGATATGTTTCGTCTTTAAAGGGTTAAATATGTCTGAGGTGCCAGTCCCTGATGACGGCGGTCGACGGCCGAAACACGTGACAGTAAAGATTGTATAGTTTTTATATACGTTTCGTATGTGCAATTTTTTGTTTTAAGAATAAGAAACATATTATATTACACAGAATGAAAAAATATCAAAACATTTACTGTTTGTCGTAAGTTAAAATGCATTTTGTAACCCAAACTAACAGTGCTATGTCAGTAAGAAGTTATTTATGGTTCTCTGCATGCATTTTGTTTTGTTTTATTTAGTCTCAACAGACAAAGAAACATTACGGTAGTTCTTTAAATGTAAGCCAGTATGTTACTGAATATAACAACATGAATTGGCTAAAAGCACTATTAAAACTTCGGAAGTGTGTTTTTATGAGAGGATGCGTTCTTTATTTTAAGTATCTTTTGATTTTATGATCTATACAGTGATTTTTGAGAGCTTAGAACTTCTAACATTTGCATCAAGAGCGGTAAGCGTATTTACCGACCGATGCGGTGTAGTATCCCAGAATATATGAACCCCCAAATTACTTTTATTTTACACTTCCAATACTTGAATTCATTCTACTTTATTTGCACTGCACAGACTTTAGACATTTCTTGCCCAGTACGTTCATAATGAATCCTTAAAAAAATATACGTAGTACCAAGTATACTGTAGAAGCACATTTGTCATTAGTTTTGACTAGGTATTTAAAGACAATCCGGGAACAAAAAGCACACATTTTAAAATTCAAGAAGGGCAAATTAAGAGATTACAGAAATGACTACCATAATTTCAGTTTCAACCTGTTTTAGAAATGTTACTTCTGATGTCACTATATCTCATTCACGACCCTTCCTTATTGTTTAAGTATAAGGCACAGTCCGAAGCACGTATACCTGGTCTCATAACACATCACGTGGCGAGTGGCAACGTACAGTGGCAGGGGGGGGGGTGACGTAATGATCTTTTGTGGCAAGGTAACGCATACCATTATAAGTGTATTTATACCCCTCACCTCACGGTCCTGTATTTCCATTTATCCGTTTCTCCCCCGTGACTGTGTACAGACATTGAATAACAGAACTACACAGGCCTCAACATGTATTACAAAGATCAAACACGACATTAGAAACGAAGGCAAACAGAAAAAAGCAAGCCGCCAAACCACCACCCAGCAACAGAATGCTACCGCCATGTTTGTATAGTCATTCTTAATTCATTCGGACTACTTTGTTGACAAATGAGTCATAAAACCAGTGAAACACATGGGTCATGGCAGAACTTGAGTAAACAGATATGTACACTATACGCGAAGACGGATGATAACTGAGTACAGTAATCAGGTCAGAATCACATTGTTACAAGGCAATAAAGAAATTACAAATACTTAATTCAGTAAGTATATGGGGCCGAGACAGCTGACCGGTATTGTAGCTAACCTACGGGCAGGAAGGTCAAGGACAAGCAGGTCGACTCCAGCACGAACAACCTATTTCTCTCACCTACGAAATGCCCACACCGACTTCGCGGCACACTCAGCCAACAATCCGGTAAACACCGGGAGTTCTGCCCCTGGAAGTAAATCGGCCGAGCATGAAGCTCATCATTCACCTCCGTCTAGTGCTGAGGTTAAAATGCGTGGAGTTGTACCTCCACTCATCCATATTACCTTAAGGGCTGGTGGTTAATTAAACCTAAGGACAACTCTTTATGGAGCAGAACTGTTTTTTTGGCCGCTCCCAGTGGCCGCGCGGTCTAAGGCGTAGGTCTGCGGCCGAGCGCTTGCTGGGATCGTGGGTTCGAATCCCACCGGGGGCATGAATTTTTTTTTCTCTTGTACAGTGTTTGTGTTGTCAGGTAGAAGTCTCTGCGACGGGCCGATCCCTCGTCCAGAGGAGTCCTACCGACTGTGGTGTGTGTCTGAGTGTGATCAAGTGAAAATGAAAACAACCTCGACACCTACTGTGAGTAGGTAGAAAAGGGAAGGACTGCGAAACGAAACGAAATGAAACTATTTTTTTTAGAAGCGAAGTCACTCACCTGGTTAATAAATTTCCCGCCCTTTATCAAACGCGAAGTTTCGTTTCCGTGTTCATTATCGTGTTCACAGCAGCCTGCCACTGTAACCATGGAGACCACATCCACACACGCTAAATCTTTAGGATCAATTCTATGATTTAACATCCACCTGCGCCTCCCAAAAGGCGGTAAAATTAGAGAAATACTGCAACAAGAGAAATTCTTAGCGACATTTCTTTAAAAAAATTTGTATAGCCGCAACTTACAGTCCTGAACATAGCTGAAATGCATTTAATGCAATAAAACGTAGAATATAATTACTCAAATCAATATGATGTTGATACCCGAGGCGGCAAAGCTTCTAATAAACACTCGGGAACGGCTGGTTCGACTCTCGGCTGGGACAATGACTGAATTGTGCAAGGTCTTTCGCAGTTTTCCTCCCCGTTTCTTGGCAAATATCAAGATAGTGCTCCAATAATGCCATGACTGACTCCTCTCACATTTATTCAAATTTGTTATTCGCTAATAATATCACTTGACGGTTTACACATGTAGATTGAACTTTTTAAGCGTTCTTAAACATTCCACAAAATAAATCAATAAGACACGGCAACCTGCTGAAACTTTCCTCCTTTTACTAGAACGCTTGTCTATAAACACACATTTAACGTGCTGCAGGACGACTAGGTTCAAGAAAGAAACATTTCATATTTACATTAAAAGTGGGTCACTTTGTTTAACCTTTTAAAGCCTAGCGGTAACTTTACATACCACCAGATTTAACATTAAAAAATTCTACGTGGTGCCCACATTGCGTTTATGTGTTTTGTACGGATCTCAGAACAAACAGCAACTTTTCCCTTATAAAATTTTAAGAGATTGGTTTTTATAAGCGAAGTGGAGAGTGTTTACAGCGCGGTACGCACAGAGTCTTTGTATAAAACAGATAGGTTTCGTCTTTAAAGGGTTAATATATAAAAGATTAAACGGGTACAAAACCGTGTATCACCGACATCCTCTACGCACTTTGTGTTTAGTTGAGGGTGAAACCTTAGAGAAGTCACTGAAAATCTACGATAGCTGCTACACTAAAAGCCTACTGTAACTCGCAGCTGATAACCCAACTTGGTCCAACGCAGTAGGGCTTCCACTCTTCACGGGGAAGGGTTTGTATATTGGGTATCAGGCTTAGTGTAAAGCGTCCACGGAAAATGTACCGTCGGTTGGGAGAAGTCTAGATAGAGCAATCAGTGCAGGATTTGCGCCTGGTGTAATCTGTCACCCCGCACACCACCATCATCCGACCTGAGATGGAATCAAGGCTTCGTTATGCTACACTGCATCTCACTCAGACGATACAGAGCGAAAATGAAACGGCGCGGTCAGTGTAAAAGCACAGATATCTTTCACTACTGATCAAAATAACAGAACCCACAAGTCATAAGATCGAATTTCGCAAAACTCGAGGCAGATGGAAGTGTATAAGAAGTTATAATTATATGTAAAAATCACCAAGAAAATATCAGGTTAAAAAATGTATACTTAAATCGGATAAGAAATGTTATGTGATTATTGTATAGATTTTTTGGTTATTTGATGGCGTTTTTTTCAGCCACATAGGCTATGTTGCGTTCATCAACAAGATGACAAGGTGAAATATATGAAAGTCGGTAGGAATTTGAAATTCGTAGAGTATTTACCGGTCATGGACATTACGGCAGAAAACCCTGACGGTCTTCGACAAACTAACTCAAAAATAATATATTTACCCCTCCATATTTAATCAAAACAAAGTACATTCAAAGCATTTTATACATATACTTTACGCTTTTGAAACGGTATCACGAAGATGGCTTTCCACAAAGCTGTATGCATTGTTGTGCTCTGGAACGCGAATTCCTCATTATTTGCCACGGCATCTGAATCACTATGGCAGAAGTTTCTTATCGCCTATTCTGCTCAAATTCGGCGACAGTCTTAGGGCAACTGATGTATACCTTACCATCGATGTTTCCTCACGGGACATAGTCACAAATCCAGCAGTAATGGAGGATATGACATGGCAAAAAACAGGGAACTTTCTTTCCAGATGTCACTGCATACAGTGGAATAAACGCCAACACAGTGATACTCATAACTGAAAACTGAACAGCCTGGACAAAATGTTTCGTAAATGAACGTAAAATTATTAATTAAATTTCACTTATTTTTATGTGAACCCCATAAGATTACTTCGTCGCGCTCTGTAAACCGGGTTCTTCCGGATAAAAATGAGAACAATACTCTTTTATCTGTCTAGGAATAGATTCATACCGTAAAGTTTTGTCTCCTCGGTTTTGAATTTTTTTCAGTATGTTAGGCAACCTATTGTAATTACAGAGACGGTCTTTCCCGATGGCTGAGTTTATTGCACAGAACAAAAGATATCTGTGTATATATATATATATATATAGATATATATACATAAAACTTTTATGAAAGAAACGAGGCAACAACTGTAAATTGGTTTAACTTATGAATGTAAAATTTTTGCTCGAGCAGATTTTAAAATTAAAAAATAAACAAGCGCACTAACTAATTTTAATAGTTCCTCACAATTACAAGTGGAACAGAAACTTTTTTTTCTGCAAAAAGCAAAGCATATCGCACTTTTAGAAACTTCGAAATCCATATTATTACAGCTACCTCACGGCTATCACGTCGTGTGACAGTAATGAAAAGTTAGGAAGGCCGCACATAAAAAAATAATAAACTCATTAACTATATCAACGAACATTTTTTTACTTCGTTATAGTGGAGAGTTTGGACAAGACTGACCAATTACTGGAGGCAGCATTAATACAATTGTGCCAGAGCAGTTACTGCATCCAGTGTTAACTTAGCTACAATGACGTTTAGGCAAAAATTGTAAAGTAAACAGAAAGTAATATTTACGTTGAGAATTACAGTGCCACTACTAAAGAAAAAATGGTGGGTGATTCGATTGATGATTTGGGTCGGGACTTCTTCAAACTACTTCTGGAACAGATCATAATGTCGTTTGGTATGAAGAAAGACTGCCTTCCAGCAATCGTTGTAAGTACGGAGATGTTGCACCTAGGGTTTATGTGTGGTTACAAGTCAGGTCTTCATAAGTAAATAATTATATAGAAGTAAACCGAACCAGGATTTGGGTAGGCCTCCATCTTAACCTTTTAAAGCCTAGCGGTAACTTTACATACGACCAGGTTTAACATTAAAAATTCTACGTGGTGCCCATATTGCGTTTATGTGTTTTGTACGGATCTCAGAACAAACAGCAACTTTTGCCTTATAAAACATTAAGAGACTGGTTTTTATAACCGAAGTGGAGAGTGTTTACAGCGCGGTACGCACTGCGTCCTTATATAAAACAGATACGCTTCGTCTTTAAAGGGTTAAACACTCTTAACATGAAACAAGCGTTTTCCCAAACCGAGGCTTTCGGATTAAATTTTTCTGCGCTACTCAATATTGTGGGAACAAGCGGTGGCGCAGTTGATTGAGGCACTGCACTACAAACCGGAAGGTCGCGGGTTCGATTCTGGATGGTGTCAATGGAATTTTTCATTGACATAATCATTTTGGTCGCACTATGGCCCTGGGGTCAACTCAGCTTCTAACAGAAATGAGTACCAGGAATATTTCCTGGGGGGGGGGGGGGGTAAAGGCGGCCGGTGTGTAGGGTTGACCACCTTCATGTGCCGAGTCTCTAAAAATCTGGGAGCCTCAACCTCCTGGGACCTTAAAGGCCTGTGCAGGCCTGTAATGGGACTGCTTTTCTTTTACTCGGTACTGTATGAAATAATGTGCTTATTAACACGGACACGAAGTGTAATCTGCTGTTACTTAGGAATATATTTCAAAATAAATTTGCGTTACATATTAAATTCCAGGAGTTCTTTACGTCAGAACATTTATATCGTGTGGTCATACTACGGAATTCTTAGGCATTTCTATGTACCTGTCCTAAATTTTATGTATTTTTATGAAATTCCAAATTATATTTGTAATAAGCTTTTTTAATATATTGGCTAATTTGGACCAACACTCCAACTACAGACGTCAAAGAAGTGGGCTTTTAATCTCCGTAACTATTCATCAACTGAATATTCTTTCTGGTGGAATACACAGAATATAACGGAATCGAATATTCCGCATTTTTGCCAATAGAAGTAAAGTTTCAGGGCAATATCAGGGCTCACAAAGGCCCCATACACAGTCCTTCGACTGGTAGATTTTACACTAATGACTACTGATTTTTTACCATGGTGGTGAAGAAAAGCTGGAGCGTGTTTCAGGATATTATAGAATGCGCCGGTGGAACAGCGTATTTGACGCCAGAGAGCTAATCAGATGCGGCCCCATAAAGGATTCTTCGCACACAAGTGACAACACAGGACGAAAATAATAAAACCCAAAAGCTAATTTAGAATCTGATGTTTTTACAACCACTGTAAACAGATCTCACTTTCCTCATTCGCGAAATACTTGCACAACACGCAATATATATGACTGTGATGTAATAGCTGGTGAAGAAAGGAGACGCTTCGTTACCCAAAGCTAAAAGTTTCAGAAGTGCGGAACATACAGGCGTGCCAATGTCTCACGGGTTCGATTTAGAATACACTTGAGTGGTGTGTGTGTGTGTGTGTGTGTGTGGGGGGGAAAGGGGGGGGGAGCAGAAAAGCAGTTTTGCAATTCGCACATCAGGCTGCAGAGTGACTTTCCCTGTAGCTGATATATACCCAGAAAATCGTTCCGATTCCCATGACATCTGTGAAAGAGAAGGGGATCGTCGGATGACATGGATGCATGTTATTTAATTCATAGAATTTCAGCTGTGAGATTCTTGAATTTATTTGACATCTAAGCTGTGCAATAAGGTCACAAACTGTGAGGGTTCAGAAGAAAGAGATCGGCGTTAGTATATTGTTTTATTCTGGGTTTAGTATTAAATTAAAACAGGCTTTAACAATGCAGTGAGTTAGTCAACCTGGTGGCCATCCTCTCAGTTCGCCAAGTTGAACACGCGTTTTGCCGTAACAGCAAAACCTTACCTACAACTCACGGTCTATAAATCACCTACTACTATGACGACAGTGCGACGTAGGGAGTTATAGTAGAATGGCCGGCCACGCCGCTATGACGAGGAACATACGACGTTTGTGTATAATTTTAAGGGGGTGATTATTTCAAAAACCGACAAACATAATTGGGAATAACATTAGAACTGATAGTAGGAAAATAACTAACTAAAGTGGTGTACATGGAACTGATTTAAGTCAAACAGTAGATTCTAGGCCACATTTGTAACGGTAACTATTTGAGTTACAATGTAAGGCAAGGGCCGTGCCATGGCTCAGGCGGTTAGCCGCCGGCCTCCCACCGCGGAGGCCCGGGTTCGATCCCGGGTCAGTCCATGTGGGATTTGTGGTGGACAAAGTGGCACTGGGACAGGTTTTTCCCCGAGTATTTCGGTTTTCCCCTCTCAATTTCATTCCACCGGTGCTCCATTACTAGGAAAAGGATAGAAAACATAATAATCATCATCATCTTCATCACAGGATTGCACATGAAGCCTCACGGCTGCAGTGCGTCCGTAGCGTCTGCTGCGGGGCCCTTAACCACTAAAAAAAAACTACAAAGTAAGGCAACTAATTTTCTTTAGACGATGAATATCACTTGAAACCTACGAAAAAATTTAATATTTTATTTATGAAAGTTGATAAACAACAATGTGAGTGTAACATATGGAATTTCAGCTCGCAACATGCCGCCTGTAAATTATATCAGACGTGTGGCGAGGACAATGGGGGAGAAAGAGGCAGCAGTCCTTGTGTTGCTATTGGTAGCCATATTTTCACGGCGTCCCGCACCACTTCACTAGGTCTACCAAGCCAGCAAGCCTCGCTCTATCGACCGTACCAACATCTAGCAGCTGTGTGTGTTCAAAACCGTGCTAATTCAACAAACTTGCACTTAAAAATTGACAGACAATTATAATAAATGACAGATGGTCGCGGGCGAATGGTTAGTTGCCTACACCTGCTTCGTCGTTGTCAGGTTCTGGGTTGAAATGTCCTGGACGATAGGACCGAGATATGCCGTAGTATTCTCTCGGTCCGTCCAGGAAAACTGCAAGAGACTACCTCAAATAGGCCGAGACCATTTTCGTCTACATCGTTTCTAATTCATTATTCACTATCAAATCATCATTCAACGCGATACAGGTTGAGCGCTTACAAAAAACGCTGATATATAAAACATAAGTAAAAACTTACAACAGGTGAAACACAAAATCTGAATTTCGTATCTCATATTCGAAGTACCAGGCATTTGAACTACTTGTAATCTATTTTGAGTCTTCATGCTGACGATTCGAACATAGTTCATTAAAATTTGTTAAGACACACAAGGATATGAACAACGAATAGGGCAACCCGTGTACTGTTTACGCGATGTCGAGACGTCCTGTGAGAAGCAACATTCAAGAAAATCGAACATACTTGCCTAGAATAAACAACGAAAAGATTAAATGCAGAGTTTCTGTTTTGTTCCTTAAGAAAATCATCCGTTTATACGAATTATATCGGGTCTAACTACAGGGCCTATGAAGGTGGCTGTCACTTGAAATATGGCACTGTGGTGTCTGGTACATGTGTACCGGCGAACTGATCATTTGAAAGGTGGATACATCTCTACCAAACTACATGGTATCATAGGCCAACATACAGCAGTCGTCAACTCTTTGTTGAACGTTCGATGCGAATTCAACGTATTCACACATTAAACTTCCTGTCATTACAAAAGCTGAAGGCCCTTCGAAGTAAATTAATGTCACCCTAAGAAATTAAAATCCTTGTCAACTCCATATCCGTACTCAATTCTAACAATGATTCTATACGTGTTTTTGTACCGAATTTATTAAATGTTCTAATCAAAATTCTATATGTTGCCTTTCCTTTCTTTTATATAAGCTACGTGCCCCTCACGTACAAATGCTTAACCCGAAATCCTAAGACGAAGAAACACACGAGTACATGAAAGAATATTACAGATCCATCCACCCATCTGACTGACGACAGCGGTGAAGTTTTATGCACGGCCATAAAATTTTGTGATCTCATAAACGGTACAGAATCCACCTTCTGTGAGAATATTTCCTTCTATAGAAGGACTCCCATTGAGGCGTTTCAAAATTAGTTCTTAAAATTAATCTATACCGTATACATTCGGTTTGTACCTCAAATTGAACGCAGTGGGTTTATATTAGACAAACTGTCGATGAATACTGCAGAGGGGGAAAAAATCGCTGTTTATTGTAAGAATACTACGAAACACTTAAGTACACTGCGGGAATAAAATGCAGGTTTTCAGTGACAAATCTGGACAAATAGTAGCCAATGAGCTTTAAAAGGTTAAGATAGTTTTTGCTGGGCAGCTGATATACTATCACATGTGAGACACATGGCCGCCTTACAGACTGTTATTTAAGGTTTTCGTTGCTCTGCAAAGCCTCAGTTTACAGAAATAATGTGTACCGCTTTCGGAAATCACCTGTGCTTCTTTACTAGCGAAGATGTTAAACTCATCCTAGAAGTCCAGGTCACAATATCTGGAAAATATGTCACATCTTTAGCATCCTTACTGCGTGTGAAATGAATCTGGAGTCCAGAGGCGCGGTTTGTCATCCTCTGCTACACGGACTGACATCTGATGACAACCATTCAGTTACAAAGTACAGAGCATTCCTTTTATCCGAGTCCTTAATTCCGTTTCCAAGCAAATACGAGCGAATTCCTTTTAGAAAAAAGTACCCAAATTTCCCAGAACTTCAACAGGATCATATCAGTGGACAACAAGTTTCTTAACAAAAAACGACCTCAATCGGTTTCCCTCTACACTGGGCCAAATTACAAAGAAAGTGCAAGCAAACGTCCCCCGCATTTCCTTGGACCACATCGGCGGAGCATGAATTTTCCAACAGAAAACGGTCTTAACCCTTTAAAGACGAAGCGTATCTGTTTTTTATATAAGGACTCAGTGCGTACCGCGCTGTAAACACTCTCCACTTCGGTTATAAACACCAGTCTGTTAATGTTTTATAAGGCAAAAGTTGCTGTTTGTTCTGAGATCCGTACAAAACACATAAACGCAATGTGGGCACCACGTAGAATTTTTTAATGTTAAAGCTGGTGGTACGTACAGTTACCGCTAGGCTTTAAAAGGTTAACCCTTTAAAGACGAAGCGTATCTGTTTTATATAAGGACTCAGTGCGTACCGCGCTGTAAACACTCTCCACTTCGATTATAAAAACCAATCTCTTAATGTTTTATAAGGCAAAAGTGGCTGTTTGTTCTGAGATCCGTACAAAACACATAAACGCAATGTGGGCAATACGTAGAATTTTTTAATGTTAAACCTGGTGGTGTGTAAAGTTACCGCTAGGCTTTAAAAGGTCAAACACGAGTGCACCCGCCATTTTTTACCACTCTCCCGTTCACGACCCAGCTCTTGTGCAGTTCTTCTAAACGGCCTAAAAGCCGCGATTACAAGAGACAAACAATAGTCTCAGTAAAGGTTATTGAGAGTATTATTGTCATCATTATTAAAGAAACATCCCATTATTTGTACAAAATAAATAAATGATGCGTTATATGCAGAGTAATTCGTTACACAAACATATTATGTATAAGCTTTACTCGCCGCCGGCGTATCTGTGATCACCGATAAATTCACGATAATTGTGACAATATCGATTGCAAATAGTAAATTTAACGAATAATTAACGGTTTGTTATACGTCACCGCCAGACACAATGCTATTCAGAAAGCACAGTGGTACGTTGCACTCACTTCTGTCTGCAGACGGCGGAAACATAAACGGAAAGTAATTGTTAAAGATGTAGATCTGCGTTGCAGAAGACTGGCTATTAACATTATGAGCTGCTAAAACTGAGTAGTGACACAATTTTCGCGAACACGTACACTGAAGTTTAACCTTTTAAAGCCTAGCGGTAACTTTATGTATAACCAGATTTAACATTAAAAAGTTCTACGTGGTGCCCACATTGCGTTTATGTGTTTTGTACGGACCTCAGAACAAACAGCAACTTTTGCCTTATAGAACATTAACAGACTGGTTTTATAACCGAAGTGGAGAGTGTTTACAGCGCGGTATGCACCAAGTCCTTATATAAACAGACACGCTTCGTCTTTAAAGGGTTAATCCTTTAAAGACAAAGAATATCTGTTTTATATAATGACTCAGGGCGTACCGCGCTGTAAACACTCTCCACATCGGTTATAAAAACCAGTCTCTCAGTGTTTAATAAGGCAAAAGTTGCTGTTTGTTCTGAGATCCGTACAAAACACATAAAAGCAATGTGCGCACGACGTAGAATTTTTTAATGTTAAACCTGGTGGTACATAAAGTTACCGCTAGGCTTTAAAAGATTAATTTGTTAGAACTACTATACATAAAAATCTGATCCTCACTAAGTTATAATTACATTATTTCTCACAGACGCAAATTCCCCACTTGAAAGGTATTCGTTCTAGGAAAGGTTTTTTTCTGATCTCAACTGACTTCGTATAAAGAGGACCCGATGTAAGACAATTAATTTACACAATGAATCTGCACATATATTATCTATATACTCTCCACCGGTTTGGCACAAATTATTCGGAATTTATATACACCGAATTCAATCGAAACAGTTGAATGGATCAGGGGCTTAGTCTAGCGGCTTCTCATTCTCGAAACAGGAGTTCAATTCCCGGCCAATTCATGTGAAGTTTCTGGTGGATGCAGTGGCAATGAGATACATCTCTTCAGGCTACTTTGGTTTTCCCCTGTCAGCATCATTGCACCAGTGCTCCACATTCACGCATTCGTTTATCTACGACGCTGTGATCTTACTGAGTGAAAAACGCAGTAAAATAACAGAAAAAAACATATGAAGAATATAATCTAACACACTAAAGAGAAAAAATCATATAGGTGTTTTAATTCTCCAGCTTAGTACAAGATTTCTCACAACGTAATAGGAAATTGTCTCATTCTTCCTTTTGACACAGACATTCTAAAAAATTTGAAGTTAACCGATATACACGCATACTTGTACACGTAAAAAATAGTTTAAGGTTTTAAAATATAATTCACCCACAAATAGTTACTTAATTTTAAAAAAATCTCAAATGTAATTAAAGCTCCAAAATGTTCTGCCCGATCTGAAAACACGCAGTAATCAAACTGTGTGTTCCATAATGTCACAGCATGTGACCGTTGCTATTCATGCTTAGCTACTTATACAGCGCTTCATATTTATAGCGTCACTTACAGATAATGAATCATTACTTGTAAGTGTCATTATACTCGAATTACACGAATTTAACCATCCACATTTGTAATTATTTTACTCTATATCGTACATCGAAACAAATAGACACACTCAACAAAAGTATGCTTCCATTACTCTGCCTAAAACATGGATAAATCAACGGAGTGTAGTGTGCGAAAATGCAGCTATAGGAATATAAATGTAACAATAAATCGCCAACTCATACAAAATTTCCTAAACTTTTTTTTTTGCCATGGCATGACAGCCCCTAGTGTGGGCCAGGGCCTCCTCATTATCGAGGCTTCACGATCATACTCAGACACACCACATTCAGTAGGACTCCTCTGGACGAGTGATCAGCCCGACGCAGGGACCTCTACCTGACAACACACAACATTCACGAGGGACAAATATCTACGATCCCCGTGGGATTCGAACCGTCATTCCCAGCAAGGAAGCGGCCGCAGACCCACGTCTTAGACGGCACGGTCGCTGGGATCGACAATTTCGTAAACATCCCCGACGCTAACCGAACTGCAGAAGAGCTCGAGCATCCTAACTACAGAGAGAACCACCGACATTCAATTTGTCTACTCCTGAACTACATGTCACTCCCTCACGTCGTCCTCCTGTCTCTTCAGCCAAGTGCTCATCACCTCCTTCCTTACGTGCCCTATTACGACACACTCGTTGATGGTCACCTTAAAGTGTTCCCAGTTACAATCCTACTACGACACCGTTTACGTACAGAGATGGAGGATGGTATCCAGCACAACGACTTGGCGGTTTCCTGCAACACTGAATTAATTTGAACGTGCCAAAAGCAACGCTGTGATGCCCTGCTGGTTGTCGATTCGCTGTACGCATTACAATCTTCCTGACTCACATCACAAAATGCGTACCCTTTCTGTATCTAGAGTAAACCTTGACTCGCCTCTAGGTTATCTGAATCTGCGGTTTAAACCGCTTCCATTCCGAATAGAAGGTGCAGAAAAAAATAATCAGTCTAGTAATATAAACCTCACTTGCTTAGGTTACTTAATTATTACAAATATTTAGTAAATGTTATTGTAAGACACGTATTTAGTACTTAAAGAATTTTTATGCTCAGTCAGCACAACACGATTTTTATTCTATGCCGAAATTTTATTACCCTTAATAATAATATACTGCTCCTTCTGCATGACCAAACTTACTATTAATCACCCTGTCATTCGGGCCCGTGTAGGCTGTCGCCTTATCAGTACACACCCAGACATCCAACTACTATTTCAACACGACAAGCACATAAGTTCACTACTTAACACGCCAAATCATGTTGACATATACGATCAAAACAACACACTTTCAACAGAAGTGAAAGGTTAACAGCAGTATGATATTAGGAATTTATGACCCAGTTGGCTTAGTCCGTCAAATGACTGCTGCCAACCGGACGATTGCGTCACAAACCTTTGTCTTTACCCATCTTCCAAGTCTGACGCTGGAACCACTCTGCCCTTGGAATTGGAACTCTTTAACCCTTTAAAGGCCAAGCGTATCAGTTTTATATAAGGACTCAGTGCGTACCGCGCTGTAAGCACTCTCCACTTCGGTTATAAAAACCAGTCTCTTAATGTTTTATAAGGCAAAAGTTGCTGTTTGTTCTGAGATCCGTACAAAACACATAAACGCAATGTGGGCACTATGTAGAATTTTTTAATGTTAAACTTGTTGGTACGTAAAGTTACTGCTAGGCTTTAAAAGGTTAACCGAGGACAGACAGGTCAGCGTGAGGCTGATAATGCTCTCCGTTAAGGGCACAAGCTAGGAATGAGTGAACCATTACCGACACTTCCTGATACGTCTTACGGGTTCATGTTTAAGCGGAGACGCTAATGTTTCTTTGCAAAGAACTTAAATAGTAACTACGTCTGTTGGTATGTACAGACAACCAACTCGTACACACGTATTAAAATCCAGTATTCAAGGTTATTTATGTGGTCCTGAGTGGTTTTAATTTTTTTAAAGTGTTTTTAAAGCGTTTTTAGTGTTTTTAAACACAGTGCCCCCTAAAGATGATGCTTTAAGCACTGAAACATGTTGCGGTGTGTGTAAAAAAATTGAATATTGGATTTTAATACGTGTGTACGAGTTGGTTGTTGATACGTATCATTCTATATAAGTACGTACACGGTATAAACAATGTAAAATACATCCACTGAATTCTACATTAATGAAAAACGTTTCTTCCCAATCTTTGTACTGGTTAACTGTACAGAAAGTTGGTAACAATACGTAGCACTTCCTTATTAAGTTCGACTTTTAGCCAATTAGATTCTCACACCAATCTGTGGATATGTTCCTAAACATTACTAACTGGCTGATTCTTCCAGCGGAGACATGCTTATGTCTGCTTGGAGCTACGAACGAAACAAATATTATTTAATAACATAAGAATTAAAGGGCGAATAACGAGTATGCATAATTGTACCGAACTGTGAGGAAGCTATAATCCGTGTTATGGTGATACGAAATATAAGTTTTCAGCCTTTCACAGTGGACTTTGTTCAAATGACAACTCATCTGGGTTGTTACACAGTGTAGGATACTGAGTTTGTTCCGACGTTTCGCAGAACGGTGTTACGTCCACCACAAGACAAAAGGAGATGACAGAACTTTTACCGATACAACGTCTACCCTTACTCCCATTTCTGTATTCTCATTGGCCATAATCCCTGCAGCCCTCCTGCATAGTCGACAAACAACCTCCTCCAGTCACCTCCAGCATCTATCCAAACCTAATCCAGTCGCAGCACGTTCCTCCAGAACGGACGACAAACCTATCATCCTACACAATACATATTAATAAACCATGAAACTATCATGTGATGTAAAACGCTTAAGAAACCTACTACGTGTTGAATAAATGGAGTTGAACGGCGAGTTTAGGGTGTTTAAGTGTGAGAAAAATTCTCTTAGTATAAGCATGTACATACAAATACAAAATATATCTTCCACGGAAATAAATAAAATAGAAAGTTGCAAAGAAAAGTGGTTGAAAGTATTTTAGGTTACTGCAGGGACTTTACATTCTGAGGGAAGTAATCCAACTTCAGACACGTTTCTCGTTTATTATGCAACAGTACAAAAGAGAAGCTGTCATGCTTGGAGGCCCCCAGTGGAGTCTGAGCAGCTCTCCCCCATGCACGAGTGACTGATTCCAAACGACATTTAAAGTCAAGGCGCAGCTAATAATCTTTCATCACAATTCAAAATCAGATATTTTGAACAGTTACATGTACAAAATTGTCTTATAAAATGAAAAGCGTTAAAACAGCAGAACGATTATTGACGTCAAAAGGGAAATGACACGACACGACGTTAATAATTACACTGACGGCGGATGAAATAAGTAATGCTAAATCAGACAAAAAGGGAAAGTCATTTAATTGCTAGTGTGTCTGCCTTCCTACTACTGTGCTATCCTACAGGGCAATTACCGCGAATGGGATTAAATCCATATTGCAGTTCGCGGCAACAAATCGAAGTACTAAACGATAAACCAACCAACCAACCAACCAACCAACCAACCAACCAACCAAATAAACAAAAAACCAAATCCACGCAGAAGATTCCTTAAAGAAAACCCAGGACTTGGTCAATTTATCAGAAAACCCCGAGTTTTATACACGCCATTATCAATAGTTCCTATCGTGAGACATATGAATCCTGCCGTCACAGTAATAAGTCTTCCAAGCCGCGCCTTTCCTTAAATGTCTAAACGAGAAGTTCTATGTACTCCTATTCTGTCACACACTTGCTACATTCTCTATTTATCTCATCTTCAGTAATTTGATCGTCCTAATAATATTTAGCGAGGAGCACAAACCATGAAACTGAACCGAAAAGTGTGTCGTAACTAAGGCATCTCTCTCCTTTAAACAGTTAACTAAGCAAAACTTATCACAGTTTAAATAATTTAAACTTTACTAGTCCGAACAGACTTTTCTCTTCTCCAAGACGTCCAAAAGGGCTCTGGGGCCCAAGTACCCTTCTATTAAATGAGAACCGGCTTTCATTCCTGTGGTTAAAGCGGTCGAGGCGTGAAGCTGACCACTCACCTCCATCCAGTATCAGGGTTAAGAATAAGTGGAGCTATACATCTATCCACCTCATATGACTTCGTGGAGTGAAAATGGACAATTCCACTTTTACATAAATTTCCCCAGTCCAACAACTCACTAAAATTTGTATAATGCTGAAATGTACGGAAGATAACGTTTATACAAACAGGCCCAATCAATTAACGGAAAGATATGAATTAAAATTTGATTCTACAAAAGCCTCAAAATTGATAGATTATAAATACTAAACAGAATTGGTAAAGCAGTACGATAATATCAAATTAATGCAGGCTATCTACAGAACTAATTTACATTTATAATTAAAAATATACGGTAAAATATGCGAATACATTTTCCTTTGCTTCGTATTTCATGTGAGCAAAAGTTCGTAAAAATTTTGAAGTCTCAGAAATTCCTGTACTTATTGTTACGTTTTCTGTTTTACATATTGTGTTGAACGTCTTATTAAAAGACGAAATAAATCTTAATATATAATATTGTTTGTATATAATATTGATGCTACATATTACGAGTTTAATAAAAAAGCATCTGAAAAACACCACGTAAAGAACACGTGAAAAATTTTAAACACTCTAGAACTGTTGTAATATACAGTTATAATGATTGATTGTTGCAGTTATGGCCCTATATGTTTATTACTGCGTACTCACGGTTACAATCAAATAGGTCGCGTGTACGTGAATGAAAACACAAAAAACATAAACAGAATATGCGTTCCGTATTGACAGGGCTACAATACTATTTCTATGCAACATAAAATTATGTCCAAGATAAAAACTTATTTTCAATGTGTCTAGCTTGGCTTACCACTGTCAGTATTTTACCAGAGCACTATACAAACACACGTATATTACCGCAGTTGGAAAACAAAACTAGGCCTATATGAAAACATTGTTTTTTTTTCTTTTTTATTTCCTTTTCAAGACTCGACAGATTGTGATGAAGGTTACTACGTTTCTCTCACCCATCCTGCCTCTATTGATGTGGCCGGTGAGAAGATGGTAAGAGACGCGGAATGAAGACTTCTGTCGTGTAATGTAAGACGACGTATGGACGTGCATATAGGTACCAGTTTACTGGGTGCCATATTGCACAGGAGGGTCATCACGTCATCAGCACCGCTGTGGGAAACTTAAATCTCGCAGACACAAGACAGCATTTGGGACGGTTGCTGCAATGCTAAGAAACAGGGGCCTGTCACGGTCTCGCAGTGCTTTAAGATTATATTTATGCAATATAATCCTGTGCATAATTTTAATATTTAATATAGGAGACATAATCGATATACTGCATTTAAATGGTCGATAAAACTGATCTACAGGGACCACTCTGTTTAGTCTCAACAGTCTACGTATTACTTAAAGACGTTAAGGCTCCTACTTAATTTAATCTCTTATATGCTCTACGGGATTTAGTGCAAGTGTAATATCCCCACTGGAAAACCTCTACGTAAAATAGAACAACACAAGGCAAAATTCGGAGACACATCAATTCACTGATCGGGAATCGAACCGTCGATTAAAGTGTACGTAGAAGAAGACCAATAAAACGGTCATCCCTGACAGTCGAGTATTCGGTAAGAGGCCCAATAGTGTGAGGAACTGGATACTGACGCAGGGTTCATAATACGGATATTGGGGGTGTGTCTGTGTAATATTTTATCATGTCCCAACTTATTCGCACTTCTTTAGGTGATGAACACAACCCATATCACACTGCTTCACTGTCAGCTGGCAAAACGTTAACAAACGTAGCTTTAGTGAGAGATTTTGAAAAACTGCTATAGACTCCGTACAAGAAAACCTGTGACGATAACACTGACCATGGGGTCAAAGAGCTCACCGACGTGTAAACTCGGAAACTGAGATGGTGTGTGGACTACTGTACTAGAAATAAGGTATTTGTTACAGACTTAAAATTTCCCAGAACGTTGTGGCCTGCTCTCCACCTGATAAAGGGGTATTAAATTTGATAAAAATTTAACATCCGATAGCTTTTAAATATACGTTTTATGATAGCTACACACCAAAAACACTAAAACAGCTACCAGCTGAAAGCACGCCCCAGCATGCCCCAGCATGCCCCAGCACGCCCCAGACGTATCTTTATAGCTACTGATTACGTTTCAAAATCCTGGTTATAAGAGCCAACAATCAAATTCAGACTGCTTAAAAGAAGGACGCGGAAAACTTGCCCAAATCTATAAAAATTATACACATAAAAATTGCAGACAAGCCTAAACACTGGAAGTTCTTTACACAGGGGAATTTTAATCTGAATTGCCTATTTTCTAAATACTCAAAAACCTCACCTTAATCTTTCGAATGAAATGATCTGCCCACCCACATTACTGATTCTTGTACACCACCTACGGTGTTTTCCTATCCTTTATTACTTATTTCTCTCCCTCTTCATTCCTCTGCTTGGTTTCCTTACTTGCTGTCATTCACGTACCCTTCTAATATGTTAATAACAACTCGAGTTGCATACGGTGTTTCTCTTCCTAATTGGCCATCAGCATAAACCATGAATACAGGTCTAGTGATGTTAAAGTACACAAAAGCACTCCTAAGCACCTGCATACAGGTATACTTCCAACAGAGCATAACTATGCGTGTATTTCGTACACAAGAGGTTCTTCTAATTTCACATAACAAGGTAAGCCAAAGCAAATAAACAAGCACTTGAATTAAATTCTTAATAAGGAGAGGAACAAGCGAAACATGGTCTATTATGGAGTTCCACCTAGCTACAAAGAGAGAAGTACTTCTTAAGCAACTAACTGTCGTTAAACTGTTCAAAAATTTCCCCACGTAGCATGGAACCTGAAGATTCATTACAAACCACCAACATAATCTCAGCCAGCTGAATACTGTCCACATCTCCGTAACCCTTTTTTCGAATTATATTTGTACATTACTGTCCAATTGCTGAGCGGCTATTTAGGCAATAAGAGGGCGCAGATAATAGGCGAGTGGAGGACACTGTATCTTAAGAAGCTTAATGATTTAAGGCCTCACCATATGGTATTCGAGTGATCAAATATAAAAGTATAAGAACGGCAGAGAAGGTAGCGTGTATGGGGAAGGGGAGAGGTGCACACTCGAGTTTGGTGGCGAAAACTGAACAAAAGAGACCACTCTGAAGAACCATGCGTAATAACATGATATAAAAATTATTTTAAAGCTGTAAGACAATTATTGAAATCTTCTGCATCCAAACACCATGGAGCAGTAAAATCTCTTCGAATGAAATCGAGTGGTAAACCTGTACCGACACCATATATGGACACCATGAACGAACGCTGCATTAATTTACCAATTTATACATGTCACTGTACATAGATGTTTTAATAATCTGCTTCCATCATATACTTTACCATTTACATATGATAAAAGCTGTATATCAACGCTGTATACGGCCTTGAGTGTTGATACTCCTTGAAAATGGCCAATGACAATAAACGAAACATGTACGAATTCTTTCTGTTCTTAGCATGTGCAATTTGTTGGCTAAAAACTTGTTTTATGTTTGTCAATTGCACGGAAAATGCAAAATACTGAGTTTATTAAAACGAATCTTAAAGAAGTTGGTTTGATGGCGTGGACCGTATTGATCTGGGGGTGGCGAGTTGTTGGGAACTAGGTGAATAACACGTGGAGACTTCGGATTCCATAAAACGCAAAGAATTTTTGGCTAGGTGCGGAACTGTTAGCTTCCAAGAAGAACCGTCCTCTATCCTTTTACTGATTTGTTAGTTAGTTAATTAGTTACTCTCTTAACAGCTCTATTCACACTGTGAGTTACCGTACTCGGATTAGTCCTATGTTGTTCAATAATGAATTTAAGAATAAATAAAAGTGCTTGAAGTTGGATATTCTGAATTGTTAACGTACTTATTTTATCGGCTCATACAGAGCGACTATACAACCTCCAAACATGCAACAACTTCCTCTTGTTATTCCATCACGGCGCAACATCCACAGTCATGTTCAGATCTCAATGAATGCCATCTGACTTACTTGTTTGTACAAAATTGGCTGGATATGCGAAGACCGAGAAGCGTATTCTAGAATGGAACGCGGGTGAGATTCAAATCGCCCAACACTGTGTTCAGCTGAACAAACCTTTCAGTTTTAAATGAGCCATAACCGTGCATTGAACAGTTAGATATGGTGACTAAAACCAACAAATGCACACACTTTTATGAAAATATATTATAAACGCAGTAATACCTCCTACTTGTTTCAGTACTCATCTGAACATCCTTAGGGAGGTGCGTCACGAAGAACAAATACACTGAGATGTTACAAACGTTTGCGAACCAATGCACATGTATAATATTAAATACGTATTTTAAAAAATGTAATTTTAATGTTTAATATTTTACAAGTGTATTGGTTTACAAACTTTTGTAACATCTCAATGTATTTATTCTTCGTACCGCACCTCCCTCAGGGTGGCCACATGAATGGTCGAAACATGTAGGAGGTATCACTACGTTTATAACATATTTTCATAAACTTGTGTGAATTTGTTGGTTTTATTTACAACATCTAATCTTTCAGTCATCATCACGACGTTTTCTTCAAACCAGCTGTTCTGTGCCATGTACCATCAAGGCCTAAGAACACGTTTAACTGAGGGAACAACTTGAGCACGCGTAATATTATACAATTCAGGGGTACCTAAAATTTAAAACATTACAATTACTACTCCGATCTTCATGCGCCAAGGTAGCTCAGTCGGTATAGCGTCTCGCTACGGGCTGCAAATACCGGGAATCAAATCCCGGTAGGAGTGAGATTTTTCACAACGGCCTAGACTGGCCATGGGGCCCACCAAGCCTCGTATACAATTGGTACTTCGTCACTCCCGAGGGGAAACGGCTGGGGGGGGGGGGTGGTGGTGTCAACAACCCACCCAATCTAGCGCCGACGTTAAAGAAACAGTAGAGTTACATCTACTTTCCCTCTGTGCCTTCATAGCAGGTTACAGAATGAACTTTGTCTTTAACTGAGGTCTTCACAGCGAACACACACCGAGGTATTCCAAATAGTTGTACAAGTTCCAAGACTGAACAGGGTACTAGTTATGCAGACATGCCATTTCGGTGCCAGCACATTTGTACATGCAATTCCACAAAATACAGCAGAACTCGGTTATAACGTCATGAAAGGAACTGAATATTTTGTGTCGTTATAAAAGAGTGCCGTTGTAACCGAGCAGTATAGTTTTACGGTTAACAGTGACGAATTAATTCGTACCCCAGAAAATTTGACTTTTCAGGCGAGATACCGTACAAACTGACGTCGTTATAACGGGGCTCGACTGTATTACCAACAAACCCAGGAACATGTCTGCTATCATAATGTGTTGAAGAATGAAATTAATTAAAATTACATACAAAAATCAGTTTCTTTTTCACAAGTAACAAACCCCATCAACAATAAAGAGACCTATCAGTTAGACAGAAATGACGAAACACACAAATGCCCTCTGTTGGCAAAACACAGAGATTCTGTATGTTACAGTAGGTAATTATATTTACGTTTTTAAGTACAAAATCCTGTGATACCAAACACATTCCTTCATGGCGCAGCAGTGTGTTAAGTCTTTCTAATACTAAAGAGATCTCTTCACATGTTAAAGCGAATACGGTTGCCTGGAGACGATACAGCTATTCTGTTTCTATAGCGGTTAGTAGCAGCATTAGCAAATGAATGATCAGCCCATAGGAGTTGGTGAGGAAATGGGTAGAAGATAGGACGCAGTAATGTTGCTGAAAGGGAAATTTATGGATGGAAAGCTGGCCGTGCAGCTTTAATGTTAAGTTGTTACCTCAGCATTTGCATGAAGACACTAAGGACAGCAATAGGAAGGTACAGCACATGTTCGTAGTTACTAAACTTCCGTGTCAAGGGGCTGCAGCCTGGATAGTCCGTTCTGGCTGAGTGGTCACAGCCTTCTCAAGAACTTTGATGCATGGAGTTAATTAGTTACCATACGTGACAGCGACAGAGCACGCGCATGTGGGTCTGTGTGGAAATAGCACGACACTAGCGTACACTTGTGTTAGAATCTCCGCCTACAAACCGGCTTTCCTGACTGAGGTTGTTATGGTGTTCCTCATTTTCTCCAACAGAAAAGCAATGATATAAATGGTTAAACAAGCCCTCAATTTAATAATCACGCCAGGACAACACATAACGTCAGTGTCTGGGGGGTAAGTATAAGTTTCAAGCCCGAAAAATTTTAGTCCCAAGGGTGGGTAGGATGAGATACTTGCTCATGTGGGATGTTAACGCAGCGTAGATTGGTAGTGACCGACGTTTCGAGACAACCAATTCATCCCATATTCAAGAGTCAAGCAGTCCAAGGACAAGCCTGAAGTCACGCACTACGAAAACAGCAGGCTGTGTGGCCCTGACAACTAGTTCGGACGTAGTGGTAAACACAGGAACCCCTATCACTGCCGGCGATCGAACCCTGTTTGTTCAGTCCGTGACTAGTCACTGTATTGCTGGGGCTATCCAGAAGCAGAGATAGTGCCTTTGAACAAACACTTACCCCTTGCTTCCAGTTCACAGTTAGTAATCACTCCGTAATTCTAAATATTATTAACGCATTAAAGAAGATTTTGCACCACTCGGATCGATTCAAGACTGCTGTCCTTTGGGAACGACATCATGTAGTTTGATAATCAGTTACCAGATACTGTGTGAAACTCGAAAGCTGTAGACGTACGTTCCAGTGGCAAAACAGCCCCTAGTGGGGCAGGGCTTCATCATTATCGAGGCTTCGAAATCACACTTTGTTAGACGAACCACACTCGGTAGACTCCTCTGGACGAGTGATCAGCCCGACGCACAGACCTCTAACTGACAACACACAACACTCAAAAGAGACAGATATTCATGCCCCCGGCGGCATTCGAACCCACAATCCCAGCAAGCGAACGGCCGCAGACCCACGCCTCAGACTTCGCTGCCACTGGGATAGTGGTATACAACGTAGGTTCAAACTCCCTCTGGAACGAATCGTGTTTTGTGTGTATACCCACAGCGAGGGTTCGATCTTGCGTTGAGTAGTTAGAGCCTCCCAGATCTTTCTGGGCCCAGTGCCATTTCTTCTCTACGAGTATTTCAGAAGCCAACAAATTTTCAGATTCATTGTTTACATTTCGGCGCACAGAGCTAAGTGAATTCCAGAGGGCAGACCTAAATCCGATATTTAAGATACAGCACTACCAACTTTGCTATGTGGAAGTGAATTAAGAGCAATCAAAGGGAGAGACGTGAATCGAACACAGTCACAGAGGTGAAGTACAGTTAAAGGTTGAACCGTACGAAGAATGGAGAAAGCTGATAACTGAAAAAATATCCAGTAAAAACAACATAGATAAACACAGAACAGGATTAACCATGTGGACAGAATGATAGATGCAAGAGTGGCAAATCAGGCGCCGCAATATCGTCCAAAGTTATGTTGACACCGAGAAATACCTTGGCAAAGATGAAACGCTTAAATGAATTCGGAATTGTCTTATTTATCTAGAAATTAAAATTAAGAGGACACACAGTAATGACATTGAGAGATCGAGAAGTACTTAATTATGTCAATCAATGATTTTTGAAAGTTCAAAGGAACGGAATGTGCTAAGGAAATCGAATATGCAAATCGATAAATTAATAATTCCACAAACGCGCCACCAAAGGGTTCCAAGGGCTCAACTTTAAAAGCTACCGCCCTGTTACTAACCTACCCACCTGTAAAGCTTCAGGTTGCTACTATGGTGACTACGCATTTGACCATCTTCTGGATTGTGACATCGTGTAGTCTTGAATATGAGCACCATTTTGGGGGGGGGGGGATATAATTGTCCCCAAATTTGTGCCAGTAACAAAAGTTTATTAAAATCTGCATACGTGCTACCTTCAACCACAACAAGTTTTAATAATTTCGTCAATATATTCTGCATCTTTCGGTCGTACTGACCATAATGCATTTAAATACACGACTTTAAAACCCAAAATAAAATGCATATATATAATAAATTCGTAAGGTCTTACAAATTTTAAATATATATATATATGTATTGTATTTCTTAGTTTTAAAGTCATGTATTTTTAAACCTTTCGGGATGGTCAGTACCACCGAAACATGCAACATATATTGACGAAACTAATAACATTTGTTGTGGTTTACGGCAGGACGTATATGCATTTTAATATCATACACCACACCGGGATTAATTTCACAAAAAACAAAAAAATAATACATGAGTACCAGAATACAAAAATTCCATAAGCAAGAAGACCATGATATAGATGTCTGTCTTTCGAAAACGGAGCTTCGTCACTTCTGACATGTCAGCATACACGCAAATCTGTCGAGAAGAAATTTACATATATGGCCTATGATTTTAATTTTAATTTTACACATATGGCCTATGATTTTAATTTTACATACATGGCCTATGATTTTAATTTTATATACATGGCCTATGATTTTAATTTTAATTTTACATACATGGCCTATGACTTTAATTTTACATACATGGCCTACGATTTTAATTTTACATACATGGCTTATGATTTTAATTTTAATTTTACATACATGGCCTATGATTTTAATTTTAATTTTACATACATGGCCTATGATTTCAATTTTACATACATGGCTTATGATTTTAATTTTAATTTTACATACATGGCCTATGATTTTAATTTTACATATACGGCCTATGACTTTAATTTTACATACATGGCCTATGATTTTAATTTTACATACATGGCCTATGATTTTAATTTTACATACATGGCTTATGATTTTAATTTTACATACATGGCCTGTGATTTTAATTTTACATACATGGTCTATGATTTTATCTCCCACCCAATGGGTTCCAAATTTGTATACTTCAATGACGCGACCAGAGACATCTGGTTATGAGCCGGTCGACATTCCGTCCTTTGAGAGGCTGAATCAGTGATCTTCGCTGACGTAATTCTAAACGAGGGATTTGTAACACGGACTAACTTCATTTCCTTAACTGCTGAATTACTCTGTTGTTAGAGAAAGCGAATCCTTGTACACAAGGCTTATACGGATACTTCGCAGAACATCGAGACCACGAAATTCAAATTTGACGCTATAACACGCAAAGGGTGTAAGTGTCAATATTGATGAAATTTGTATTTTGTGAAATGATCCGACGGTCCTTAATGACACTGACTTCCTACACAGGTCGTAGACGATCGTTTATGGTACACATTGCACTTTTTATAAATGTACGTTTATTAAAAAGGAATAATTCGGATTTACCGAAGGTCTCACAATTGTACGAAATGTGCAAGGAAATTCAGAGTTCGGTTTACTAAAACAAAGGAAAGTGATCAAGCAAAGTGCAGAGTATCTGTGGAGAGACTACGTTTAAATTTATCTTATAGAGGAAAAAGGAAGTTTAAAGAGAGACAAGTTTTTGATAAAATTAATAAATATGTGTATGAACGTATGTACGTAGCCTATGAGTATTTACAGATTATTTGAATGTCATCTTATACACTAAGTCGTACTAGTCTCGAGTCAGCAACAAGAATAAAAGTAACCTCATTAGATTTGTTTTCAGAAAATCAAGAAACTCTGCAAATTACTCTTCGGATTAGTTACTGCTGTTGTCGATTTAATTACTTTCACATTTTCCAGTATTCCTACGTCACCGAGTAAATAGCAGAACATTATAATTCACTTCATAAAGCTGTAATTTATTGGCTTCTCTGGTTTTGTCTATAGCAGTGCTGCCTGCTTGTGAATGGCTACAGGTCTACGGTGGGGGTTCACAAACACCGGGCACCAGGCTGCCCGGTAGACTACATTTTCCATCGTGTCGCCTAATATTGGTTAATCCTCAGTGTTATGCTTGCCCCATGTCACTTTTCTGGTGCCTATAATTTGAGGTGGTCCTAGACTTTTGGAAAATTTGTGTACCCCTGGTTTACAGCGCCCACAATTTGCATCTTTCAATAAAGTGTCGAATACTCCGCAGTATACATAATTTTAAGGCGTAGGTCTGCAGCTGCTTGATTGTTGGTATAGCGGATTCAAATCCCGCTAAACGCACGGATGTTCGCCCCTTGTGTTTCTTGTGTGTTGTGTAAACAGCGGACTTTGCGACGAGCTGATCAATCGTTCAGAGGCGTCCTTTTGTGTGTGTGTGTGAGTGTGTGTGTGAGTGAGTGTGTGTGTGAGCGTGTGTGAGAGTGTGTGTGTGTGTGAGTGAGTGAGTGAGTGAGTGAGTGAGTGAGTGTGTGTGATTGTGAGTGTGCGTGTGTGTCTAATTTGCGTGATCTAGAAACCTCGAGTATTAAGCGGCATAGGCCCGATTTGGTTTGTTACGCCACAGAAAAAAAATACATAAATTTTACCATGTGTTATCCACCTTAAAACCGATCCGTATTCACCTGGCCTCAAAAATTTGTGTCTCGGTATAGAACCAAAAGGATTGCCATCGTTCTTCAGGAGCATTTTAAAATCATTCTTCCATCTACGCCACGGTTACCACAGTTGTCCCTTTTCACAAGGTTTACGAAGCCAAACATTGAGTCGAGGCACGTTGTTTCCTCCAGTCATCCTTCATTTACTTCTTCAATAAAACGTGTAAGACTACACTACAGTGCGTCCGCAGATCTCCATTCATTCATTCACTATCAATGACAAAGTTTCATTCGGTCAGACTTAACACAACTCACTGTAACTGTACTAAGACTGACAGAACAAAATTTTGTCATTAATTTGTAAACTACGTTTCGTAGTCCTTACCTCTTCTACCTACCCACAGTAGGTGTCGATGTTCTTTATTTTCACTTATCACACTCAGACACACACCACAGTCAGTAGGACTCCTCTGGACGAGGGATCGGCCCGTCGCAGAGACCTCTACCTGACAACACAAACACTCACGACAAATATATATGCCCCCGGTGAGATTCGAACCCACGATCCCAGCAAGCGCTCGGCCGCAGACCTACGCGTTAGACGCGCGGCCACTGGGATCGGCCATTAATTTGTACAATACAGGAGGCAAAAGTAGTTAATTTTCATGCAGAAATTCAAACACACGCTCTTAATTGCTTGGGCTTATCTCCATTCATTTAATACATCCTTAACATACCCTGTCACTTGCTAAACGAACATAACGCATATTTGTTAGTCCCTCGAGGTAAAATTTCTCTTGAGCGAAGGAATTTTGTGTTCTAATTGTGGGTTGTGCTTCAATGTAGATGGTACAATGTAGGTACCAACTTTGCGGATAAATCTCGTGCGCCAGCTTATAGCTAAACGTACTGAAAATGGGGGCAGTCGGCACTTTCGAAACACATGTACCTTTCTACCTATGTATAGGGCGCAACATCTCAGAAGGCACCCTCATTTGAATTATTTTTCATACTTAATCTCTAAAAGCATTCCCACAAACTACATAAATATGCTTGGGTATTCCTGTAATCACTCAAAACGATGTGGTTACATCTTTTCTCTGGGATGTCTATTTTTTTTTTTGTTTTGTTTTCCAAAGACAGCGGGAATATTCTCATTTTCCTTAAGTATAAGCGCTTCACTACTGAAATGTATCACCCCGTATAGTCCATTCTTTCGACCTTGTGCAGAAGATTGGAGTGGTTTAGAAATAATTTTGCATTGTAGAAGTAACAAAACGCCCGCTTTAATTCTCCGAGCATTTTGTATATGGCATCCATCAAGAAGACGATGGGCGAGTTGAAATAATTTCGTGACTAGAAGCATTACCCTGCTGCACTGCCTGGCCTCCTGCTGTTGTTGCTTCTGATGGACCGTCGTTCTTTATTGTTGGGGCCCCGTGCTGTTTCCATTCATCTCGTAGCGCGTTCCATTATTCATCTTCTTCCATCTTAACCTCAGCACGCGATTTCTTTCCATGTGCGCCACATTACAGTCATAATCGATATCGGCTTATTCTGTAGTCTCATCATCATTACCAGATAAAAGACATGAAAATGCAGACTGATTAATCTCGACGAAGAAGTCTGCATTATACATGTAAGTTTGGAGAGTGAATTACTTACCAAGGGGTAGAAATTAAGTCACAAGAAAGAATCACTGTGAGTACTTTTCAGAGATTCACTCAGCACATGCGTATCCCATAAATGTAAGAATATATATATTTTTCCGGCAGAATTGACAACCTGTCGACCTAATATTAACCCTTTAAAGACGAAGCGTATCTGTTTTATATAAGGACTCAGTGCGTACCGCGCTGTAAACCCTCTCCACTTCGGTTATAAAAACCAATCTCTTAATGTTTTGTAAGGCAAAAGTTGCTGTTTGTTCTGAGATCCGTACAAAACACATAAACGCAATGTGGGCACCACGTAGAATTTTTTAATGTTAAACCTGGTGGTACGTAAAGTTACCGCTAGGCTTTAAAAGGTTATGCACAGTCCATAGGGGAACAGAAATCTATTCTCTAGGTAAATTTGACCTTAATTAGAAAATCGTTTAATACTCGAATAAAATGTAAGAACCATTACTTATATAAACAATATGTTAATACTAATAATTAATATAAATTATAGTTTAATATTAACCTAAATAGTAATTTATGAGGATTGAAGTATGAACCGGTGGTCAAAACATAATTTATTGTAATGCATACATTTATATCTCATGATTTAGCAACCAAAATACCTAAGAGGATCTACGTAAATGGCATTTTATCCTGAATATTTGGAGAAAATGAGGATGCCACGCAGTGTTCCGAAAGTTGTTTCAACTTAAATTCACACGCTACTAATAAGGTTCATATTCCAACCGTCCTCTGACATTCTACACACGTAATCAGAACTTCTAATAAATAAAATTTATTATCAAATCTCACTTATCCCTTGCCGACTCTCTCGCGGAAGAAAGATTTCAGGGATAGGAGAACAGAAGCATCTTTAACAATATCGACATCAACAGAAAGCATAAAACTGTATATAAGTTGAGCCCTTTCTGAACAACAAAAATACGTCATTTTGCTGTTCGTCGAAGTATTCGGGTTGAATTTCAGAGTTTTCGGAACACTAAAACATGCAGGGTTGCTTTATTGCTTCAACTTTCTTGAAAATTAACAAACAGTGCTGATTAAAAGAAACACAGGTAATTTGTACGTGAATTTGAATTTTTGAACAGAAAATATAAGTGTAACAGTTACACAGATGGCATTATATTAATACCTAACACAAATTTTGATCAAAAGCCTAAATACACCACCACTGATATATATAACGTATGCCAATCAAAAGACGGATAAAATGACACCTCGAGGGACACTGCAACATAAGAGACGGTTGTTCTTCCACTATCAGACGCCTTAACCTTTTAAAGCCAAGCGGTAACTTTACATACCACCAGGTTTAACATTAAAAAATTCTACGTGGTGCCCACATTGCGTTTATGTGTTTTGTACGGATCTCAGAACAAACAGCAACTTTTGCCTTATAAAACATTAAGAGATTGGTTTTTATAACCGAAGTGGAGAGTGTTTATAGCGCGGTACGCACTGAGTCCTTATATAAAACAGATACGTACCGTCTTTAATGGGTTAATAACCGTCAGTATGCCATGAGCTTATTCTTCTTCACTTTGCCAAATTGTGAAACTTCACCAACTGTAGTGTGCAAATGGCCGAAAGAGAAGCAACATGCGAGGGGCCTTCTTAAGGAGTTATTAATCGCTTATCTAGTCGAGAAACCACAGTAACACTTTTGTGAATTATCTTACTGCTGTCCCCGTCTCACATTATACGGCGTAAAATGGTGAAATAACTGGAAGGAATTTGAAACAAACGGGTTGTGAATTAATTTAAGTAGTCTATTGACTAACTGACTGACTGACTAACTAACTAACTAGCTCGATGGATCAAAATCCTTCTTGAGAAGGAAATATTTGCTCAGGCACAAAAGTCCCCGCATTTAGGGCACACGAAGGTTCATATCATGTTCACAAAAGCCCTCCACTCGTCCTTTTTCTCAGCCAAATCAGTCCAGTCCACACCTCCATCCTATTGCTTGAAGACTCATTTCAATATTATTCTTCCTTCTACGTCTCGGTCTTCCAAATCGTCTCTTTCTCTCAGGTTTCCACATCGAATATCTGTGTACACCTCTCCTTTCTTCCACGCGTCCCACAGGCCGCACCCATCCCATCCCTATTGATTTTGACATCCGAAAAATATTTGGAGAGGAGTACACATCATGAAGCTCCTCATTACGCAGTCTTCTCCAGTCCCCTGCTACCTCGTCCTTCTTAGTACCAAATATTTTCCTCAACACCCTATTCGCAAAGATTCTCATCCTATTTTCCTCTTTCAATACGAGAAACCATGTTTCATACCCATACAAAACAACGGGCAATATTATTGTTCTCTATATTTTAATCTTTATATTTTGGAAGAAAACTGGCAGAGAAAAGGTTCTGGGCCGAATGGTAGAAGGCACTCCTTCAGTTCGAATTGTTTGTGAGTTCCGCATGCATGCATACGATTCTCTGAGGCACAATGAAATCTGTTCATAATTAAGTGACTTTCTTGTCATTTTGCTCTTTCAGTGCCTCCCTCACTCCATCTAACCTGTATACTCCCACTAAATATAGTCTATGCTTCGCTAATTCTCTAACCAATAGAGACTCCTAACTTTCAAAGTGCCAAATCTCATGTCAGTTTTCCACTACGTACGTCGTCGCAAAGTACAAGTCCAAGTCGGAAGCTCTCTATTCAATTTCACAGTAAGTAAAATGCTTACACTGCGGAGCTGTTAGCCCCTCGCCCAATTCTCCAGCTTGAAAACCACACCTTGTCCGCTCTCCGCGACTGCTTTTTCAATGCATTCGCAGATACCTGCCGTCTCCTCCAACCGCATCTTGAGGAAGGGCTATGCCGTAGTGACAGACCATTAGTTCGGCACTGCTTGGAGGAAATGGGAAGCGCATCAGCGAGAATAGTCATAGTCCCGACTGAGACAGGCACATGACCATTACCAGTTCACACAGTTACCACTACAAGACCCTGCTCGTTTCCCCTATTGTTTACATATCACGCAGGTCCACTGCTGTGTTCAAAACAGGCCACCTCTTGACCACACTGGCAATAAACTCAAATCCCACCCACATCCTTACACCACTATCCTTGAAGATCAATTACAGTGTTATCCTGCATATGTCTGACAAGTAGTCTCTTCCTTGCAGTGCCTCAAACTGAAACTCTGAAACACATTCCTAATCTCAGCCACCTGTGTTACATACACTAACCCTAGTGAAGTTAGAGTACTATGCGCAATCAAACATCACACTTAACCCTTTTAAAGACGAAGCGTATCTGTTTTATGTAAGGACTCAGTGCTTACCGCGCAGAAACAGTCTCCACTCCGGTTATAAAAACCAATTTCTTAATGTTTTATAAGGCAAAAGTTGCTGTTTGTTCT
The DNA here is from genome assembly GCA_013340265.1 of Coptotermes formosanus. Classification (NCBI taxonomy): domain Eukaryota; kingdom Metazoa; phylum Arthropoda; class Insecta; order Blattodea; family Rhinotermitidae; genus Coptotermes; species Coptotermes formosanus. Next base: position 1,785,508 of record BLKM01012018.1, read on the forward strand.
GAGATCCATACAAAACACACAAACGCAATGTGGGCACCACGTAGAATTTTTTAACGTTAAACCTGGTGGTACGTAAAGTTACCGCTAGGCTTTAAAAGGTTAATTAACCCTTTTAACGACGAAGCGTGTCTTATATAAGGACTCAGTGCGTACCCCGCTGTAAACACTCTCCACTCCGGTTATAAAAACCAGTCTCTTAATATTTTATAAGGCAAAAGTTGCTGTTTGTTCTGAGATCCGTACAAAACACATAAACGCAATGTGGGCACCACGTAGAATTTTTTAATGTTAAACCTGGTCATATGTAAAATTACCGCTAGGCTTTAAAAGGTTAAATTTTATGCAACACAACGACAGTGTTATGTTTCAATGAACAAGGCCAGCCATGGATTGGATTATAACCTCACCTTCTGTTGCCCAGAGAGCACTCTAAGCAATTTAGCTGCGGACAATATATTTTATATGCGATTACATCACAGACGGAAATCTAATTCATTATGAACTATAGTGGCATCTGCCCTTATATTGGAGAGCCAGAGAAGGGTATACGTTCAGCTGAAGCGTGTAATACAGTGCGAAGTAGATATAATGTGCGGTAGTCAGCTAGCGTTATGGGAAAATGCACACATAATTCAGGTTTACATAAAATGCCTTATGTAATATCAGAAAAATATGAATTTGTCAGATCCGTGAGAAATATCTGATACCCAAATTTGGCCACAAAATGTGAAGTCTGTCTACGCCTCTTTTAAAGCCTAATGTACTCGCGCTACAAAGTTCCATAGGCAGTGTTTTACCCTTTTTATTCTATTACATATTTCATAAACGCCTCCTACGTGTTACAAACACACAAACACGTGCACATACAGTGCATCTTTTACCGAGCTTCTGGGCTCAAACTTTATAATTTAGAATCCCTGCATCTACTAGGCTATCCCGTGACAGCTGTCGTTGTAAGGGACGCGATAAACGAGACGTCTTGCAGGCGCACGCGCATGTGTGTGTGTGTGTGTACATACGCATTAGACCTGCAGACTATAAAAGCAGAATCGGAGTTATGAAGTTTGATTGACATTTTTACTGTACATTCCACCTGTCGCCTTGCCTACATAATTTCCGCACAATATTTGATTATAATGTAAGTTGATTTGGGTTGTATCCAGTTCGAATCACCATTACATTAATATCAATCACTGTTATACTCAACTTTTACAGATATCCACAATGATTTTTTTTTCAAATTCCAGACCCTTATTACCCAGAATATGACTCGACATAAAACTTGCGGTTTGAGCAGGTAATTCATTCATCTATGAATGAGAAATAAATAAACCATCAATAAATATATATTATTTATTAATTATAACTCGTAGTGAAAAAATATTTGTGGTAGCATGCAACAGCTGTCAGTAATACAGAAAATAAAATAAATAAAAGCGAAAAAATAAAAATATATGTAACTGGGATTGTACAGAAAACTGCCAACATGACATGCATATCAGACATCCCCTGAACAATGCAAACTTTCAACACATTTAACTTTGGTGACAAAAACAAATATTTCAAAATTTCGTTACAATTATCATACATAAAATATCATCCTCCGCCATGCAATGCAAGGAGGTACATGAGGGAATAAAGGCACAGCTTCATGCACTGCGTGGATTGCAGAGGTCCAAAGCCACAGACTCGCACGGCTACCGCGCAAGAGATCTGTCAAAACTTCGCACCGCATCGGTTTCTTCAGAAATGTATTAATTTGGTAGTAATGATAATCACATAAATTTCTACAATTTCAGATATAATATATATACATATATCCTTGCTAATATAGCAAGGTTATCAGGGCAAAAAATAACTTGGGACAACGGTGAATGCTGCGTGTCAAGAACAACTTTTCGCGTGCCACTACGAGCATGCGTGCATAGGTTCCTGAGCCCTACCTCACAGTATAACGCAACTTCCCTAAATCGCATTCTTTGCAGTTTATCCACCCTCACAATGACACATACAGTGTACAGTCGAATAATTATATGACAGTGAACTACGAACTGAAAATTTTGAAGCACGGGTTTAGTGCACCACGAAAAACTTCAGTTAGGACAGCCAGTGTCTCGGCAGTAATTCACAGGGCTGTGAAGTCGGTACACTAAAGCTCCGACTCCGGTTCCCAGTCCTTCACAAAAGCTCAATATGTATTAATAACGGTAAACCTATAACACATTTCATCACCACTACGTAAATTATTAGGCTACTGTTTAGACTTATAACCCGTATTTAAGTATAAGTCTAATGGTTACTGTAGCTATCAGGGCTCTGCAGTTTGAGTATCTAGTTAATATTTTAGATTGAGGTCGGAGTCGGAGTCGGAGTCGGTACATTTTTACCGACTCCGCCTCCACCTAAAATTCCTTCCGAATCCGACTCCGACTCCACAGCGCTGGTAATTAGAGCCGAGAACCTCCAAAATGGACGTGAGAAGCGTCATCGTTCGGTAAATAATTCTCAGATTCAATAAATTTGGCGATGCAGCGTGACAAAACAATGCGCAAAACATAACGTATACCCTAGCTTAAAACACCTCACCGTGGCCCAAAATTTCTATTATTTGATGATCATTTGAGACAGCGTAATATATACACTCTGCTGTCTCCAAGCAAAATGCCCTATATAACGGTACCACACAACTCTTTCACACACAATGTGATTTAAGAATGGACAAATAATGAATAGAAGAACACGTTACTCGCTCTTTACTTTTGTCCATATATACACACCAGCAAATAATAAAACAAATTACCATTGCAACTGCTGTGTAGAATTACCCATTCTACTTCAATTTGCATACATTTAATTAGTTTTTAGACTGTTATGTTTGATATCTTCATACAAGTGCCGATTTTAAACATCGCTTCCATTCACACACGTGTTTATTTGTACTACAAAAATTATTTTCTGGTATGTTTTCATTACGAATACATTTAATTAATTATTTCAAATATGTAGTTTAGTGTTGAATGTCGATCCGATCCAATTCTAGTATAATTTCAGCACTAATACCTTTTATAATTCCTTATGCGATCGCTTCAAATATAGCAAACATTGATATTCGATCCTTTATTGGCATTTTGCGATTTGGAATTACGCGAAGTCTAGGATACGCTGACTCAGTCTTAGTCGCGTTAGGACTGGGCGGGTGTACAGGTTGATTCCTGTGGAACAAACACAGCTGAAGTTATTACTGTGTGTTCGCTATCTGACAGCTGTTTTGATTGACTAATGTACTTTAAGTTTCAAACTGTTCCGAACCGTGTGTCCACCGTACGCACTCTTAACTTTCTCTGCGAAGTTTCTGTTACCTTTTTGTCCAAAAATAGCTGCGTGAGCGGCAATTCATCAATAATCATCGCTCTGTTACAGAGGCCAAATTCTGGTAAACCCATCTTGTAACTCATCGCCTAACATGGAAGACAACTACAAAATCAATATCAGAATGTTTGTGTCACGTTCTTACTTTTCCGATATACAATAATCTGAACACAGTCACTGCGTGGTAGAAGGATAACTAGGAGTTTTCTCACATTTAGGCTGTTTTCACTTATCTCTGAAATTATTAGGGCATGCGTATGTATATAGGTACGTGTATGTATTTATATACATAAATATTTTCCAACTGCTTATACATAGAAAAACAACTCCCAACCCTCAAGATGTTGTAATTAATGAAATAAAAAACAAATGAAGACACTTTATTAACCCTTTAAAGACGAAGCGTATCTGTTTTATATAAGGACTCAGTGCGTACCGCGCTGTAAACACTCTCCACTTCGGTTATAAAAACCAATCTCTTAATGTTTTATAAGGCAAAAGATGCGGTTTGTTCTGAGATCCGTACAAAACACATAAACGCAATGTGGGCACCACGTAGAATTTTTTAATGTTAAACGTGGTGGTATGTAAAGTTACCGCTAGGCTTTAAAAGGTTAATGTAATAGGCGAGGTATTGACAGTGTGACAGAGGGGTACACAAAGTACAATCTCAGAAGACTGCGATAAACTTTAATATCTGATGGCATATGAGTCTCGATGGGAACATACTTTGTAGCCCTGTACACGCCCGAGTGATATTCAATTTCGTCCCAGGTAGCCTACGACTAAGCATGCCCAGAGACAGGGTCGTAAGAGCAGCGTAAATCCCGTCCGCAGGTGACATAAATCACGGATTTTCTTCGCTCAGACAGTGTTTTCTTACACTTTCACACATTTGGACTTCTCTGAGCCGAGGTTACTACTCCACTTCACCAGTCCAAAGCTTAAAAGAAGACTAGAGGTTTCAAAACACGTCAAAAGTTACGACTCAAATTGGGTGGGGTGGGGAGGCCCTGTTGAAAAAATAGTGTTTGTGTTTAATTATATAAAATACGTCTCTTAAAAAAATTTGGAACTTCAGATACATTACAGTTTACGTCACAACCAAAGTTCCAAACCCATATATCTAAACACTGTGATGTTTTTCGTTCGCAGTCCTTCCCCCTTCTACCTATTTGTTCACAGTAAGTGTAGAGGGTTTTTATTTTAACTTGATCACACTCAGACACACATCACAGTCGGCAGGACTCCTCTGGACGAGGGATCGGCCCGTCGCAGAGATCTCTACCTGACAACACAAACACTGTACAAGACAAACATCCATGCCCCCGGTGGGATTCGAACCCACGATCCCAGCAACCGCTCGGCCCCAGACCTACGCCTTAAACCGCGCGGCCACTGGGATCGGCTTGTGACGTTGTTGACGTACCTATATGCCTCAGGCTGCCTGTACAGGCCACTAACCAACGTTTGACCTATTATCTATTTTAATAAAGTCCCTTTGGAACGTCGTGATATACTTGTTATTTGGTTGTCTTTATTTGGACAATATTAACGACACAAGAAGGCAGGAAATAATCGTACCGGCCACATTAAATGTAAGATAAAAAATGTCTGTGGTGATAGTTGTTTGATAAATACGCGCTTCGCTAATTTCTTTCAAAAGTTCATCTCCGAACTCCCAGATATTATTTACTCATTCAATGTTAGACTTTAACGTTTCTGTGCAGTGCGTGCCTGTTAACGACGGAAATCAGAATACCATCTTTCAGGAAAGATCTCCAAAAAGGAAACTTGTAGGTGTATGCAATCCAACTTAAATCATCTCGCGGAAATATAAGAAATAGAGTAACGAACAGATTAGACCTCAGACTTGTAAAAGCCACCTTCATATTTTCATATCTTCTTAACTTAATTAGTTGCTAACTTATAAAGTTACGTCAACCTACGCTAAATGTAGACTGTCAGTACAGTTCGTCCATTCAAAGAAAGTTACTTTGTACTGACATCTTAGATTAATTCTTCATTTAAAATTTCGTAGTATCATTCATAGAAATTCTGAAGTCGGAGAAGTAAAGATTGCAGAACTTAACACGACGTTCGAAATGTTTTGATGTCGTAATTTGCGTTACCGGGTCTTGCTGCAAAGAATATGGGAATGTCTTTTATACTTATATTAAAGCATCAGGGTAGACAAAAACTAGGCGCTTTTGCACTTCGTCTAACATAGCTCCATATAAGTAGCTGCATATTTGCCAGTTTAGTTTGTATATCATACAGTGTCCGTGCATTTAGAACTTGTTTGTATTTTATTGAACCTGAACTTAAAACTGGTACACGTAACTAAAACTGAAACGTAACAAGAACTGCGACAAAAAGTAAACGTCACTTCATGCGAAGTTCCAAGCGAAATTCTATACTTGTGTCTAACAGTTAATATAGAGTTATCACTGTTTTCAGACGGAAGCTGTAACACCCAGAACAACAAAAATCCCAGAATTCTAGAATTCCGCTCCGGTCCGAACAATATTTAGGAATGTTGATCATTTCTACAAGAATCAGGAAAACTATTTCACATCGTTCAGTTCTAAAGCACTGAAATTCTAAAGAAAACAAACATGAAAATATGAACGTTAAAAAAAGGTAAAGTTCACCCTTAAACACTCCACGAAGTCCCGGGGGGGGGGGGGAGTAGAGGTATAGCTCCAATCGTTCTTTAACCTCGGCGACAGATAAGGGTGGGTAGTCAATGCCACGCCCCGGCCGCTTTACCATTGTCAGAGACCCGGTACCCATTGTACAGGGGGCTGGGTGGGCCCCAGGGCCGGTGTGGACGGGTGCAGAGAATCTCGCCTCAACCGGGATGCCATCCCCTGACTGTCCAGCCCGTAGAGAGTCGGGATACCAACTACGCTATACCGGCCAACATCAGTTAAGTATAGCTATCAGTTTCAAGGAAGTTAGTTTGGCCATTTTGCCAGGTGCTCAGTTATAAGCCCACTGTTCCTCTTCTCGGTTGATAACATCCACAACAGCATCCACAGTTATAAACGGCAGCCCAGTGCACACTGAAACCCGATTCTACAACTGAAGCAGCACTGTAATAGCCACAAAGCATGTTTCTCTCGTGAGCGTCTCTCTTTACACAAAGACAAAGCGTTTGAAGCTCCGCTTCCGTCCATGCGTAGGGTTACGATGCGGTGAGGGAGGAGTCCGTCACAATGGCGGGAATTAAATCCATTACTTCGCGCTGCCATGGTGGTCGCTAGTGATGAGCTGTTGTCAATATAAACCTGTCAATTATACGTCATGTATTCTCCTTCTATAACTACAGAAGGGATGCCCACACAAGAGTGACATAAAACCGCCGTAAATACCAAACCTTGCTCTTCAGTCAATCCTTCACCACCCACCCCCTCCCCCCCCGGTCCCAAAATCTCATAAATTAAATACCTGTGCATTTGCCTTCAGAGTAAAATGGTCGATTTAGTTATTTTTCCTTTCTTTAAGTTATTAATTTTCCACGTGGGGCCCTTACATTCCACTCACATTGAAGGCGGAACTTTTCCTCCTTCCCCTGTCCTAAACCCTGGTTCCCCTTCCTATTCTTTTAATGATAAAAAATGGCCCAACTTTGCTGAAACGCATTATCGGAAGAGAGAGATCGTGTTTCGAGGTGGTCTTTAATTTCTCGCCTCGACCCAGTTCCCTTCCATAAACAACGTAATGGGCCACTGAGACGTTAGGAGCATGTGGTTATCCTCCTGTACATTTCTTACTCTCTACGTTCATTATATGTTGCGACTTTAAAACCCTGGAGACAGCATTCCTATTTCCTCCCGCAATACACACACCACAGGAAAGTTATATTTCACCCGCAAAACTCAGTACAACTTCATTTATATTACCGTCGTTTTTCCAGACGGATACCTATTCCTGAGTTATAATTAATGCACATTTAAGTAGTCCGGGAAGTTCGTGTTGACGTGCTGAAACACTGTCTATCTTTAGAAGACACCGCACCACAGTTTTCCTCTTTGTGCACACGCTGCATTTTTGACGGTTCAACTTTCAGAAGTAAGTACGTACTTAAGTTAACAAACGGCTGTGTTACCTTAGTGTCATGAACAGCTACTTACATATGCAGCTTAGGAAATACATTACACACGTATATACCGTAAGAAAATAAATGAATCCAGTGAAATGACAGCACTTGGCATTTTCTGACCCAATGCATTATTCATGTCTGTTTCTCTTCGCTTCTTCTCTTTCTTTCCTCTTCCTTTCTTTACCATTCTCCTTGTTTTAATAACCTTCTGCAAATTATCCAGGGTTACTCTCCACAAGTCTCAAAACTCGTCTCGATGTTATTGTCATGGATCAATGAGGGCAACATGCACTGAAATATTATGTGGGCAGGGAAACAATCTGAGAATTATATAAAGCCCATAAGTACACTCTGTGGCAAATTTTGGCTTTACTGAATGTTAAAGCGGGTGGTACTATCCACAACACTTTAATGTGCAATGGAAAATGATCAACATTCATCTTGTCTGAAAGCGAAATAGGTCCATGTGGTCTTCAGGTAACTTTTACTTTAATTCGGTGCAACTTTCGGAAAAAATCCTCCCTGTTTTCTGTATAAGTAACAAAATTGTGGCTTGTCTTAAGAAGCAGTGCTACACTGCTTGTAAACTTCACATCAAATTTCCTGGTAACAAAATACAGTTTAATATTAACACTTCATTTTTTCTAACAAAGTGATAGTTTACGTAAACTTTAGTACAGAATTTCAATATGGATCCGAAATATACTTTAAATCGATGAAAGATTTGTAACGTCATAATAAACGGCAGATGTATTATCGGAGTGCTTAATTTATTCGGATATTCAATTTTAATTTACTACCTATGCTTTACGTGTTTCTGCAAACCTCTTTCCATAACATATAAAAATGAGTTTGGTTCTCTCCATATTTGGTTACTTGTTTGGCAGTTCGCGTATTTCTCGCAAGAGTCTGGGAGATTGTACAGCGCGTCTTGCTAGCCCGACAGCAGTTACGCCTCCATCGTCATTACATATGTCACAATTACGAAAATGTTTGTTACACCGCTTACATACTGTGAAACTGCAAGGAAAGAAATTATATCTCTGTCACGCAATGAATACTTCTACTTTTCAATACATGACACCTACGTAAAAGAGGTGCATATTTCAGTCGTGTGTAAAACTAGATTCAACTTAAGGGAACTGACATATTTCCGCATTTCAGTATCCTTGTATTTGTTTTAAATCTCAGTTTACAGAGAAGAAACTGTGAGTGACGACACACACTTGTTCGTCCTTTGTAGTGGTACAATGCAAGAGGATATTTGAGCTCAGCTTTGAAACCCGTTTGAGGACATCGAGAGGTAAACAGAATTACATGCAGTAAAAATGTTTGCCTTCCGTCTGATAAACAAAACCACACAATGGTCTCTAATTACGTTTTAGCTTACAATGCCAGAACAGTTACACGCCTACATTACGGCAGGTAAAATATCTCTATCTGTAACAAGGTGTTAGTAATTATTACACGTCTTTATAAATTATTTGGACAGTGACAGTACACAGTGTGAGTTGGTTCAGTGCCACGTGTATTACAAGAATTATGATGGGAATTTTACAAAAGTCAATACTACAAAAGTTATTTAATATTTTGTCACCATAGGGAGTCCTGAAAGTTAATACACACTTATTACATCCAGTTCATAGGACTACTCATCAAAATATCTACTGCCTACGAACAGAATACAGACGGCGCCTGTCTAGTCAATACCAGCAGTGCGGTTTCTTGTTCATCTTGTCGTTGGCACGCCTAGCTCGTCAATCTTCATTCATCATAGCCACTGGTTAACAAACCACCTCTACTATAATCAACCTCCACCTGAGAAGTGGCAACATGCTAGCAAAACTATTGTAAATATATTGAGTACACCAGTCAAATTCGCAGTCGATTACTGTTTCATGTTCAGTTCAAATCCATCTTTTTTCAGATAACAACGTACAAGCTTAATAAAATGGCCAAGAAAATAATTTGATATCTTACGTTAAAATGACTTGCGTGAGACGCATAATGGATAGGAAATACGTGCCAATAGTTTTTGAGGTCAACAATCGAATACAGAAAACTTTCCCACGTATTTAATGTGTTCCATGTCCGTGCACTATATTATACAAAAACACTAATCACCAACAAATGCACAAAGAGAGTTTTATCATCAATTGTAACACACAACTATATGTTTCGACCCTGCTGGGTCATCTTCAGCAAGAACTTTTGTTATCTTTACACTAAGGTTGCACTTTATAGTTGAGTGAGAATGTGCTGTTGACTGCGTACTGCAAGCCGGGACCCCAGAGAGTTCACGCCTCCAGTACACAGTACACAGTCAACAGCACATTCTCACTCAACTGTAAAGTGCAACCTTAGTGTAACGATAAAAAAAGTTCTCCCTGAAGATGACCCAGCAGGGTCGAAACATGTAGGAGTGTGTTACGATTGATGATAAAACTCTCTTTGCGCATTTGTTGGTGATTAGTGTTTTTATATTTCCCCCGTACCTGAGAGACATCATGTACACTCCACACACCACGTTCAAACCACCGAACGTAGCTCTACAAATATTCTAATTTTCTATCTAGAATGCATATAATCTTTCTCAGCAATTAAACTCGTGGGTTAGATAGAGTAAATCGCAAGTTGTGGTCACAATGTAACGACTAGTACATGAGAAGTATAGGAACAGAGATAGCTCAGTCGGTATACTAGGTTACTAGCTTGATGCTCGAGTTTTCATTGTTCAACTTCTGCAAGAAACAATAAATTTTATCTTCGCCAAAACGTCGAGACCGACCCTGAGGCCCACCCACACTCTTATTTAATGCATAACGCTGTTTCTTCCCGAGGCAAAGTGGCCGAAGTGTGAGAATAACTACTCACCTGCGTGTAGTACCGAACTCAAAAATCAGTGGAGCTATACCTCCACTTCTCCACATGCTTTCATGATGCGGTGCTTAAATAAAGACAGGAACAACTTTACCGTTTAATAAGAAGCGTTAAATATAACTCTGCAAAGGTATATGTGATTACAGTCACACTAAAATATCCAGTTCAAATGAAATCATAAAATCAACACCAACGATAAGAATAACGTCATAATAATAATAATAACATAATAATAATAATAATAATAACTCCATGTAATTCATTCGAATGCTCGCCAATATTACAAACCCATAACGGGTAAAATTAAAAGCAATGTGGAAAAAATAACTGTCTACAAGAACAAAAACAACAATATCAGTACAGCGATATTCTTGTAGATGGACTGACATTTCCACAGGCAATTTCAAAACTAGTTGTACCAGCAGCAAAGAGAGAACGCAAAACAAACTGTGTCAGCATAATCTAAGGACATTAACTTATCACTTACATAAGATTTCAAACTGATAAAGGGAAGAAAATTGTGTGACGTGACGCCGTGTATTCCGGTAAATAAATAATAACAACATTTCGCATAAACGTGTCCCCCTCCTCCCCCGCCCACGCATAATCAGTGCGGCAGATACGGCACGTGAGTCACTAATCTAATTTCCAAATACAGAAATAAGGATAAAATTTCTGGGAGTCATTATGCGGAAAAATCTATCAGTAAGTCACTTTGGGCGATTTCAGTAGCAACCGGAACCCAAAATATACAAATCAGTATTAATGAAATAACATGTATATCAAAGTTAGGTAATCATCGCTCTGAAAACAATAACACCTCATCTCTCTGACAAAGGTAACACCAACGAATATCTACATTTTTGATGAGATAAACACAATATTACAATACGCTGAAGTAATTACTAGGTTTAGCAGCATCAGGAAGCCTTCAGCATTCAGTCGATATCTGCAATAAAGGGTATTACCTGGAGTTTAATCTAAACTAAGCCTCATGTAGCCTGTACAGTTAATTAAATCATGGAGATATTCATGTACATTGGAGTTAGAGCTTTGCAGGCTATTCGCCTAGATAGAACTGCAAAAGCGTTTGTTTACACTTAACCTAACACTGCAGCGCAGGGATAAATAATAAAGTAATATGATGAAACATCGTTATTCTTCGACTGACACACAATGTCATTCTTTTGCTTGAACTGATCGTTATTAATATCCAAATTATGCACAACGTGAGGGATAATTACTGCAGTTTAACCTTTTATACCGCATTAGTAACTACTCTGCCCCGTAAGCTTGAACATTACATGACAAGAAATTTCACCCACTTCACTTGCAGTGTGTGTTTAGTTTTCATAAAGACACAGTCTTTACGATGGAAGTGAGGTGTGTTTTTTGACAGTGAGAACTGAAATTCAGAACAATATTTACATAATAAAAATGGATAATAGATGTAAAAAGGCATACACCTAACTACGCATGATATCCGGGTGAGGTCAAGTAATTTGTTACTACTCAGTGATTGCGGAAATAAATGAAACTCCGTCAGAACGGAATCACATTTCAACGACTTATCGCGTTCTTTATATAAGCGCAATGAAATTACTTCATTCGAGTATTATAAAGCCTAAAGAGATGAACGAAGCAATCTAATGGAAGATTTGTTTAATAAAGTACTAATTAATGGACCATATTAACTTTCGTTAAGTACGTATGCTGCCTCCGAGATAATTTATATCAGGATCCAGTACACTTATACACCTATTCTACAAAACATTGTCTACATTTTAATTATTTGACCCTTACATTATTTTTACTGTGTATAAAAGTCGCTAATTTGGTTATACCATGCAGTATTGTTTTGGTTTGCTTCGCTGGTGATGATCCTTTGTGTATCGAAACATGTAGGAATGTTCAGTGTAATATTATAATATAAATATCTAAGAAACAATATTGTGCGTTTTGTTGGTTGAGTGTCGCGAATTGGGCCATATTTCATTTTAAGCCATACAAAAATTAATGTATATATGGCGAAAGAGTCCTTAAAATTCGTAAAGTATTGAAATTATCAGCCAAACAGGCCAATAAGAAAACAAAGTAAATTATTATTTATAGTGAATTTAGTTGTTATTTAAGCGTGCTATGTGAGGGCGGTGTCAGTATTTCAGAACAAAGGCCCGAGCCATTAAGTGATTATGAAAGGCATATATTTGAAGGAAGCAGCCACGACCTAATCGATGATTATCCTGAGATCTGATTGGAAGAAACGAGAAAACCGCGAAGAACATCAGAGAAAATACCCGAGATTCCTACTGCGCATGGCATTATCTCAAGTCTAGGATGTCACCGTTAAGCCAGCACGCTCGGTACCAGCGTAATTACTAAATCATATTTATCAAATTCGAATATGTGAGAAGAAGGGAATTTTCCATTACGTGGTGGCTGGAGTGACGGAAGGCATTATCAGACTGCAATAAATTTAATAAAGAAGCCACAATATTCACGTGATACAAGGCAAATTTATCACTTGCTCCCGTATCTGCAGGTCTATATCCGGCAGCCAATTTCAGTACAAGCGCGACGCAGCTGTTATAAAAAGTTCAAATGTTTACTTGCTCTCTACGGAGCAAGTCGTTGTGTAAACAAGTTCCGTTTTATATTCCCACAGGAAAACAACCAAAGAGATAACACCAATTCACTTCAGCGATCACAGACGTGGACAGCGAATGCACGAAGGCATTCCGAGAGTTACAACTAAGTTCTATAAATCAGAAACTGGAACTAATTTTCTCGAACACTTGCCACATACCTACCGAGTTGCAGAAAGATTTAATTTTCCACAAATATGATCGTAAAATTGTGACATTATGTGACAGGTAAATGTGTTCCTGTGCAGGCCATAAAGACACACAGAGCGAGAGGAGGTACAGATCCATTCAATCTTAAACTTGAGACAAGATAGCGTGGTCAACTTCATGTTGCAGCCATTTTACCCACGGAGTAAAATCCCCCGGTATTCACTGAATAGGAGGTTATGTGGGTTCTGGAGCTGGGGGGGGGGGATATTTGGAGAAAACAAAAACCGCTTACCTCTACCGGGAACCAAACTGCAAAACCGCAGCCATCTAACCCGTAGCCTAGTCACTGTACAAACAAAAGTGAAGGCCATCTGAGTAGAGCAAAGCTGTTGTTAGGGATGCAAAGCCGTGGAGACTGGAATAAATTAACCAATGTGCCATATTGGTATATTTCTACCAGAATACATTACACCACGTCACAGAAGACAGCTATCTTGATAGGCACAGACGCGGAAACCTCAGATTACATAGCCCGTAATTGGCTATCGGCCTGTTTCTTTGAAACATCTGACGAATATAACAGGAGAGGCAAGATATTATAACGTAACACGGAGGCGTGTTCGCCTAACCATTGCTGCCGTGGGAAATTAATAAGTATTACACATTCCGCGTGTGTGTGTTTTTACCCTTAGTTATCCAACATGCACAAAGCATGTGCCGTATTATATAAGCACCTACGGCATGTCCGGCTGTACTATACTTTTCCACATTGTCTCATAAACGGCACGACTTTTGGATAAAAAATTATTGTAAATAAAATGGGTGTTTTGATTTCATCTACATCTTTTGTCTGAAATATTTGTCACTCTAAGAAGAACTGAGCGAGATATTATCATAAATGTACACATGTCTTCATGTATATTGTCCGTTATTCTTGTCAGATTTTAATAAACCTTGAATTTTTTTTTACAAATTTTCGAAAAATACACAAATAGCAAATTTCATGAAAATCTGTCCAGTGGGAGCCGAGTTCTTCCATGCGAACGGACGGACAGACGGACGGACACGACGAACCTCATAGTCGCTTTTCGCAATATTTCGAACTCGCCTGAAAATGTTGCACGCTAGTTATGTGATCGATTACATCCTTGTCCTGCCATTATGAACTAACACAAAGGCATATAATTCGGTCGCTGTAGAAATGTTTTAATCACCGTGCGTAGTTACATACACTCATAAGCACACGTCATTAAATACAGCCTCAGAAATGTAAGCCAACACATAATTATGCCATTTATCTTTGTTATGGACTGTTAGGTGAGCCTTGAGCAGGATCAGTGCAGTAAGTTAACCCTTCCAAAATAATAAGAATGATGATGATGATGATGATGATGATGATGACTGCACTAAAACCCTCCTAGCTGCATAAAATCCTCTCGGGCGATTGGCTCCATCAAAGTTGGGTGAAGGTCCAGCGTTTCAGACATTCTTCTTAACCTTTATCCTGCTAATGTGGAATATATGGTGAGCTGCTAATAATGCCAGCACCACTAATGTGTAATATTTGGTGACCTACATTTGGCACTGGCACTGCAAGATAGGCTGCTTTAACTACCTTATCCGAAGACTGTATCTCCTGATCATTTTAACGATGTGAATAAAATCTATAAGAGAAACATGGTAGTGACCTGTTGAAAATGTGAAGTGAGATCATGAACAGAGCACAATTTAATACTAGACATTTCTTTATATATATATATACACACAGTACGACCGGAACCTGACACAAAATGTATAGGAATACCCTAATAACCGAAATATACAGAGTGTCTTTTTATCCTGTCCCTGACACATAGCTACTTTATCACATGTACGCAGCGGGACATCCCGTGAGATTTACCATGTTCAGTGACAACAAAGGACCACCCTATAGAATCAGTACGCATACAAAATGCACTGTGCACTTAATATAATCATATCTTGCTGTGTGTCAAGGAAAGTGAAACACCTTGGCTACGAAATGCAAAGATACCGATAGGCACCGATGACGAAGACGCAGGTAAACACATTTCTGGCGCAATTTGCGTCACTTTTAATGTATAAACAACAACAATCACAGTCGCTCCTTTGTCCTTCCGCTTGTTGATAAAAAGTCCTTCTTCTAAAATGTAATCCCGCGATTGAGAAAATAGAAATCTTGCTTTGTACTCTGGAGTTCCCGTAATAAAATCTTGGCATGCACACCCTCCACCCTAACTTTCCTCGTAGATTTACCTAGTCCCTCCAGGCACGTATTTGGACAATACTCTCACCTTAAACAACAACTGTTTATAATCACAACCACAAATAATTCATATTCGCTAAATGAAATCAACCTGTCTCGATATCGTATAAACTGAACGCGCCACTCAATAAGCCTTAAATAAACAAAAGTCAATTTTAAACTTTCAAAAACACAGTCAATATAATGGACTTATTTTCATATATTTCCATAATGGCCGAGGAATTATGTGTCGGTAGGCCTGAATAAAACAAAGGCACATCTTGATGTACATGAGATGCACTAAGTCCCTACAGTGTACCACTTAACGACATTACTATAAGAACATGCTACGTCCAAATTCGTAGACTAAGGATGCTCCAGAATTTGTTTGGAAGACATTTGAATCAACAAGGAACAAGGTATCTGGAGACAGGAGGAAATTGCATAATGAGGTACAATACGATTTCTACTCCTCGGTAGTTATTATTCCAGTGATCACACCAAAGAGCATGGAGCATGTGGAACGCATGGGAAATAAGACAGATGCAAACAGACTTTTGGTTTGGAAACCTCAAGGAAAGAGATCTCTTGGCTCAGATGCAGAACGGAGGATAAAATTTCAAAAGAATCTTAAAGAAATCAGATGTGAGGGATTCATTTTACTCAACACACGGACTACAGGTGAGCTGTTATGAACGCGATAATGAACCTTCAGACTCCACATAAGGCGGGGCATTTTTTGACTAGCTAAGGAAATATTAGCTTCTAAGA
The DNA here is from genome assembly GCA_013340265.1 of Coptotermes formosanus. NCBI lineage: Eukaryota > Metazoa > Arthropoda > Insecta > Blattodea > Rhinotermitidae > Coptotermes > Coptotermes formosanus. Next base: position 1,801,694 of record BLKM01012018.1, read on the forward strand.
ATGACTGTGATCCATGGAGTTTGGTAGCTAAGTCAACTTTAAATTCGACCCTTAATCCATACATTCTTTAAAGAAGATATTTGTAAATTACAAAACTGTTTTACGCTTCCATGGTTTATTGATTTGATGGCGTGTTAATAATATGGGAAGAGCCAACACAAAACACGAATTTGAGGGGTTTATCAGAGTTCAAAAGCTGAAATAATTTTAGAAATATACAGCAACATACTTGCCTTCATGTAGTGAAAAAGAACAGACTAATGAACGGAAGTAAAGATGAAGCATTCAAAAACAACACAGCGGAGTTTATATTGTTCTCCCTCGTAGCTGCAATACATCGTCACTAACGCCATATAACACAGTAATTCTGGAGATGTTGACTGTAATCAAGAAATTCCTCGACTTTTGCACAACCAAAAGGTTCATCACTGTGTTCTGAAGAGTCCGCCAACTGTCCCCATTTTGAGCCAGATTAATCCAATCCACGCCTTCTACCCGTTTCTTTAAGATCTATCATAATATTATCCTCACATTCATGTCTACATCTTCCCAACAAGAACTCTGAATACATTTGTGTTCTCTCGCATACGTGCCACGTGCCACGTGCTACGTGCCTACCCCTCCTTGATTTTATCACCCGAATAATATCTAGCGACGAGTATATCTCATGAAGTTCCTCATTATGCAGTCTTCTCCAGTCTCCTAATTCTTTCTCCCACTTAGGTCCAAATATCTTCCCCAGCACCTTTTTCTCACCCACCCTCAACCGATATTCCACCCTCAATGTGACAGACCAAGTGTCACACCCATATCAAACAACATGCAAAGATGGTTACGCAAAACATATATTACATGATTAATGTTATCAATGTATTGCTCACTAATCACAAGAATTTTATAAACTTAATTTACAGCCGCTGCCCTACACAACAATATTGAAACATGAGATGACCTTGAACTTAGCCTGTATGCAGATCTTGGACAGAAATTAACGTTAATGGGGCAATACACGCAAACGAAGTAATAGTTTTATCAGGTGGTATTGAATCCATACACAAACTTACGTGGACATAATGAAATATCGTGGGATTTATTAAAGCACTTACAAAATGGTTACCCACCACATAGTGACTCAACTATCAAATACCACGTTTTACCAACATGCATATCCGACAAAATTTCTTATGCTTTAGGACAGAAAGAGCTAAACAATTGACAATTACATGAGATTTGTGGTCTTCACAGCGGTGTGACTGGGGATTGTGTAACAATTAAAAGAATAAGAAAAATCGGAAAAGGAAGAAACCACGGAGTTAAAAAAATTAATTTTATTTATGTCGTCGCCGATCCCAGTGGCCGCGCGGTCTAAGGCGTAGGTCTGCGGCCGAGCGCTTGCTGGGATCGTGGGTTCGAATCCCACCGGGAGCATGGATGTTTGTCTCTTGTACAGTGTTTGTGTTGTCAGACAGAGATCTCTGCGACGGGCCGATCCCTCGTCCAGAGGAGTCCTACCGACTGTGGTGTGTGTTTGAGTGTGATCAAATGAAAAATCACAAAAACCCACAATGCCTACTCTGAACAAGTAGGTAGAAGAGGGAAGGATTATGTATTTATGTCGTCTTATGCTTTACTAAAATCCTTTCAGCAGACGAAATTTTTTGAGGAGTCTTAAGCTTCCTTTAGCCGAAGTCTCACTCCAGTCAAACTGGAAATTTAAAGTAAACTGCACAAGTTTGTATCTGTACATGCCAGACTCAAATATTTCCCGTTGTATAGCGTGCTAATTTCTAGTGGGTGCGTCAGCAAGCCTGCCCAAGTACCAGTGCTGTAAAATAAAGTCTGTTTGATCTGCAGCACTGTTTTTACACTCATGCCAGTATGAGACTGGAAATTGATTGTGGTTGGGACCATCGAGATGAAAGCAACATACAAATGATAACTCAGCAGGATTTTACGTAAATTTTAAAACATTCCATTGTGCTTAGATTCTGACATTATTTATCACGCACACATGAGAATTTCCAGCAGAAAATTAGGGAATAGAACCAACTACTGTAGTTCCTTCCATAATGAAGAATGCGCTACTAGATAGGCAGCAAACTAAATACTAATGTTTACTAAAGGTTTTTCTCAATATTAATTCTGTTTTTAATCCACTTCCTTCAACTTCGATAAGCGATAAGACACTTTAGATAACCTGATAATAAAATCTAAAAAATTACTTCCCTCTGCAGTTAAAAACAACCTACAGAGCCAACTTAACCACACAAATGTAAACGCATTTAAGTCGTCTGCCATTCTCTTAAAATTCTATTTATTCATTCTACATCCAACGTTCCCAGCAATGAAATTGTTAAAATAACATAAAAGACAAGACAAAAAACGAAACGTGGAATGAAATTTCGTGCTAATGCATGAGAAAATGGATTATAAAAGTTTCAGAGGAATTATTTATTCAAGCGTGCATTTCAAATGTATGTACTCTTGAGCTGAGTCATTAAAAATGGACGCGCTTAAAATATTGGTTTGAGTATTCGTTAGAAAAGCAGTTTACTGTACTGGAACAAAAGTAATACACTATGTCAGGGGTGGCCAACTAGATAAGTCGAGGAGCCGCCCTTTAGGAAGCTACGTTAATGAGAGGCACTATTTACCGGACTCGAATTGAAGAAGCTGCCTGTTGTGATGAATAATCACCAAACGTCTACAAGCAAAACACGTGTATGAAGACGATTACCTTGTCAGCTTTTCAAACAATTATTTCTCAAACAATTATAAACTTTAATATTATTTAAACTTACACTAATAAAATAAATTTTTCTTCCTTATATGTTGGTTTCTCATTTCTGTTCATCCAAACAAATCAGGTTTGTCTCCTTTCTTTACAAAACCTTTTAGAAAACCGTTAACGGGCAGCTCAAATTGAATATAAGCTACATGAAAAACATTATTTTTTACAGAAAACTTGCGTGAACTGCACCAGCCACAAGCGCCAGCAGCGTTGTTGTCACTCCTGCACTACACAATATCAAGCGGTCTTTTCAAAGGGATATATGAATTTTTAACGTTTGAATCCCAGCGAAAAATAGGCTTGTTACGTAACACCTGCTGCAATACTGACAGCTCTATAATTTGCAATGCGTTGTATTTATGTCCTTCGTGTGGTTCTCACAATAAACACCTATAATTTCCTTATCCATTCTTTACCCATTGATCTTAACAATAGATACACACTGTGTTCACTGTGAGGTAGGTGAACTAAATCCTTCAAAGTATTAACAGTTAGAACATGTTCTTTATTCGAATTATCAACTGGCTCTATCCTAACACAGACAGTATAAACTAAACTGTGTATTAATCATCAGCTGTCTGAATCAATAATGACCATTTCTCCCTCCTTAAGCCCAACAATGCTTTCAGGCTTGAACCAAACAATAAGACTGGGGTTCTGAAGACTTTGTTTGTTTAATACTTCTGTATCTCGTATGCCGTCACCGAAAGTTTCCCTGCAGCATTTAGCACTTCACTCCTTAACCCTTTAAAGACGAAGCGTATCTGTTTTATATAAGGACTCAGTACGTACCGCGCTGTAAACACTCTCCACTTCGGCTATAAAAACCAGTCTCTTAATGTTTTATAAGGCAAAAGTTGCTGTTTGTTCTGAGATCCGTACAAAACACATAAACGCAATGTGGACACCATGTAGAATTTTTTAATGTTAAACCTGACGGTATGTAAAGTTACCGCTAGGCTTTAAAAGGTTAATATCCTGCATGTCCCGATATACAAGCTCGGACGGGACGGCCTTCTTAACTGGGGTCCATCATTTCTGCAAGACCCACCACCCTGCAGCCGTAGTAGAATAATTACGTCCATACCACACACCGTCTGCTTCCAGATGTAGCCTATATAACCGCACCGATTACCACCAGATTCATTAAACCTAAAAATGCCAACTGCAACTTTTGCTGAAACGTCGATCGAGAAATATTCACTTCTCCGCGCAGTCCAACCCGGAAAGTCGACCTACCACAAAGCTTTATATTCTAGTACCTTAAAATTGTCTATACTGATTGATTACACGTCTGATCAGTTCCTCACTAACAAGAGTGTAATGTGATCAGTTGCCATGACGCTACGTGACATGCAGCAGATGGAGCCCCGTTAAATTAACCAGTCGACAAGGGCACATCAAACGTCACAACACGAACAGGGAGGATCTTTTATTAGCAGGATCGCATGTTTCTTCCAAGCAGATAATTTTAATATTATCCTCCTCACATTCAGAATGTCACATATATAGATTCCACAGTCTTCCCATAATGAACAGTGAATTGTCAGACGGCCCTACAGACAGCTGTCGAAGGCTGCTGTGGTTTTCTGTACCAGCACAACCCGCTAGCCATGGTGTCAGCACGATGCCAGCAACACTAACCCTTTAAAGCCTAGCGGTAACTTTACGTACCACCAGGTTTAAAATTACAAAATTCTACGTGGTACCCACATTGCGTTTATGTGTTCTGTACGGATCTCAGAACAAACAGCAACTTTGCCTTATAAAACATTAAGAGATTGGGTTTTATAACCGAAGTGGAGAGTGTTTACAGCGCGGTACGCACTGAGTCCTTATATAAAACAGATACGCTTCGTCTTTAACGGGTTAAAAGTGACAGTCACCTACTCATATCTGCTTACTTTTATAAAGTGTTAGTATTATACGGATCTTAGGGAAACAGATTAAGACAATGACAGAAGGAAGGCATTGGGCTAAGGATCATGATATATGCCTGAGATTTATATTACTGGTAACGAATCTCCGGAATGCGCTACCAGAGATTTGGGTATTTATTTAGTTTGTCAACTGAGTAAATAGGCAGGAAGGTAGGCAATATTTCATTCCATCACAATGTCATACACCGAGGCAAATTGGCATTCGCTATGTATTATGTAGAATCAAACTATTCACACGTATCCTAAAGGGACACAGAATGATAAATGGACCTGGAAAACAAAGAGTAACTTAGTGGACTTGCTTCTAGTGCTGAATGTACAGCACGCCCTCCTGCCAGTCACCTTATAGCATGCAATAACTATTGGAAACACGCGACTAGTCTTTATCGAATGTGCCTTGGCTCTGACAGGAAAACACACAAACAACGCTCATAGCTTCATAAAAGCGAGCACGGATTAAAATCTATTCATGATATCTGCGTGGCAACAACGAAAAACGTTATTAAAAATATCTCACCAACAAGTTTGACACTCGTGTATTGTAGGAAAGTGGCCTATATTCCCAAATTCAATCCCGGGAAATACCCTTACTGTATCGGACAAGTACCGTTTTTCACGTCTAGTTCCGCGTGTGGGCGGTTGGTTGAGTTGGCTGCGGTAATATGATAACAAGCCGACACGAAGTGGGAAACGATAGTTTTCATGAAAAATAATGACCCTACATAACAAATGTTACACTGTGTACTGAAGCAGAGACAGCAAATACCTTCACATGAGTTACAGCCTAATACGAAAAAGAAAAACTTATAAACTGAAGTTCATACAATTTTTCTTTCTTTCTTTCTTTCTTTCTTTCTGTCTCTCTTTCTTTCTTTCTTTCTTTCTTTCTTTCTTTCTTTCTTTCTTTCTTTCTTTCTTTCTTTCTTTCTTTCTTAGTCGTCACATCTTTCTACCTACTCATTGCAGGTGTAGAGGGTTATTGTGGCACCTGATCATACTCAATGACACACACACACACACACACACACACACACACACACACACACACACACACACACACACACACACACACACACACATACTCTGTAGGACTCCTCTGGACGAGGAATCGGCCCGACGCAGAGACCTCTACTGGACAACACACAACACTCATAACAGATGAACATCCATGCCACCGGCGGGATTCGAATCCGCAATTCTAAGAAGCGAGCGGCCGCAGACCCACGCCTTAGACCGCACGGCCACGAGGATCAGCATAAAATTCAGGAGCATAATTAAGCTCTAAATTTGCCGCTGCCACAGATTTCAAACACTGAAAGACCCAAAACCATTCCAGCCCTCAATAACGCAGCACTGTTCAAGTCAGAACATTTTCATAAATATGTACTGAGACAAATAATGGCTCACCATCGAACACGTTAAGTCTCAAAACCCGTAACTCTTCTTACAAATAATATAACTGTCCACGAATAATTATACACTAGACTGTCGTATTAATATTGTGTCTTAACCTACACACTCTGAAAGCTCATTAACAAGTAACTGTTACAGTAAATTAACTTACAAACATTATTTCCTTGCAGTGTTTCTGCCTAAAAACGTAAATATTTCGCTACATTACAACTTCTGGAGCCGATCCCAGTGGCCGCGCGGTCTAAGGCGTAGGTCTGTGGCCGAGCGCTTGCTGGGATCGTGGGTTCGAATCCCACGGGAGCACGAATGTTTGCCGCTTGTGAGTGTTTGTGTTGTCAGGTAGAGGTCTCTCTGCGACGGGCTGATCCCTCGTCCAGAGGAGTCCTACCGACTGTGGTGTGTATCTGAGTGTGATCAAGTGAAAATAAACAACCTCTACACCTACTGTGAGTAGGTAGAAGAGGTAAGGACTACGAAACAACTTCTGGAATAAGCATATTTAAGAAAATAATGATAAGGTCCCTTAAATAATAGAACTCCTGGTCCAATTTCATTAAGGATAAAATTAATGAGAGTTTAAAACAGAGTGGAATTTCTAACCATAACCATGCTTAAGTAATAGGAGTTTAATATATGAACGTAAACTCATCGAACTTAAAATAACGGTTGTAGAGTTCCTGTCAGAATAAAAGATATAATGTACGGTACATACAGACAATATACACTGCCACGCAGTTTTCCTTTCTTGTGAGTTACCTACTGATACTCACACTGTGAAGCACACGGGGCGTCGACAGTTTAGGTGACTGATGCATTAATTTGAAGGGATTTGGAAGGAAACGGTCGTGGTCTCATCGTGGCACTATCCTGCTACTTACTTAGAGGGACTGAGTAAAGACACGCGAAGCCTCATTCAGGGTACCCGCATCCCAGCCGAGATTACATCCAGGCACCCTCCGACTGAACGTATGGAGCATTATCCCTACGCCAACATCTTCGGTCATTTTAAGATAAAACTGCAATGTGTATTTAAAAAATCTCCAGTTTGTAAAGAAGAGAAATGTTTTTGTTAGTTAATGGAAATGTTAATGTCCCTTCAGTCATATCTATTCCACATCCTTAAAGTAAGAAGTGCCTCACAAACATACAAGGTGTGGTAGAAAAGTAATGAGACTGGCAACGCTGTGAACGAAGCGACAATGCTGCTGCCTCCCCCTCCACATGGCAGTTAGGTTAACCCCTGCCGTAGACTCAGTACAAGTTTGAACTTGGTACAGTTGCTACGTGATTGTTGAGAGCGTCTGAAGTGAAGTTGTGTTTGTGATGTGTGTTACAAAAATGGACTGGCAAAATTTTGAGCAACGATGTGCCATCAAATTCTGTGTAAAGCTTGGCGAATCCGCTACTGTGACTTACGAAAAGTTACAAATGGCTTATGGAGAACATTCCCTACCCAGGGCACAAGTGTTCAGATGGCACAAATCCTTTTTAGAAGGCCGAGAACAAGTGGAAGACGAACCTCATGCGGGAAGACCTTCAACCTCAAAAACAGACGACAATGTGGAAAGAGTGAGGTCTCTTGTGAGGTCAGATCGTCGATTGACGTTGAGAATGATCAGTAGTGAGTTAATTTTGAACCAGTTTACCGTCCATAAAATTTTAACACAGGATTTGTGCATGAGAAAAGTGTGCGCCAAGATGGTTCCAAAGAACCTCACGACTGAGCAGAAGGCCAATCGGAGGGATGTGTGTCTTGATCTTCTGGATCGCCTTGAGAGGGAGCCAGAATTCTTCAGTCGCGTTATCACAGGTGATGAATCGTGGATTTTGGAGTACGACCCCGAGACAGAACGCCGAAGTCGGGAGTGGCACACTACAAACTCTCCCCGTCCCAAGAAAGCGAGAATGAGCACATCCAAAATCAAATCGATGCTCATTTGTTTTTTTGGCAGTCAGGGGATCATCAACAAGGAATTTGTGCCACCAGAACAAAGTGTCAATCAAACTTTTTATCGGGAAGTCCTTGAAAGACTCAGGAAAAGGGTGGCACATGTGCGACCAGGCATTGAACGCACGTGGATGCTGCACCACGACAACGCCCCATGTCACACGGCAGTCTCCATCAATGAATTTTTGGCAGAAAAAAGCATTCCTGTGGTTCCTCAGCCCCCCTATTTGCCGAATCTCAGTCCCTGTGACTTCTTTTTGTTCCCCCGGCTCAAAAACCACTTGAAAGGGTGCCATTTTGGTACTCTGGATAATATCCAGAAGAGTGTAACCGACGAGCTGAAAGGTATTCCAGCAGAAGCCTTCCAGCACCGCTACGAACAATGGAAACAACGCCTCCGTCGCTGTGTAGCTGCCCAAGGGAACTATTCTGAAGGGAATAACCTTGATTTGTAAAAAGAATAAAATTCATGGTTAAAAGAAAATCAGTCTCATTACTTTTCTGCCATACCTTGTAAATATTATACAGAACTATTCATAAAAATTAGCTTTAAAATAATAAACTCTGTTTATTAATTACAAATTTAACTCCTCTGTAGTCGCCTTTCAACTTCGATGAGTACGAACGAATGTTTTTTTTTTATCCCGTGTAACTCTGAGCACCTGCACATCCTATCGCGACTGAGCTCCAAACAAGAAGTGGTTGTTTCAGTGGAAAAGCATTTGATAGGAGTATGTCATGCTAATGCTGAGACAGAGCGTCTGTAGTACGTCGTTTCCAAACACACACGTATGCAGAGACTAAAGCAGACCAAGCAAACATTGTGTTTGTAATTGGAGAGGTTTGTACACTTGGCTGCTAATCGATTCGAACAGTTCTTTTTTATCTGTACTTCGGTACATGCACGTGGAATAAGGGCAACCAATTTAAGGTTTGTGGAAAGCAATACAGACTACAGGACGCAATTACAGGACTGTAAATTTTTATGATGGTGAGTTTTTTTGAGCTTTATATATTAGAATTCGACATGCAATTCTGATCCTGTAAATCTCTGTAAAATTGTCAATTAAAAATGATAACACATTGGAATAAATATGGACAGGATTGTTTCTACTTGTCGGCAGCCTGAACGACACCCACTTTAACCAGTGAACTAGCAGTAAGGCCAGGAAGCTCGTTAGAAGTCTAAAATAATGAAATCCTTGACCGTTCTGACTGAATGAATTCAATACAAAAATTTTACGTCGAAATATTTAATACATTTCCGGTTTCGAATTTAATTTGTGGTTACAACGCATTAATAAAGTAAATATTAATTTTTCTGTAACTGAACTACGTGCTTAGAACCATAAATATATGTCAAATACCCTTACGCAGTAATAGCCTATTGATGTGGGTAGCTAAGAGTCCCGGATTGCTGAACTTACCTTGTAGCAACTAATGCCATATTCCGCGTTGCTAGGAGTGTGTTTATGTTCATTTATACTAGTTTAACCCTTTAAAGATGAAGCATATCTGTTTTATATAAGGACACAGTGCGTACCGCGCTGTAAACATTCTCCATCTCGGTTATAAAAACCAGTCTCTTAATGTTTTAAAAGGCAAAAGCTGCTGTTTGTTCTGAGATCCGTACAAAACACATAAACGCCATGTGGGCACCACGTAGAAATTTTTAATGTTAAACCAGGTGTTACGTAATGTACCCGCTAGGCTTTAAAAGGTTAAGCAAGGACAGTCTTGGAGGGTTTGTCGACGTGTCGGCTTTCCCTTTTGTAGCAGACATGCCAGTAGTTAAAACAGAAAAAGGGGATGACATAATATCAGTTAGAATTGCAAAATATAACTTTGCTGAACAAGATCGGTCTAATTCCGTACACACCAACATCGCTCGTTCGACTGGACTTAACTTCTCAAACTCACAGCCAGTACATTGAGTGAAGTTTTTGACTTACAACTGGTCCTTACTTCCTACAAAGCCGAAGACTGCTTGGTATAAGGGAAGACTCGTCTGAGAAAACCGTCTGCAGTACTGGAAATCTCCAAACTTTTCGTCGAATTTCAGAATATGTTCACCATTATTTCTTGTATGTATCTATACACCGTTTCCTAACTTGCTACGTCGATGTGCATTTTTCTAATTTAGAATTTAGACACCTCTTCACAAACAGGCGTCATTTAAGATTTAATTTAATAAATGAAATTAACAACTTTTGTCACTCCCAAAAAAACGAATATTTACCTTTCAATTTTTCGTTACGACGGTAACGCAGTATTTGTTCCTATCATCTGGAATTATGGTCGAAATTGTTCCGTTATAGTATTAAATTATGATTTCACTGCCTTCTAATTCCAGTCCTGGTGGTTACATGACCCTAGGCTCGCAGCTCAAACAGTGGGATAAGTGACGCCAATCTGATTCTGTGCACGGGCTATTGTGTGCGCATTTGTGTTATCGTGTTATTACAGAGGCCTTGGCATGACCTAATCTGTCATTCAAGATTTGTTACATTAATCAAAATGTGCATTTTATAAAATCTGTACAACAGCAGAAGCCTTAAGAATTATAAAATTGTTTTGAAGAACACAGCATCTACCTGTTATTTATGTAGGATTGTCGTCAAAGTTTGCTACCAAAGAAAAAATTGCAGGTTCAGGAAGTCAGAAAACAGGGTACTAAAGTTGAATGACAGTTCTAAAACAAAGGAAGTAACAGAATATTTCAGACAACTTCACAACCTGGAGCTTTATTGGTTTTTAGTTTTATGAAATATTGAGAGGAATACAAAATCAAGGAGAATTAAATAGATGGGATTGAAGGTGAGATAGTAACTGGCTATAAAATTCTGGTGAAGGGTTTTAAAGAAGGATAGCAACTTCGTAAGGACAGGTGTTGCAATACGGAAATGGACATTAAAGAAATATACTGTTGGTATGTATACTGAATTCAGCCGGCTCAGGTTAAGGGCGAATAGTGGAACTTATGAAAACTGTAATGAAAATTCCGCTTCCATAAAATGTCCGAAATTTCTTGAACAACTTACCACTAATATCCCCTGCTGCCACGTGTTGGTATCTGCACCATGTGTGAGACAACTTAGATCCAATATAAGATTGCATGCAGTCATTTCTGACGTAAAGAGTTAGACGGAGCCAAGTTTCACCAGCAAAATAAGGGAACTTTACTGAAGTAATTTTCACTTTGTTTCTTTTTATTAATTTCGTTACCTATATAAGCTTCAGCAGCTGTTCAAACGTTCTTTAATACATTTTCGAAAGAAAGGTGTGACGATCATTTGCATAGCCCCATTCAGCTGCATATTTGTGACAGTCTTAAAACGGCTCTGCATCAGTGACTGCTCTATATGTTACTTGTGTGGCGCAGTTGGTTGAGGCACTGCGCTACAAACCGGAAGGTCACAGGTTCGATTCCCGATGGTGTCACTGGAATTTTTCATTGGCATAATCCTGTCGGTCGCACTATGGCCCTGGGGTCGACTCAGCCTCTAACGGAAATGAGTACCAGGAATATTTCCTGGGGGCTAAACGCGGCCGGTGCGTAGGGCTGACAACCTTACCACTTTCATGTGCCGATTGTCTAGAAATCTGGGAGCCTCGACCTCCTGGAACCCTCTGGGCATGTCCAGGCCTGTAATGGGACTGCTTTACCTTTACCTTTTACGTTTACTGAAGTACTTAGTGAAGGATTCTTCATTTTAGGCAATATTATACGCTTTGTTTAACAACTAAGGGCCGAAAACAGAGTTGCTTTGGTCTGACTATTCCGCAGTTCATCTTGCAACATTAAGGAGTACATTTATACACGTGAGTAAGCCAGTACCAGACGGCTTTATGTATACAGAAGCTCAATCAATAGACTACCGCTGCAGTAATTGAATGTCACTTCATTCAATTCAGCACGCGCTTTCACTGTCTGTGTACAGTACAGGCCAACCTCGTTACACAACTATAATTCTGTATATCCATTTGACAGCGAGATGCTGTATATGTATCTTATTACTGTAATTCCATGTGCCACTACGGCAAAATTGTAAACCATAAGTAATGTGCTGACATGTGGACCGGCAGTAACAAGATATTTGCATAATTTTAACAAACGCCATTGTTTATTTGTCATATATTACAGACTGACCGTACTTTCAGGTTCATGCAATGCTATATTAAAAAACTGTTCCATTTCACTACAGTACATTGAGGTTTATATATTTATACGTAAACATCATCCGAAAACTTAACAGAAAATAAAATTACGCAAACTCACATAACTAATCGCAATTATTCTTATTTGTTCAGTGATGCAGAGTGTAATAACAGAGTTAGGATATCATTGAGAACTAAAGCACGACTAATAGTATTATTACGAACAAATATCAAGTAATTTTATTAATTACGTTTACAGTATTACTCAGAGAATATTTCCTAATTCAATAGTCATTTATACCAATTTTATTCGCCATCCTCCTTATGTTCACAACTGTCGATTCTAGCCTGATATATTCAGATTCCCGCATCTATTTTCTCCAGGTTTGATAAGCGCGTACACCATTACCTCAATCACCAATACACAGTTCCCCACCACACACACACACACACACACACACACACACACACACACACACACACACACACACACACANCACACACACACACACACACACACACACACACACACACACACACACACGGTTATAACGACCTCGGTTAACGGGACACTTCGCCTATATCGTCTGATATTCTGTGGTACCAACTAATTCCTCACTATTAATCATAACATTACATTCCTCGCTTAGAACAACACTCGTTTATAACGATACAAAATATTCAGCCCTCTTCATGACGTTATAACCGAGTTTGACTGTGCCAGCTTACATATATTGGCTAGTATGTGGTCAGTTGCTTTGAGGGCCGTTGAACTTCTCTGTCTAACCTGGTTTCGTTTCTTAGTCCTTCCCTCTTCTACCTACTTGTTCACAGCAGGTGTAGAGGGGTTTTTATTTTCACCTGATCACACTCAGACACACACCACAGTCGGTAGGACTCCTCTGGGCGAGGGATCGGCCCGTCGCAGTGATCTCTACCTGACAACACCAACACTGTACCAGAGACAAATGTCAATGACCCCGGTGGGATTCGAACCCGCGATCCCAGCAAGCGCTCGGCCGCAGACCTACGCCTTAGACCGCGCGGCCACTGGGATCGGCTATCTATCTAGCCTGGTTATGACTCCTAATTCCTCCACCACTTTGAAGCCCACAATTGGAAAAATGGCCGTTCTGATATCTTGTCTGTTCAGACGACAAAGAAGAGAATTACGAAAGAAAACATAAGCCTACAGTTCACAAAGTTTCTGCGGTGGAAGCACATATATGCAATCTCACTGAAATTAAGGTAAGTTATGTACAAAAGGCGGGGTCTGTTCATATCCTGTTTATTGTCTCTGCCCACAAGCAACATACCATGACAGGGCATTGCAGGATACAACAGTCACTGCTTGTTCCTCTCTAATACAGGGATAAAAGCAACCCGCCAACAATGCAAGGATTGCAAGGATGACAATATAATGTCAGAAATATGAATGAAAATGTGAAGAATTATGTTTCCTCTCTAGCTAATGTACAGTACCTCATATACAATGCTGAAAATGTTACTTTAACGACACAGAAGAATGGTTTGGTAACCAAGACAGGATAAACCACAACGCGTTACATTACACATTGGTTTTAAATGCCTCGTTCTATGGTCCACATGGTGTTACGAAACATTTTACAGTGTAACCGGAAAAAGATTCAACTTGATTAACATTTACATACACATACACACAGCTTTACTCTGATGCAAGTTCTGAAAACATATCGGCTTGGAACATGTCATGGATAAAAGAGGTATGAAAAACACTTATTTTCCAAACACGAGTACCGTAAAAATAAAGACAATAGACTGTTTTTAGCGGAGTTCAGTGCCGCTGCTGTCCCTATATTAGTACGGTCAAGGTATGTTACACATATAAACACGTAACATCTCACATGTGCTTGCTCGGCGATTATTCCAGCTTTACACATAGTTACTGCGCATTGCATGCGACTATACACAGCGAAGAGAACACTTTGTACCGCGTAAGACATAGGTATAAATGGCGAAAAGGGGAAGGCGAACAATTATTCGCTTGCACGAAGCTTCAAGCTCGGTATTCGTTTCGGCTGCGTAATTAAAGCAGCGGATAATTAATACTAGCAACTTCCGTTCCTATTCCCCAAACCATTCTTGCTCTCTTACACATTTCTCTTCGTCTTTTTCTTCTTGTTACATTTCCCAACAAATACATGCATTTTCCTTACCTCATTATCTACCTTTTTATTCTTAAGCAGCCACGGATTAACCCCTATTACCTCTTCTGATTCAGGGTTCGCTTGTTATATTCAAATGTAAAGCTTATGTAACGATAAAGAGAAATTACAGCATACTTGTCAAACTCTAAGGTGGTACCTTAATTATACAGGATGAGATGGGTTTTACCTGTATGGAAATAGCAGCCTATAATATTTTAGCAATCCCCTAAGAAAAGGCATTAATAAGCATAGCCCTATCACCTATCGACACTAAAGCGGGCATTTCCTGAAAAAAAAATATTAACCTTTTAAAGTCTAGCGGTAACTTTACGTACCAGCCGGTTTAACATTCAAAAATTCTACACTGTACTGACATTGCGTTTAGGTGTTTTCTATGGAGCTTAGAATAAACAGCAACGTTTACCTTATACATAATTAAGCGACTGGTCTTTATAACCGAGGTGGAGAGCGTTTACAGCGCGGTACGAGCTGAATCCTTATGTAAAATAGATTACCTTTCGTCTTTAAAGGGTTAATAGGTCACACCATGACCGTCACCGTAGAAAATAAGATGATGATCAGCGCGAGCTGCGAAGTACGTGGATCTGCTGGCCGTGCTGAACATTAACCTTTTAAAGCCTAGCGGTAACTTTACATACCACCAGGTTTAACATTAAAACATTCTACGTGGTGCCCGCATTGCGTTTATGTGTTTTGTACGGATCTCAGAACAAACAGTAACTTTAGCCTTATAAAACATTAAGAGATTGGTTTTTATAACCGAAGTGGAGAGTGTTTACAGCGCGGTACGCACTGAGTCCTTATATAAAACAGATACGCTTCGTCTGTAAAGGGTTAAAGAAACGTATTTCTACCGCAGCTTTAAGAGTAGATCGCTCTAATGGCCATAATCCACTTTTATAAGAATACAATGAAATTCGTTGGTTAGACACTTTTTTTGAAATGTTACAAGAGCCATGTTTACACTACATGCAACAAAAACAAATAGAATAAATTTAGCAAGCTATTAAATAAACACAAAAACCTCCACTGTATTTATAAAATACGAAACCCCTGGTCACAGTAAAGAATATGTGTACACATATCTACATATGAACTTGAACGTGAAGGGTAATCGTGTCAAAAAGTGAATTTACGGCCCCAGAGAATAAGATGTTATTACGTAATTCAGTAATCAAATAGCACAGTTCTCCGTGTTAATAAGTTTAAAACCCATCAGTGCCACAATAAGCGTCACAGTACAATGTTAGAACTTAAAGCGACAGCAAACACAATAAACGGCACATTAATTTGAATTTCATTTGCAATACACTTTTAAAATGAGTAGGGGTTAAGTTATTTTGACACTTTACTAATTCCCACTGAAAAACAGAAACTTTTTGTTAATGAGTACAACTCAGGCGCAAAGTGCGAGACTAGGTACAGCATAAAATGTGGAGGTTTTAAAACACGACACAGGTGCTGTGCATTAAGAATCCGTGCCACCAGTTTACGGTCGCAGAATGGAAACAACACACTAGCGTCGCTGCACCTCGGTTCTGTTATATATGCTGAGACTTGATGTCAGACCAATGATTCTCTAATTGAATTTCAAATTAATACGAAAGCTATTTGAATTCTTATTCAGGCATACATAAGAATATGTATGAAGTTTATACCATGAAACAAAATAATTCTGACAAAATAATTAATTCTGCCCGACTTAATATACAAGGCGTAAGAATTAAAGTTGCTTTGTTTGGCTTTAGTGTAAACATTCACTGCTACGTACTTCGAAACCCTACAGACTGAAGTTCAAGGAAGAGAGTCATGCATTTTAAGGGTCACAACACCAGTAACGTCTATATTCTTATCATAGCCCCCAAAGTGTAAATCAAATGTAAATTTTCATACAACAGACTTACATTTTAAACTGGGTACCTTATACAAAGCGCCATTACATCACAGCCAGCAGAAAAATTCTTAGTGGTTCCCTTAAAATCTTATTAAAATAACAGTACAATTAGCGTTATTAATACTGTTACTACTAATAATATGATAAAAAGGCACGATATTTTCAGGGATATTTTTAAAAACTCCCAATAAAATGTGAGCCAACAGGAAATTCAGCAGATGAGACATATAATGCCCCCCAAAGGTAAACCTGAAAGCTGTCGCAGTCTTCATTTTAATTTGGAACTCATACTGTGCCACACTCACCCTACTAACGTGGGACTGCAACCATTTATGGTTTCTTGCATTTGAAACGTTTCTTAAGTGGTGGGCAAGACGAAGGATAAATTGTCTTCATAAATAAGGTAAATACAGGATGACCCAATGTATGCGCGATAAACTCGATTTGGTTTTGTATCAGTGAGAATGGGAGACGCCGGAACAAATTTTCAGCATCAAAGATCGCAGTTTTACATGTCCAAAAGTGCGATACGCATGTATCCCGATGTGTATGCTAGGAAAGACAGTTTTTCCCATATAACTCACCAGCACTCTGACTCAAAGGCATTGCTTCGTTTCCCTAAAAATTAACTTCCACTCTGTTACACAGACGTAGTATTTTGCTCTTCGTGGCATAAAAACAGAAGTTTTAAGCTTTTTATTCAACACTGAAAATCAGAGCAATGTTTATGCTACAAATGCAAAAGGTGAGAAAAGAGCAAGGGATGTGAATGATATGTTTGCAATTAAGGAATGAAATCTTCTTTCGTAAATTAGGGCACAGTATACGTGGTTTTCTCGTCTAACAACCTTCACCGAATTTAATTACTTCACTGAATAACACTTCAATCATAATTACATTTTATGAATTTTCAATTTAATATCCTTTGGTATAAAGCGCTTTATCTTTCCACTGACAAAAACTGGACAAACTTTATAACATTACGACCATTCTACACAGAAAAACTATTTGTATTGGGAATGCATTAACTTGGCACGAAACGTTCTAATCCGCACACTGTCCTGTAAGACACTCCTGCAATAAGACACAAAGTATCATATCTACAACTGATCTAGGACTTGAATAAAATTTTTTACCTCCTTCCCTGGGAAGAATAAAATTAACCCTTTAAAGATGAAGCGTATCTGTTTTATATAAGGACTCAGTGCGTACCGCGCTGTAAACACTCTCCGCTTCGGTTATAAAAACCAGTCTCTTAATGTTTTATAAGGCAAAAGTTGCTGTTTGTTCTGAGATCCGTACAAAACACATAAACGCAATGTGGGCACCACGTAGAATTTTTTAATGTTAAACCTGGTGGTACGTAAAGTTACCGCTGGGCTTTAAAAGGTTAAAGTATGGCGGAGTTTCTTATTGTTAGTGCCAGTATTTCGGGATTCCATGTTACGTCTTGCGGTAGGCCTACATAGCCAACTACTCCACGGAGCGTGCACAATTTCCGCCTTCACTGGTATCTGAAAGTTCATCAGAGTGGTCACTGGATGCCATCCTAAGCCAAGTGCATCCATTTCCCACACCCTATACCATTTATTTATTTTTAAATCCATCTAGGACAATGTCTGTCGAGTAGTTTCTTCCCTTCTGGTTTAAAGCCTAATTTAGTGATTTGATAAATTCTATACAGCAAGCATGCACAAGATGCGTTTAAAACAAAATTAGAGGAGGCATAGTATGTGTACTTCACATTATTAATTATACCTTGTCTGTGTTAACATATGTACAGTAAAGGTAAATGTAGAACTATCCCACTACAGGGTTCCAGGAATTTGAGGTTCCCAGATTTGGACAGATTTCTAGACAATCGGCACTTCAAGGTGGCTGGTACACATTTCTGTTAGAGGCTGAGTCGACCCCAGGGCCATAGTACGACCGAAAGGATTATGTCAATGAAAAATTCCAATGACACCATAGGGAATCGAACCCGCGACCTTCCGGTTTGTAGCGCAGTCCCTCAACCAACTGCGCCACCGTAGCCGCACATATGTACAGTAAGCTTCTAGTAACTCGCAGTGTTTAGTATACACCAGTTTCATTACAGTGATGAAACCAAGACAGTTCCTACAAACTTCCCTTGCGCTCATCCATAGGAAACAGAAACGCCTTAACAATTCCCACGTGTATAATTCCTACATCTTTGATTCTTCAGCTCTTTCTCACACGCTGGAATAGGCGAAAACGTATACCCCAAACACAGATACTGCACACTCTTACCACAAGGTAACGGGTAACACTGTCGGTACGACTGCAGTATCTACATCAAGCAATCATAAAGACGACGTGAAATAAATAAGGGTTTAACGTACGTCAATGACAACTCGAGCAAAGAAGGGATGTTAATGACAGCGAAGCAGAGACAAGTTGTGCATGTACACGCCATGATGGTATATGGAGCGGGGGGGGGAGTATATTTATAACTCCACTCATTTTGAACCTCACCACTGAACGGAGATGAGTGGTCAGCTCCGTGTTCCGGCCGATTTACCCATGGGGAAAATGACTCCGGCGCAATTTACTAAGTGCTGTACTAGAAAAAGGCAGAATTATTGTTCCCTGTCACGAAAACACTCGGTACATGCAAGCACTCGTACCTCACTGGGCTAGTAAGCACTTACGTTTAATACATCGGGTAAAAGAATTGAAATAAATGAAATAAATTCTATGATAAAATGAATTAAAATTTATAAAACAGACTAATTTCCATTTCCAGAAAATGTAATAAATTGTGGGAATTGATTATGATACCAGATATTCTGCATAAAAGGAAACGTGTTCCTAAATTAAGGTCAAACACGACATGTTTACAGAGGTCACAAACACTCATGCATGGCATACATTTCGGTCAACATTAACCTAGCTGTCTAATATCTATGTCATGTAAAATTCAATTTTTTTGGCCTACGGGGTTGATGTGAGGTAAAAACCGTGGTTAGGGTCACTGTCCATCAGCAAAATAGGGATGGGTTTAGAAGGCTTCAATCGGGGGCGATTTGTGTATCGTTACGCTTTAATTTAGTCCGACAAGCGCGTCATGTCCTCCCTGATTAGTCGCGCGCCAGATCTCTGTCACTTTGCGCTGAAGTCAACGGCACTACATCACATATTACAAGGTAGTGCGTACCAGCACAGCACGGGATGCAAATAATTCCCCCTGCTACAAACATCTAAGAAGGGCCCGTTAATTCTTGAACAGAAAGTTAATATGCATAACAAATTTAAAAGGAACCCACATCTCGCATAATTCACGCTATATTCCTATTAGAATGAACAAACCCTTAACGCTGCCTAGGCTACTAATTAATCGGCATTTAAAATATTTGGATTGTCATATCAGCACACAATTTTGTTTCGGTGGACAAAATGCAGAGACATTTAATATTAACAGGGAAGAGACAAGCAGATATTACAGTGATTTAAGGGTTAAATACAAGCTGAATTATTGCGTGACTTTAACATCTCACACGATTATGTGAAACACAGAAGACAGAAGTGACAATAAGCATAACATATATCTACTTACATATCGATTGTAATTTTAAAGAAATGTACAAAATGTTGCGTAAACCTGAGCATCCACTTGCGACAGTCGATTAAACTTCAGTTAAAACTTCTCTTTCACCACTTAAAACCTACGCAATTATGTGAATACAAAATATCCTGCAAAACCAATACAAACTATATGGGGCTGATGAATATTGTACACACCATCAATGCACTGAAATACAAAGTACGAATCCAAAAACGTGTTACTGTTTTAGCTGAATCATATTTTAACCTCATGAGGTTATCTTCTGTGGGTTTACAATAAATGTTGCAATTAGTCAACACAACATGTATGCATCAAGAATGAGGATACACGTTTCGGCTATAAAAGCACAGCCATCATCATTGCTGAACTACAAGGTAGAATAAGGGGTTTTTACAACTTCAAGGATGGTTGTACAAATCTCCTTTTTGCATCTCGTAGTCCATGCCGGACGATGGCTACACCTTTATATCTGAAACACGTAGCCTCATTCTTGATTAACCCTTTAAAGACGAAGCGTATCTGTTTTATATAAGGACTCAGTGCGTACCGCGCTGTAAACACTCTCCACTACGGTTATAAAAACCCAATCTCTTAGTGTATTATAAGGCAAAAGTTGCTGTTTGTCCTGAGATCCGTACAAAACACATAAACGCAATGTGGGCACCACGTAGAATTTTTTAATGTTAAACCTGGTGGTATGTAAAGTTACCGCTAGGCTTTAAAAGGTTAATATATGTTGTGTTGAGTGATTGAAATATTTATTGTATTTAATAACACAACGGAGCTGTGAAACCTTAAAATAATTCTGCGGGTTTACATCACATGTATTTAGGTACCACAAATTCTCATCCACATCCACAAATGTTACATCAATTATTACGTAAACCTTCTTCCATTCGACTTTCTCCGTCACAGATGCGATTAAAGCCGCGGAAGTCTGACTCGAAAAAATTGCCTGCCGAGTGCGAAAACCCCTACAGTACGTTGTTCGCCAAACACATTGCTGTATCACACGAGAAACACGACTGCTTTTGAATTAGTTTCGGGTTTTCCCGCATTTCACAGTAAATAATTTGTCTTGTTTCATTGACTATATGTGCCAGTTTAAATTTTAAACTCAGCTTTAATCCCACCATTCTTTCCTACTGCTCCTCAAATACCACCAAGTCATACATTAATATTATTAAAGTATATTTAGAATATTTTTGCTTTCTTTGCTTTCCATGGCCGCGTTCTGTGACCCAATTAAATCCACACAGGATTAAATACGAATCAGGCAACTTCTTGATGTACTTGAATTACACGTTGTAGTTGTTATATTTAAGAATCGCATTTAAAAATCCATACTGGCAATAAGGTTAAGATTCTGGGGTTAAAACTGTCGTAATTTCCTTTTTAAGTCTGCAAGCAAAATGACTGTATAAGTGTCACAAATGTGAAGATACGTGGAACATATAAATGACAAGTAAGAAGATAAGTTTTAATTTCATACCCAAACTACAGTGCACACAATTTTATATGAAAATTAAATTTGAGTTAAGAATAACGAAAGTGTTAGCAAAATTAAAGTAGCACGAATTAACTTTGTAGGAAGTGTCAAATGACGCATAAAAGAGAGTGGAAGATGATTAACCTTTTAAAGCCTAGCGGTAACTTTACGTACCACCAGATTTAACATTAAAAAATTCTACGTGGTGCCCACATTGCGTTTATGTGTTTTGTACGGATCTCAGAACAAACAGCAACTTATGCCTTATAAAACATTAAGAGACTGGTTTTTATAACCGAAGTGGAGAGTGTTTACAGTGCGGTACGCACTGAGTCCTTATCTAAAACAGATACGCTTCGTCTTTAAAGGGTTAATACGCGCCGACAGAATTAACATAAGAGACTGCCAAATACTGCCTTTCTGTGCAAAGAAGAATTATCTGCAGGAAAATCGTTTGAAAGATTACTATAACGTTGGAACAGTCTGGTACATAATGCTGAGAACCCAGCAGAGTAACTTTCGTGATTTCGGCTCCAGAATTATAGAAACATCCGACTTTCCACGGAAAGTGCAGATTCACATATATATGAATATAATATATACGAATATATATATATAAATCCTATTAGACTTCAATTACTATATGAAAATACATTTTTAATAAACAAAAAATGTTTAATAAAGCTATTACACGTACAATGTCTCTATTGTTTATTGTTAAAGTTGGTGGTGGATGAAATAAGCACATTACTCGAGAAGGTACATTATCCCTTTGTATCTCTACAGGCTTATAGCACTAAACTGAAAGGAACCTGTCATTACTAAGTCCTTTCTATTGTTCCGGATGTTTAGGTATTGTAACTGTTGCAACGTTCTAACCACAGAACTAGACTGATCAAACTAACTGAGTTGTCCACAGAAGGAAGATGTACTTCTCAACCCGAAATTCAGCTGAATATATCCAAAGGCTTGTCGTTTGTTCACTGAGTAAGGTTAACCGTGATTTCTGTCAGTCATTAAGGCAGATGTCAGTGGGAGGTATCTTGTGTCTTCAGACATACACACCTGAGGCTGGACTCGGTCGTCACTCGACGAAGTAACTGCCGAGAGTTAAATATTCTGACAATTTGTACCAACAGTGGTCAGAGAAACACGCTTTTAGAATTCCCACTTGAAATAAAATAACAGAACACATTAAAACGCACAAGAGATGCAGGCCAGACCGCGATTTTTGACAGATATGCCCTGCATCCTTACTGCAAAACAGCAGTAGCATAGCTTATGTCATCCTCAGTACCACCATCTTTAATACAAAATTATGTTTATTTTTTTTTCGAGGGTTAATTAATGACGCCTAGTAACTTTTAAAATTAGATGTGTACCTTCCGTCGGTAGAATCATGTTGTTAATAATGAATTGGGTATTATGTTGGAAAAAGTGGCGGTGATCTGTTTGACATTATTAATAATGTATTAGGCTTGTACTATTAATAAAAACAAAAAAATTTAGAACAGCAACTCTGCGTGAACTCTAACATACAACGCAGGACTGATAACCACACATTTAAAACGTTCGGTACAGGTGGCGCTGAATGTGATAAAAAATACAATTTTAGAATAGGCTACGTATAAGAGGGAGAAAACTTACGGAATTCGTTATAGAATTTAATGATTTCCGAAGAACCATACCCAGTTAAATTTTTCCAAGGGTATTAATGCATGACATATAGCGCACCTGAAAAATATTCAAACCATCCATGATACTTTTCTGGAATTTTACTTATTTGATACCAGCTGAGCATCCGATCCTATCTCACGCTAACGGAATTTTGAAAGTACTGCCTTTGAGCACAGCGTTCTTCTGCGTTCAGCTGTTTTACATAACAGCCCCTCTTTGTAAGCTTAAGGAACGACTGACACTACTTGAGAAAAAGCACGCTGGAATAAGAAGTGTTGTTTGACAGGATAGCTGAAGGAGCTCGAAAACTAACATACCGAAAGCTAGGAAGGCAGAACGCTTTAAAAAGTTATTACAACGTAGTAAAATATTTGAACATACGCCGAGAAAAGTCAGAAGAAGATGAAGAACAAAAATACAGAATTCCTCTGTTGGTGGACCGCTTAGAAAATTGTTATTTTTCTAAATACGGTTTTCTCGATTTTAAATTATCCATAACCGTGCATTGAGCAATTAGATATGATAACAAATTCAACGAACGCACATAAGTGTATGGAAGTGTATTATACATGGCGTATACCTCCTACGTGTTTCATCCACTCATGTCGCCATCTTCAGGGAGGGCATCACACAGTATAGACACATGATACATTAGAGAAGTATTAGAACTAATGAACAGATATAATACATTAAATTTAACATCCCTCACGTGATGCCTGTTAATGTTCCTGGTTAAAGTAACCTCTGTAATACCAATATTAAAACTAAATTCACTGACATAAGGCAAAACACTCTGAAGGAGAGTGACGTGTCTCGAAGTAAATTATATCGGTGGCCACCTTTCACGCCGACAGTCAAAATAAAGGAAGTAAATGGAAAGTGTTCTGTGTTTCACTCTATTTTACGATTTCGTTTAAGTGCCCCGGCCCTTAATTATTTCTGTAACTAAATCCCTGGGCCCTTAATTATTTCTGTAACTAAAACCCTGGGCCCTTAATTATTTCTGTAACTAAACATCCAATACAAAAAAAACCGAAAATCTATGTATTTTTCTTCAAAAGGTTTGGAACATCTCTATAAATCTATAAATGTACGTCCCAAAATCATACCATTTCTAAACACTAAGAAGTCAAACCTGTCAATTAAAAATGCAGAATCTTACTCCTTTTTTGTTTTTACTGCGCACCCCCACACTTAGACTAGCGTAGTTTACGAAACGTTTTAAGTCACAGACTTTGCATGCTGAAGCTCTTAGCACTGTTATGTCACACACGTATCAGAATTCATGGCAGCCCAAAAGAAAGCACCCTGTGAACCTCACGTCTCCACTGAAGAGGCAGCAGAATACGAAGAAGAAGAAAAGGCTGGAGGTTTAAGAACACTCTCCTTTTTTCCACTGGATAAAACGTCTGGAATTTCAAGCGTAAACATCCACCTCATCCTCTTTTCCAATCCAACAACCCAACAGCGTCACAGCAGCGCAAGCGTTATGGATATCTAAAAGCCGCTAGAGGAGAAAGAACTCAACGTCTTGTGACGCACATCCTTCGAATTTCTTTGGAAGGCAATAGGGAAAAGAGAATGATAGTTACGTATAAGATTTTGCTGAAACGGACTGGCTCAAAGACCTGGCCTAAATTAGCGCTTCAATAGAGTTGATTAGCGAAACAAGTGCTTTATTGAAAGACATTCTCCACAGAGGGATACTTTAGTTTTCGGCAGACGCTTCAAGAAAGTGGGAACAGAACCGAACCGCTGATTCTCTCAATGTTTGTGTCAGTTCATTCACTGCGGGTCATTCGGCACTGTAGCCTGCTTCGCACACTAACTGATTGGAAATCAAAAGATCTCGTTCCCGAAACAATTTCAGAATCTTCCTAACTAACTAACTAACTAACCAACCAACCAACCAACCAACTAACTAACTAACTAACTAACTAACTAACTAACTAACTAACTAACTAACTAACTAACTAACTAAGTTCAAGCAACAGAGACCTTCTTAGACCTTCACAGATATTAAGAAATTTCCTGCAGTTTGTTCAACCAAACTGTTCCCAACAGTTCAAAATCGGTCCCTACCCTCAGCCACACTAAATCAGTCCAAACCATTCCCATTCAAGACACATTTCAATATTATCCTCTCATCTACGCACATATCTCCTAAGTGTTGTGTTTCTATCAAGTTTTCCAACCAAAACCCTACATTCACCTTTTCTTCCATGCGTTTCATATGACCTGCCTGTGTCATCCTTCCTTATTTGACCACCTTAACAGTATTTAGTAAGGAGCACAAATCATGAAATTCCTCTTCATGCAATTTACTCCAGCCGCCTCTTACTTCCTACATCTTGAATCCGAACAGTCCCCTCAGCAACCTGTTCCCGAACACCCTCAGCCTCTGTTTTGATCCCAATGAAACAGAACAAGTTTGACCTACACACCAAACAGAAAGTTTCTCTAATCTATACAAACAGATAAATAAACAAATAATTACAAAAACACCCAATATAATCTTATCGCAATTTGATTTCGGTAACAAGTGCAATCAGATTATGTAACGCTCGTGTGGCTCGGAATATGCCTTCAACGAACTGAGGCTACGCCGCGACGCTGTAAGTACGATATTTACACACAGGCCCATATGTAGATAGATTATATAATTTTTTTGCTGTTTCCGTCCTTTGCTTCCTATTGTGGAGCTAACAGAAAACATCTAACGGCGTGACGATATTTACTTCTCACTTTTGCCGATGTGTGCACTACTGTGGTTGAGGTTATGGACGCAGTTGGATTATAAATTCGCAGCATTTGTCACTGTTATAATAAGACATAAATTATTTTCATTTTGCCATTATACTCCAAGTCACTCTACAACAAGCAAATAGATTAAAATTTATTTTTTTTCTTTGCATTACAGGCTTAAGAAAAAGGCACTTATACCTCGAGGATAATCAGTCTCCATTATCTTTTAGTACACGTAGAATTCTCCAGATGGAGCATGCTTGCATAAGATTAACTCACACACGAAGAATCTTCCCGTGCATAAATATGAATTGTATTTTAGGGGTCGACAGTGACGTATATCAACCGTGATTTGAAGTCCATTTATGTCACTCACAAAGGTGGAAGATTTGTCAGGATGGCGTCTGTGGGTGTACTAATTCATCATTAAGGAGTGTGTCATGAATTAGTGTTCCGAGTGTAAATGATAATGATATTCTGATTTATGAAATTCTGTAACCAGAAGGCAGTCCCACAGACACAGCTCGGGAACCATGTGCTACATTTACACTAATAAACGGCGCTGTTATCATCACAATACATTTTAAAATTAAGTTAATAAAAACTGTGAACCTCCATCTGTTTCGACTGCTAGGAGGCCATCATCAGGAGGATTTACCCCATCAAAAATTTCCCCATTATGGTGATCTCTTACAGGTCGAAACGCGAATATGTGCACAGTTTTTACTAATATTTCCTGAAGCTGTGTTCTGGTATGTAAGTGTGAAACTTTACAGCACAGCGGTACAAACACACAAGCGAGAGTTGTTTACTTCACTGGCAGTAGAGGCTAATATGATTTCGACACTTACAGCAGCCACATCCTACGTAAATACTAAAAGCTTCTGCTAGAAGTTTTTTTTAAATACAGTGCCTAACTCACACAAATACGAACTTTTTAACGCGTTTGAACTCAGTGTTTTTAGACTTTTTCCATTTTTATATATTGCTCTATATTACATTACCTAACGGGGATTCGTTCCGTCATTATTTGCAAGCTTGTTTCTTCCAGCACAACTGTCATTACATGATGATTATTTCCACTGTCATTGAACTCGGATTAACTTCAAACGTTATAAACTGTTTTTGTAACATGTGACATTTACTAATTTTAAGTTAAGCCGGATTTAATTACAGTACAAATAATCACCATGTACTAACAGCTGTTTCAGAGGAAGTAAACCTGAAGACAGGTATCGAACCTGTCCCTGAAACGTAGTGTGTTGTAACTCAATACAGACGATAGAAAAGTTCAAAAAGTCTATGAGTTCAATTGCCATACACCACCGTCAGAACCCTACAGAATAATACTGTTAATGCTTGGGAAAATGGTCGAAATTTATTTGCTGAATCATATGGAACATGTAAATATCATCTGTGGGCAAGTTTAAGGGACTATAAAGATTAAAACACACGGTGCACCACAGTATCCACTGTGCTCTACAGTCTACAAGTGTTTGTAAAAGCCTACAGAGTTGAAACTTATGGTAACCACTTCGGCAGTTTTAAACTCGGCAATTTACTGCTTGGAATGCACCTCAAAGAAAGTATGGAACACTGAATTAGAAATTATTTCAACGGGATAATAACAGAAATCAATCGTAAATTGTATTTGATTTTAAGGCTCTATGGCTTAGAAAAATCACGAACAGTCAAGTTATTCGACTCATATGCGATAAAGAAGAATGTAATATCTTCCATTCTTAACTCAGGGGATGAAAGTAAAATACGAGTACAAAAAGCAAAAGGTTTAAAAAACTTGCAGATGTTGAAGAACTGGCAAAAAGTTGAAGACTTTTGTACGTTGTGTTATGTACAAGAGACAGAACTTCTTGTGGCTCTAGCACAACTTCCACTAAAGTTTTCCTTTCTTCATTTCCACATCACACCGTGTCCGTTTCTAATCCACTTAGCGATGACAGTGGGTGGAGGAGGGAGAAGCTACAGCGACGTAACATCCAGCCGACCAAGGCTTGTGTCCCTGTGAGTCTCATGTGGTCAACACGAGCAGCGAAAAGTCACTAAAAACGTTGCTTCTAACTGGTGCCTTTAAGTGCATGCTGTCACTAATTCGCGGTGCGTTATGACTCTCAATACGTAATAACGTGCACGATTTTGGCTGGGACTACGCATATCATGCAGACATATTAAATTTACACTTTACAAACAAACGACAATTTACACGCGTTTTTACTGAATTGAAACTTATGTAAAAACGAAGACATACGTAAGTAAATTTCAAACAACGAAAATGAAATGTTTAAGACTAGAAGTATTCAGTATTGTTCTACATTTGTTAAATTCAGCATTTGTAAAAAGCAGCATTTCGTGAAAACAAAAATCGTAAGAATTAACTAATTTTTTTGGGAATCGGGTAGGGACTTTATTATGTGACAGCCTGGAACATAAAGACTGTAGCATATTACCCATTGAACATACGAAAATACCATTTTAATATTCGCGACAGTTACATGAAATTGCAATATTACATTACTGAGCACATCAGGAAGAAAAGACACAAATTATTTTTCACGCTTCTTCAACGAAAACCAGCCGTTTGTGCAGCTCATCTTACACGAATCCATAGGAAATGAAATCGAATTTTTGTTTAACGCATGAAAAAATTTGTTACGCTGTTCATAAACCATCTCTACAGTGAGCCTATCGTCCGAAATATGCATCACATTCAGTAATTACTTAACAAGATTTTTAAAATATCAGTCGACTATTGAAGTCAAAGCACTGGTCCCGTGCTTTACTGCTTTAAGTCACTGGCAGCACCATAACCTACAGATAAGACTATGCATAACACCACTCTTATAAAATCACCAAGAATGGAGAGTCTATTGCAGAGCAACAGATAAATATACTTTTAGTTACAGTTGTATATATGCACGCGCGTGTGTGTATGTATGTAAATGTACGCGTGTGTGTATATACATATGTACGTGTGTGTGTGTGTGTGTGTGTGTGTGTGTGTATGTATGTATGTATGTATGTATGTATGTATGTATGTATGTATGTATGTATGTATGTATGTATGTATGTGTGTATGTATGTATGTATGTATGTATGTATGTATTATGTATTTATGTACTATGTATTGTGTGTGTGTGTATGTATGTATGTATGTATGTATGTATGTATGTATCTTATGTATGTAATGTATGGCCAGATCTTCCATACTTATATTCCACCACCCTTCAGTTTGTGTTTTGTAACTTCTGACGTAAGTACGTACCCGCCACTGAACAACACCAAAACATCAACATTATGCGCGCACTTGAAAGTACAGACACCATCCTCTGTAAAACAGTACACGCATATACCCGTTAACGATAAAACTGCAGTCTCTGAGTTATTAAACGTCCTTGTGCTTTAGATGTGTCCCGCAAACCTGCTGCACTGGGTTCTGGCGTAAAATCTCCAACGCTTTAACCATAGGCCAATTACATACTCAGCTAGCACAGCTCCACCCTCAATTATTGAAGCAGACCTCAATTTGTGGGAACGAATACTGCCCGTGAATACAGAGCAAAACTCTTACAGTAGTGTGCTCTGGATACTGTCTATTGTCGGAAAGAAATGTCAGCACAAGCAGCAATTGCTTATACAAATTTAACCAAACATTTCTAGACATAAAAATGTGAATGCACGGTATAATCAGGTAAAGTTTTTGTGCGCACTGTATTTGGTCCTGTAAAAACATTTGGTTTACTGCAAGTCCATTCCATGACAGTTTCAAGCGACCGTACTATATCTTCAAGCTTGCTTAATTAATGCCCCGTGTACACATAAAAGTATACAAAAAGTGACATGAACATATATGGGATTAGGAATGAAACTGATTCAAGCATTTCAATAGCCCACGTCTTAAGCAGAACCAAAGGTCTACAGAGTTAAACACAAAACAGCACAAACCCTTACAACTATACAAATTATTGCACACGACTTACCTATAAATGGGGGTCATGTTTTTGTACCATATGACAAGGATTACGGAATCGTTAGACACAGGAGGAACAATGTCACACGGCAGGCGAGCTGTCCCCTTCACCACCGCCTTCACTTCTGGTATGGCACCTGCAAAAAAGAATGCAACTGATTAACGACTGGTTTTTACGTTATTCGTAAAAATGATGAATTGGAAAGGATTTGGTTGGAAGCAGTAGAGCGTATTTTCCCGAAGGGTACTTAAAAATGAATATTCCTCCTTCCTGTCCATCGGGGGGAGGAGGGATGCACGCAGTGGCGCAGTTCGTTGAAGCACTGTTCTGAAAATCGGAAGGTCGTGGGTTCGATTCCCGATGGAGATATTTGAAATTTTCCTTGACTTAATCCTTCCGGCCGCACAATGGCCCTGGGGCCGACTCAGCCTCTAACAGAAATGAGTACCAGAAATATTCCTGGGGGGTAAAGGCTGCCAGTGCGTAGGGCTGAAAACCTTACCACCTTCATGTGCCGACTGTCTGGAAATCTCGGATCCTCAACCTCCTGGAATCCCAGGGGCCTGTCCAGGCTTGTATAGGGATAGATTTACATGTTTACTTGTCCATCGAGTCGTAAGCATGAAATACACTAATTCCTCCACAGACAAGTACAAATTCAAGCAATTGCTTCAATAAATGAATTAAAAAACACGGAAGAAATTCACAACGGACGATACTCATTGCGCTACAGGAAAAATCGCAACATATAAGACGAAAAGAAAGCAAAAAGACGATCAACATAACCATACGTCCAACCAGATGCATCTTCCGCAAGTTCCGTCTAACATTGTACTGACGAATCATGGCACTGCATACCTTCAGGTCTACTTGTTATTTGGTCCACTGCCTGCAAAATTTGTGTTTAAATAGCTTTACATGATCTTGAGCAGTAACAATTTGCAGTAGGAAACTTTAAGTGCATCTACAGATTAAAATCAAGTCTTGTTAAGTAGTCACGCGTGACATACAAGATTAAGCCCTGCCTCTACTTACAGTGATGGCAAGAAACGCACATAACAAAATTAAAGACTGTCTCAGCCATTTGAGTGTCCCTTAGGTACGGGTGCGAGACCCCGCCAGTTTCTCAGTGGCGATGTGAAAGCATTTTGCTTCTAGCTCTTGAGAAAAAAGCGCCGACTCTGTGAGCTGCACCGTCATCGAAGAAGTGAACAGCAGTGTTTTGGGTTCGAATTCCGCTGGGTTCATGAATATTGATTAACCTTTAAAAGCCTAGCAGTAACTTTACACACCACCAGGTTTAACATTAAAAAATTCTACGTGGTGCCCACATTGCGTTTATGTGTTTTGTACGGATCTCAGAACAAACAGCAACTTTTGCCTTATAAAACATTAAGAGACTGTTTTTTTATAACGGAAGTGGAGAGTGTTTACAGCGCGGTACGCACTGAGTCCTTATATAAAACAGATACGCTTCGTCTTTAAAGGGTTAATTAGATACTCGATTATCTGATAATAATGAATGGTTGAAGTTACAAAACGTTAATTTGGCTACGTATTAACACAATAAATCCTTTAAGCATTTCAGTAACTTATGAATTTAATAATTAACTAAAATTTATGGGGCACAGTCCTTTCTGGGAATAAAATACCTATTCAGTTGTTAATAAAATTGTAAGTCTTCAGTATATGGGAAGGTGGTAAAATTTCGAGCATTTCAGACAAAACGTGCTTTAATGGGTAAAATATGGCAGTTGCGGTCCTCACAGGACACGCTCCTGTGAGGACCGCAACTGTATATTAAGGGCCAGTTTGATGGGGATCCAACCTGCAGATTCTGCAGGATGGAGATTGAAACAGTGCAGCATATTATCTGCTGCTGCGAGATATTGGCTCGTCAGCGCTAGAATTTCTTTGGGAAGCTGCTTGCTGAACCAAAAGATATAAGCACAGCTTCAATAAGGGACCTTTGCCTCTTTATAAGAAGCACAGGGTCATTGAACCGGTGCTGCGCCATAAGCCTAAGGCTGAGATGCATCCGGGGCATCTGCTGACGGGCCCTAAAGAAGAAGTAGAAGTAGTAGTAGAAGAAGAAGAAGAAGAACAACAACAACAACAACAACAACAACAAGACGAAGAAGAAGACAAAGAAGAAGAAGAATGGGTAAAATACACGAGGAAGAATACGTGTCAACGCAGAAATCTTTTTTATATACCGTGATGAATATGTGAAATTAATCTCACAATGAGTGAAATTTTTTTTTGTAGCCCGACTTCTTCTACATACTCATTGGAGGTGTGGAGAGTTATTGTTGCACCTGATCGCGCTGAATGACACACACATGCGCGCGCGCGCACGCACGCACGCACAGTCGGAAGGACTCCTTTGGACGAGGGATTGGCCCGTCGCAGGGGCTTCTACCTGTCAACTGTCAACACACAACACTCACAAGAGACAAACATCCATTCCCCGGCTGCAATCGAAACCGCAATCCCAGCAAGCGAGCGGCTGCCGACCCACGCCTTTGACCGCGCGGCCACTGCCATCGAAAATGTTTAACAGTGTAATTAATTAAAAAAACGATTCTTTAAAACTGATAACAAATGTACAGCAGTATGTAAAATTAAAATGAATTGCTGGTATAATTCTGCACATGCACATCTACAACAAACAAAGTCCCACTCTCGCACCTTTCATAATAACGCATACTTCCCCATACCAGGTTTTACATTTCTGCCAAAAAATCCAGTCATTTTTTTTAGGTTCAGCACTAATACTTTAAAAATAATTACAAACATATTGGCAAACAGAGATTAGAAAAGGTAGTAGAGAATTACAAAATTTATGAGCAGAGAGTACGGGGAAGTGGCATTGGAATTCTGATTTAAGGATCCTGCCGTACTATCAGTATTAGGATGAGATGCCTAGAGTCCAGCTTATCCTACATATCGGGATCTTAAAGCGTTCCCTATTTCCGAGTGTATTGAGGAAGTTATTTTTCTGTTCAATATTTGAAGGCTCGCGCAAAAAAAAAATTAACAAAATTTATCTCAGGCTATTACCAGTGTGGTGAGGAGACGCAGTATACGAGTACTTGTGGTTTCTCAACACAACGATCCTGATAATAGGAGCTTAATAGTTCCCCGAAACATTCACCTTTTAGCCCATTACTGACGCAGCTGATAGCCTGAGTGCAATTTAATAGCCCCCCTTGTACAGACTTCAGCTCTAAAATATATTGCTATTATTGCTGTCAATTTGTTACACTTTCAACAAAAACTGCTTAAACTCTGAGAAATAATATGTTTACATTCAATAAATCTGCCGCATATCACTTAAATTTTTCACCGCCTCCATGTAGTAAATTTTAACTTACAAAGATATTACATACATAATTATTCTATGTATTATCAAAGACAGTAACACGTCTAGCTACAGCTGTTCATTATTTGAGGCTATCAAACGGAAAGCAAAATATAATGCTCGCATGGCCCCAATTTTGGTACTTTCAAAACAGATAGCTTTCGTTTGCGAGGGTTATTGTCAAGCACCATTTTAAAACCGAAACTTAAGTGTTTTTAGTGTTGCTGCCAGCTTACAGGTTGGCCAGCCTGTAATTGTAAAACCAAATAAAATATAATGCCTGTGACTTTCTCATAAGTTTTAACTGGTTGATCGATAATGCATACATAGTCCTGTTCCTCCTCATGAACAGCTACCAATAAAAGTCTACAATTTTCTTCGGAATCTCTTCCGTGAGCTAATTAATACCACTACGATTCACAAATGAAAGAAAGTGGAATATTTTCTTACCATCAGACTGAGTGAAAACCTGAATTTTTTTCATAATTACCTCGGGGCTCAGTTAGTTAAATTCGCTTGATTATTTACAATTCAGGCAAAATTGTGATAAATAAATAAAATGAAAGGATGAAGTAATAAAGGTCTGCGTTCAAAAGAAAAATAAAAAATGACACAACGCCACAATAACGTAAAATGATTCCCATTAATAAAATCTACTTCCTTACATGAGTATTTCTTATGGTCCTCAACTTCGTGTTGTTGTGTCCAACCGCCAGAACCACATCCATCTCCTCTGCCATCCTTCCCGTAGCAATTCGCTCTGCGGCCCGCACGCAACTTGAATGAGCGACGAAATACAGAGATTCTACGAAATACCACGTTACACGTACTAGCAACATCATACGTACATTTTAACAGTTCCCCTCATTTCTCTGCAACTTCACACGAAAAATGTGAATAGATAACAGGCAAGCCTGTAAAGTTTAACCGACTTCTGCCCCTTCTCCTTCATTTCAAGTAAAAAAAATGTACATAAACCTACGCAAACTTTTAGCACATAAATCAGTTAAGAAAAATATACAGATACATTGGATATATTTTATACACACACACACACACACCTCTTATTATTAGAGTACTGTAACTGAAATTACAAATTACAATGCGATATATAACATTAAGAATCAGTACTACCCACCGTTTCGGGCACGTACGTGTATAATAACTACTTCTTAACCTCTAAATACTGTGGGGCCGAATATGCCTACGGATGCCAAAAACAATGTTACGCAGACGAAAGAATGAACAGAATAGTCCGAAATAATCTCGAAACGATGATTTCCATGCCATTAGACCACCTAAAATACTATTATATGGGACTGACATTTATTAGATGACATGCAGGCTACAATTAAAGAAATTTATTCCGGAAACCAGTTCCATGTACTAACCTTGACTTCACGCTTCCGCCGCGAGGCTGATGAAATCTGTGCGCTTCTGGGGTATAACGCGGCATTGTGTGGCAATTGTTGACCGACGTTTCGGTACAACGTGTCGGTCCCATCTTGAAGATGGGACCGATCCCATCTTCAAGATGGGACCGACACGCTTTCCCGAAACGTCTGTGAACAATTGCCACATGACGCAGCGTAATATCCCAGAAAAGCTCACATCGCAGTGCCACGTAAGTAATTTCCGTATAAAGGTTATTCTTTATGACAGTAAAGCTTTCGTGTGCGCTGAATTATATCGACAAGGGTTTTGTATACCCACACATCCCCTGCTCTGTGCGGCATAATGATTTCATCTCTCTTCCACTTTGTTTTCACGAAAGACAGAGCGAATGTGAATTACTCAAAAAGACTGTTTTACGTCATGTTGTAGCTGGCAGGCATTACTAAACTCGTGAAATATTTTTACATTTGTAACAGAGACATGTCTGAGACTAGCAAATAAAATTACGGTAAAGCGTGAAGTCAGATTTGACGAAAATAAATAGAAATCACATTATCCGTATAACTGACACCTGTCACGACGAAAGGCTGATTCGAATGTGAAACAACTAGTATGTTAAAATGTATTAATAAGATGACAGCAGAAATTTTAAGGGTACATTTTTAAAGATATGAAAAAGTACGTATATTTGATCATATAATGTCTGTTTCACTCGTGTCGGTAATTCATAATTTACTATAATATTTTAACCGGACTGTTACTCATTTTAATACTGTCCATTTTCCGTGCAGTTGTTATTATATACATTTATTAATGAAACCAACTACTGCACAACTATATGTGTATAATCTCCGAAATGTTTCGGCCTAATGTACCACACGCTGCTTTGTTACGAGAAAATATTCTCCCTGAATATGGAAGAATAATTGAGACCGGAACATGTCGGAGATTATACAAATATAGTTCTGCAGTTGTTGGTCTCATTAATAAATTTAAATGTTACTCATTATTTGTGATCGTGTAGGCCTGGGTTAGAGACATGCGCTATACGTACTGTATTCGTAAGAAGGGACTGAGGAAATCCTCAAGACAAGTTACTGGTACAGAAATGGATTCTTCGAATAAGAAGGAAACGTGGCAACCATACGACCGTGAAATTATTGGAACAGTCCTGGTTTCTGTCAAACTAACAAACTTGCGTGCTTAGAAACACACATATATTAAGAAGGCTGAATTTTGTTATGTTAAGGCCCCTAGTCTGGTAAATACATACCAACCTTTCGGTGGAATATATTGCCTCACTCTTAATGGTAAATAAATTACAAGGCACAAAAGATACAATAAAATATCGATCAAATTACAACCATCTCGACACTTCTTCTTACTTTCTGTTACTTTTTCTTCAGCATTATAACTTTAGAATCTAGATGAAAAACTAACTCGAAGGGTTGAAACTGAAGAAGAGCATTTCTCCCCATCCCCAGTGACTGCAATCCATTCTCCCTCTCCCTCTCTCTCTCTGTCTGTCTGTCCTACCTTTCCGACGCCACCGCAATATCATAGCAACCTCCCTCCTGCGCCCCGCCACACCACAGCGCCGTGTCACAAAACCACAGGACGATACTAAATTAGATTTTCCTGTCGCGGCGCCTCCACTCGCCCGGTTCACTTTCCAGAAGTTATCACCCGGGCGTTGGGACGCTGCGCGACGCGTGGTTTGACGCCGCACCCCGGGGTCCCCTCTAGGTTACTGCGTCCCAAGCAAAACGGGGAGACAGCGTGATGAGATGGGAAAATGAGACGAAGCGAACGAAATAAAAAGAGGGATGGGAAATCGGTAGGATATAGAATAATAGAGAAAAAAGGATAACAAAATGGAAGCAAGACAAGAACTGAGAAAGAGACGTTTTACAAACTGCCGATAAACGTGGCAAAGCAACGTTAAATATACACACCGCTGTTTCTCTGACTGCGATGAAAGTGACTCAGCATTCATCGGCAGTGTCCAGCAATCAGCATCACTTAAATAAGGCGTAATTTACGAACCGCTTTCAACTGATTCTTATGTTGTCTTTTTTTTTCTGTGGCGCAACAGTCCAACTCAGGCCTAGGCCGAATCAACGTTGAAGTTTCTAGATCACACACACACACACACACACACACACACACACCCGGTAGGACTCCTCTGACCGACTGATCAGCACGTCGCAGAGGCCACTACTTACACAACACACAACAAACATAAGAGACAAACACCCATGCCCTCAGCAGGATTCGAACACACGATTCCAGAAATCAAGCGGCTGCAGAACTAAGTTTTCTACCGCACGGCCACCGGAATCAGCCAGTAATTTTTAGTAAGCTCAAATTTAACGCGTATTCACATATTTCTATATCTTTGTCTATAAAATCTTACGCTAAATTCACGAAAACTCTATTTGTACTGTAACGGCATCTTTCAGACCAGTCTTGAGATAGTACGTTACTTTCATACGACATTACAGCCTAATACTTATAGAATGTTCCATATATATATGGCGTCGCTTCTAGGAGATTCAGTGTGTCTTGATTCATGTAAACAGCACGCGATAACTTTCACTTATTTTTTTTCATGGATAACATACATTTTCCTGCAATGCACATAGATGCCACTTTCGCGTATTTAGCACAGTCAGCATTATACGGCAAGAAGCATAGGGTGTCAACAAAGTACATTATTTCTACGAAACGTAGCCTACGAACATGTGGAAGCGTAGCAAACAGCATATTTCTAGCAACGTAATTTGTCGTCCTCTTTAAGCAACAGCATATCTAATACTTTTGTATAAATTCCAGTTCTGCCCGTATTTATACTGCTCGTGTCCTTTTAAAACACAACATTCATTTAAACCACGATAAAAGAGATTTCTGTTTCTTTCGCGTTTTAGGTGTCACACGTAATTCCATTTTCTTGCACATACCTTCCAAACATTCAAGCGACACGTCACATCACAGATAAATGAAGTGCAACTTTTTCTGTAATTTGTCACCGGAAGTGCCTTTTCTTATTTTGTATATCAGTCAAATCACATTTCAAGAATCTGTAACCAAACTTAGCAGCTACCAAAATTCCTGATGAAAATTCAGAGAAAAGTTGGCAGTTCTCACGTATAATAACGTATTCCAAAGACAGCCTTGCCACTACGGCTGTGGCGTCGGTACACAAAATTTCCCGACTCCGACTCCTGAATTTTTAAAACTTCGACTCCGACACCCTCATAAAAGCTCAGTAAGTATTAACCCTTTAAAGACGAAGCTTATCTGTTTTATGTAAGGACTCAGTGCGTACCGCGCTGTAAACACTCTCCACTTCGGTTATAAAAACCAGTCTCTTAATGTTTTATAAGGCAAAAGTTGCTGTTTGTTCTGAGATCCGTACAAAACACATAAACGCAATGTGGGCACCACGTAGAATTTTTTAATGTTAAATCTGGTGGTATGTAAAGTTACCGCTAGGCTTTAAAAGGTTAATAATGGTAAATCTATAAGACATTTCATCACCACCACGTGAGTCATCAGGTTACTTTTTAGACTTATAACCTATATTTAATTATAAGTCTAATGGTTATTGTAGCTATCAGGGCTCTGGAGTTGGAGTGTCTGGTTAGGATATTAGACTGAGGTCGGAGTCGGTACATTTTTACCGACTCCGACTCCACCTAAAATTCCTTCCGACTCCCGACTCCACAGCCCTGCCTGTCATTATTCCAATATGACACACCACAGCCCTTCAAGGCCAATTACGATGTCACTACACAATGACGCTTTGCAAACCTGAGGATTTCTTTCTTCTGGGATATCACGCGGCATCACATCCCAGAAGAACTACACCACTCTAGAACCACCAGGCAAAGGTTGATATTGCAGTACTGGCTGAATAATGTCACATCACTACAGTTTATTGCGAACAACATACAATCCCGTTCTATGTTGCAAACAAAATGTGTTCACGAATAGCACAAAAACACAATCATAAACCATAGAGGCCTATTTCTGTATACGCAGATAGAAAGGTGGGCAATGTCAAGTACATGGCAATATATGAATTACTGCCACTCATTTGCATTATTTTGTGTAGTCGTCTCACTATTTGAATACCACAAAGCATTTATATATACAGTCTCATTTTCATTCCATAAATTATGTGTCAGCTTATTGACCTATCGTCTATGCGTACGCTAAAACGCTTCAGAGATATATTGCATCCTTGACATGTCCCTTAATCCATTACTATTCTAAGCAGAAAGTAATTACAGAAGTTTTAAACCACACGTTTCTATGGATTTCAAAGTCATTTTGATTTGAGACCCGCAGTCGGTAACAAGGGTCACGGGCTACTGGTTTAGCAGCTGTGTTGTCCACCTACCAATAGCGGGACGACGGCAGTGCAACTCTCATTAACCCTCTTGACCTCTGACCGCTTTGTTTTCAAATGACCTCTACAGTATGAATCACTTCCTTAAGATAATTCTTTCCAATTAGCGACTAACAGTAATAATCCAGAGCGCAGAAAATAAAACCGGTTTCCCAAATTGCGGCGTGCTGATCGAAAGTTCTAATTATGCTCCTGTTTAAAAATTCGTTTTTGTAACTTTGAATACGAAAAGGCGCCGTTATCCACCCAATAAAACAGCAACATCGCAGCAACGAAGATTTTAACGATTGTGCCTGACAGGCACAATTTATTTTTTTTTTGCGAGTTTTCCTGAATAAACAATAAGAAAGGTTGTAATCAACTCTGTCTTCGAATCTTTGTAATTCAAGCTGTAATTATAACTATTAATTATGTGAATACAGAATCATAAGATGCGAGTGTGAACGGAAGGTGGCGGTCCGGTGTTGAACAATCCTGGTTTGCATGTGGGAGATATATGGCTTTCAAATTTCGGCCCGGAAAGCAGATATTTTGACTGCTGTTTCCCCTGGGTTTCTTCAGTTCTTCCAAGAAAATTAAAGTGTACCTCGTTAAAGTATAGAAGGTACAATTTTTCAGTTCCTCAGAGAGGAAACCAGTCACGGCCAACACCTGTCTTTGCTTTTATTTGAAGATTATTGAGCTACCAACTCCATAAAAACATGAACTAAGAAAACTCCACATAATATGAAGGGGAGTTTCCTTGGTTCATGTTTTTATAAGGCCTGATGATGGCTATAAAGAGCCGAAACCTGGTAGATCAATAATCTTTCAATAAAAGCAAAAACAAGTGTTGGCTGTGACTGGTTTCCGCTCTGAGGAATTGAAAAATTGTACCTTGCATCCATACGCCAACTGGGACGTTCAACATCAAACTTACTTAAAGTGTGGCACGAAGGCATCCATCCACATCTTTACCCGTTCATATTTCACCTATCATTCTGACATTAAAATCTTATTCGATTAAATTCTTAAACAAACTGAGATGAAATAAATACACATATGTACATACATGTAAAAATAAGAAATGACTGTTGTGGGTGTAGTGTTTACAGGGCCAACGTAGGCAACATTGAAATACGTGTTCTTCTGTGACGTGAGGCTGCGTCACCGCGTAACATGTTCCTTATATTTCAAAACACCGTGTTTGTCTCATCTTCAATGGCCTTACACAGACCAGAAGCGACACCTTGGCTACAGCGCTGCGAAAACCTAAAAACTTGCAGGTATATTGCTATTATCAACACTCCGCTTTATTTTGAATCACTGGAAACCGCCACTGAAACATGCCAACGTACGTTAAGTCGTAACCTAAAATTTACTTTTTAAAAATGTGACTTAAAACAGATTATGTACCGCAATCAGGTTCACACTCACCGAAATGAAAAATGTATCTATACACCGGTACAACCGAATGATAAAAAAAAATTCTCTCTCATGTCTGTAAGCATCTTATAACGGCTTGACCTAATGTGTTGATTTCCTCAGCACGCCAAATTCAGTTCAATTTCCTGCAGATCAAGCAAGACTATTTCTGCCATGGCACATTTCATTTGTACAATTGAAAGTGACGAATGCTGAAGTCTCAAAGGAAAGAAAAGAAAGGGTAGTGCTTCTATACGAGATACACGAATTGTCAGAATTCACTTGAAAAATAAGTTATGGCCACTTCAAAACTAGTCATTTACTCTACCAACTTAATGCTCAAACTTCATAACGTTTTTCCGAACCGCTGGGGAAGTTCCCTCTTCTAGAAAGAAAACCCTTCAGTGTTAATATTCGTTTCGAGTAAAGAAAAACGGTAGTTCTACTCTTTTAGGGCCTAAGCAGGTGTTGACACGGGTTTATTTCAGAGGAAAAGATTTGGAAGGGGTAACTCATAAAGATACGAGAGCGAGAGAAATGGTAGAAGTGTGTGTGGAAGCTTTATACTTCGGCCCATTGGGCCCCTTATATAAGACTCAAGTGCTTCAAAGAAACTTTCTGAGGAGGAGAGAGGGTGTGGTTGAGGCCCTGGTATCCCATATGAAAGGACTTGAAACTGAGAATCAATAAGGTAAAAGTTTGACCTCTGCGGAAGATGGCGTAGCGGGAGTTACATAAGGGTGAACTGGGGCGGGGGGGGAGGGGCTGGATGTGAAGGACTGTGCCTCGAGACAAGATTCAAGTACCAACACAAGTCTGCAATTCTGTGCAGGCGATCAGCCTGATCGATAAAGAATACAGCGGATGTGTACAACAGGGGTCCTCACAACACAGATAATCACGTTATCGCTAACAAAAGAATGGCCATTAAAAGTGTGAAGACACTTGCTCTTGGGTCATCTTAGTTTTTCAAACACTGCCCTTAACCTTCTAAAGCGTAGCGGTAACTTTACATACCACCAGGTTTAACATTAAAAAATTCTACGTGGTGCCCACATTGCGTTTATGTGCTTTGTACGGATCTCAGTACAAACAGCAACTTTTGCCTTATAAAACATTAAGAGATTGGTTTTTACAACCGAAGTGGAGAGTGTTTACAGCGCAGTACGCACTGAGTCTTTATATAAAACAGCTATGTTCCGTCTTTAAAGGGTTAAACAGCCGTAAGTCTGAAATTTGGTGTAAGTGCGTGCTTTCTGGTTCTCACGACTTTGAATGTGGAGACACAGGTCATCTAAGGTGTGAGGCGTTCTAAATTAGTAGACATGTATTCTACTATCACGTATACTATTATCATGCAAAAAGGGGTAGCATGTTCCTTCCAGCTATCAAACTGCACATAATATTATCGAAGAGGTCAGGACCCTTCACTATGCAACCGAATGTGATGATGTTACTTTCTGCACTCACTCAACTGCAATGACAAAACTACTTCATAAAATCATATGAATGTAACACAACTGAATACTGTACTTGCTGTGCTTGAGTATAACCAGTTGTGGTATTAAACGTGGTATTTCATTTTATAGCACCAAATGAAACATACAATACTCGAATATTTTTGCACTTCACAGTAAAGGTAAATCTGTCACTGTGCACGCCATAAAGGCACAAGGAGGAATTGATGAATAGCTCCATTTGTTCTCAGTCTCGGCACTAAATGGAGAATAACGGTCAGATTCACGACCCGTCCGCCTTACCGCCGGAGACAGATGCCCCGTACCCTCTAAGCAGGAGGCTGGGTGGCCCACAAAGGCGGTCTGGACGTTTTGGAAAAGAGACAAATCTTTTACCATGACAGGAATCGAATCTTGGGGCCTGAATTCTCCAGCCTGTAACCCAGTCACTATCTGTTTACACTACCCCAACTCATTTGTACTTGACGGTAGAAAATAAAACGGAAATTTTATTATTTTCGCACAATACGTACACCTTTCGTGCACGGCTTCAACGAAAAATTCTTGTTCTGATTTAGATGGATAAGAGTTGTAAGCTTGGGCCGAAATACGTTGTCCAACAGACCTTTTTTCGACGGCTACAGGTCTCTCACCCTCGTGCCGTTATTCTTCTTACGTGTCCTTATCATGTGATGGTAGCGACGTTGCAGAATATGAATCATAACAGCAAACACAAGAGGTTACGTGGTGACCCGACTGTAACCTTCGTGTTGCTGCGTGATCAGAACGCCTGTGAACCCGCTGTCCGATCCACAGAAAAAGAACACGTGGTGGTCGTAACCGACACAATGTAGCACAGGGAACATATCAGGATCTGCTGTCATGAATGAAGCACTTTGTTCTTACCCTTGCGTGTAAAGTTGTTGGGGATTACTAATGGAATTAAAATTGAATTCATCAGGCGCGTTAGCCACCAGTATGTTGCTACAATTATAAATTTTACAACCTGAGCAAAATCTGACGATTTTATAAATTAAACACAACGTACATCATCCATTGCATGGACTATTAATGTGTCTTGCTACATTAATTATTCTGAAAATTAAACTCTTTTACTCTCAACAAAATTAGTGTTATTTCCTACAGGTTCCGGGATTAGTATCGAATCATACATTTACATAAATACAAAAAATGTACAAAAATCATCACTTGTTGCATTTTATAAACTTGATTCGATGAATCCAAAAGATGATTAGTTCCACGTACTTCGAGGAGCCACGTATGTATGTTTTACACGAATATACACAGAAATTACCACCAAATCACTAAATCTGGTAGGCCATACCATGGTTCAGGCGGTTAGTTGTCGGCTTCTGAGGAGTTGATCGGGGTTTAAACACCGGTTATTCCACGTGGAATTTGGGTTAGACAGAGTGGTACTGGAAAAGATTTTTCTCGGGAGTATTTGGGTATTCCCTGCCCACAGAATTCAAGTAATGTTCAGCACTCAATCATTCAGCAATAACCGACGTTATAAAAATCACAGGAACTGGCAGCGTCGTTATGTAACACATTTAAAGAAATTTACGCTTCAAAAATTGTGAGTGCATGCTTGGTTTTCAGAAGCAATAGAATTATTTTCTTAAACACTGTTAACATTCTGGTCTTTGTAATGGAGACGCGGTGTTTTCTGTAAAGTGGGACCTGAGTCTTTAACTGTTATTTATGTGAATATCAGACCTCAAAAGGTTACCGACACACCCACTGCCTGGCAGAATGGGAATTGCATGTACCTTATACGGAGATGTTATAGATTTTCTTGTCAAAAGTGTACTGAAACGAAAATGTGACAGGTCTTATACGTTGACAGTAAAAAGAGGAATTCTGTGACGTAAGTAAAATTACTTTTTCTAGAATTGGATGTAGGTTTACACAACGGTACATAAGGTTTTGTTGTGTGGATTTCAAAATGCGTCTCTAGAACAGAAGATACGTCGTTCTCTACGACACCAAAATAGTTCCAAAGATACTGATGCAGTGTACAGATAAACCAGGAACCACGGCGGCTACCACAAGAACAAAATTACACAATTATTTGAAATTAATGGAGGTATTCCTTATGTATGTGTGTGTACGTATGTACACATAGCCTTTGTTTTACGCCCTGGTTGTGTTCATAAACAAATGGGCGTAAATCTAAAAAGGAAATATATCAAAATGATATTCCCACAAGAAATAATAGAGTAGATACGTGGTAGGGGCAATCATACCAATGCCATCTTGTTCATATGCGGTATGTGTATATAAGTATGTATTATAGTATTGTGTTATCAATTTTAATACAGAAATACACAATTAAATTTTCGGCTATGTAAATCAAAAAAGGACTGTAAACTATTTGTGTACACTCGTCCCGGATGGTACATATTCCATATCGTCGCTGTCACGGATGACTAAATTCACCCTCACAGCCGTTAAAACTCAGTCACTTATTTCCATCCGTAAGATTCTTGCTGCGGCTACGTTAGGATTTCGGTCGTGTCAATTTAACCTTTTAAAGCCTAGCGGTAACTTTACATACGACCAGGTTTAACATTAAAAAATTCTACATGGTGCCCACATTGCGTTTATGTGTTTTGTACGGATCTCAGAACAAACAGCAACTTTTGCCTTATAAAACATTAAGAGATTGGTTTTTATAACCGGAGTGGAGAGTGTTTACAGCGCGGTACGCACTGAGTCCTTAG
The DNA here is from genome assembly GCA_013340265.1 of Coptotermes formosanus. Classification (NCBI taxonomy): domain Eukaryota; kingdom Metazoa; phylum Arthropoda; class Insecta; order Blattodea; family Rhinotermitidae; genus Coptotermes; species Coptotermes formosanus. The sequence goes on from BLKM01012018.1 coordinate 1,846,309, forward strand.
ATACGCTTCGTCTTTAAAGGGTTAATATAGGTAGGTATCATAACAGTTTAGGTTAGGGTTGTATTATTCGTCGTATTCTCAGTTTCTTTTCAGCCTAGTTCTTAATTACCAGGCTTGTCACGGATTTTTGGTTTTCCATATTGTCAAAGTCACAGCTGTTATCTCATGGATAATCGAATCCACTCTCACATGCTTTACTACACATTCACTTTACTGGCCACAGATCATACCTATTGCTACCGTTAAGATTATTGCTACACTTACTCATAACTCTTTCAGTTCTTTTGTTCCTCGATTGTGCGTGTCATGGTGGCGTTTACAGGTAGGAAAAAATACTTAAATAAACGCAAATAAATCACGTGGTCTGAACAAACGGGAAGCGCACGGTGACTGACTAGTTTGCAGTGAGTGCGGTTCCTCCTAGTTTTGTTCTGTGCCGTGAGATTCCTGCTCTCCCGTCAGCTTCCCAGCGCGCAGCCTACCAAACGTCGTTAAACCAAAAATGAGAGAGCAAAAATTAAGATGTGGTGTAAATTGGCAAGGGGCGTTAAATCAAAATGACGTAAAACAAACGGTCGTAAAAAGAGGGCTATGTATTTATGTATGTATGTATGTATGTATGTATGTATGTATGTATGTATGTATGTATGTATGTATGTATGTATGTACGTACGTACGTACGTATGTATGTATGTATGTATGTATGTATGTATGTATGTATGTATGTATGTATGTACGTATGTATGTATGTATGTATGTATGTATGTATGTATGTATGTATGTACGTATGTACGTATGTATGTATGTATATATTATGTACGCACGCATGTGCCTACGTTGTCAAAAAGTTAACTAGATATGTGTTTATACCATGTGACATCCAACAGAGAAGAGTGGAAAAAGATGTTAAAGTTTTTACGCTATACCACCTCCAAATCTCCGAGCGACGCCGGCACTAACGAGTAATATATTGACGTCGGGAGACGAGCCTGCCACCTGGTGGAGAAAACTGCTATTACTGCTGCGGCCATCCAGACGACGCATTATTATTCCGTGTAAAGAAATACAAGGATGAATGAAGATTTATGGTTCCATGGGAGTCACTAGAGAAATGAAATTATCCAGTGCATACGGGAAGAAAGGTGAGACTTAAAATAAAATAAAATAAAATAAGAAAATGAAAAGTTATGTCTGAACTGTGGACATAAGTATTTTGTATTATTCATCACGGCATACGTTACACATGTAAGGCGAATAGAAAGGTCGTACTACGACAATACTCAAAGGAGTGTCATTTGTTTGCATATTCGGAAACCGGATAGCAGAAAAATTGGGCGTGTCGGTGTCTACTGCTCGTATCGCAGTACTTATTGTCGTAAGCCACTTAGTAGGCTTAACAAAATAATTAGCATTTACCCTACTGACAAAAGTTTATCCTATAAGCAAAATGAATTCTGAGTGGTTGCGGAAAATTCTACTACGAACTTTCCACGTCATCAAGTCATCTGCGAGAATGATCAAATGTTAATTTTATCGTCATCTACGCAACCCTGCAATGTGTGTTTACACTCATATTAAAGCAACATATTTAAGAGAGATAGCTGGCTCAAAAAGTACAGCTTCAGACTTGTATTTCTTCAGGGCTGGGTTCGAATCTGCGCCACTACATCGACGATCCTGATTCACACATTTAGTCGCTATTATCAGTCATTCCAGTGAACTCCCTGGATAGCACCCTTCAGTCTACGACGAATTCGTTCCAAATCATTTCCAGTTCACTACACTATAAATAGACAAACACTACGCGAAGTTTGAGTTTTGGACAATGTTGATAGTAGCACATGCTCCTAGGTCTGATACCCCCTTGAAAGTGAAGGCCTACATTCCTTTGAAACGTTTGCGTATGTTACCCCCCTTAAAATGCGTAACATCCCAGACGACCGGAATCCCGAAAAAAACATTGCGATTGGATCTGAAGGGGTCATCTTCATCTAGGCATTCATACACCGCAAAGACTTCATCATTTCATGTCAGTATTTAAAGACTGTAATATTAACAAAAGTCTTTGGACCTGTATGGGATAGAGGTGAATGGAAAACACGCTATAATGCGGAATTAAACAAACCGGCAGAAGGACACGACATTGTGGGGTACGTGAAAGCAGAGAGGATAAGATGACTAGGGCACGTAGAGAGAACGTCGGTGGAAAGGATGCCTACAAGAATGGTCAAGGCGAAAGTATTCTCCAGAAGAAGGAAAGGACGACCATGAAAGAGATGGTTGGACAATGTGGTGATGGGGATCAGAGGCTGTTGGGGAAGATCAGAGGACAGAGTAGGATGGAGGACGGTTGTGAAAGAAGCCAAAGCCCACCAGAGGCTGTAGTGGTGATGATGAAGATGATGATGACAAGGATTTCAAAATTTTGTTCCTGGGTTCATTCATACACAGAAATGTCATATGGATATTAATGTGGCTATACATGATTATGCAGTCATGGGCACTTGATATTAAAGAATAATATGCGTATAACAAAGGCTTTTCAAGAAATATATTACACTGTACAATTAAGTTCACAAGGTCTGTTTTCAGTGGCTACTTTCAGCTTTGATATCACGCTGACATGGTGCACCAATGGACACGCAATTCAACAGATTAACTCGTCGAACTTTAGGGACTGAGGTTGCGTGAACAAATCAGCAGTTCTGGGAAGGCATTCAGCAGGAAAAGTGGAAAGAATCAGCATTCAGTTTAGAGTTAACCACATCAAACCTCTAATAAAAATGAACTGTAAAATGTACAAGCTTTTTTATAAAACAGCCTGTTTACTTTTAAATAAATCCGGAACTAAACACGCTTACCCATAATTCCGTAATATACGAGAAGTAAATACATGTCAATATGGCATTTCTAACTGGGCCACACTTTACGAATGAGATCCTGAAGTATCGACGTAAAATCATAACGTATTCCTATATAACAGCCATCCGTCTCACCCCGTTCCTCAAAAACTGCACGTCACATAAAACGTATGACAAACACATGTTCCTGTTAGGGAAGAACCCCCGAAAAAGCTATTTATTAGTTCTAGTTCAAAAATTACGTACAGTGTGTACTAAAAGCAATCTCGAGCCACACGCACGGAAGTGTAGAGATTTCCACAGTTTTGTACGTTGTAAACTACGGCATAGGGTGCCCGAAAAGCTAATTATAAACCCTCACAACACAGTCGAGTCATGCTCAGAGAGAAAAACCCATCAGCGAGGGCAAATCAAAACCACAGCCGTAACTACTGTACCAGGAAGAGCTGTTCAGACGACTGTAATCATGCTTGTGGAAAGTTCATCGCTCTGACAAATTGCAATCATGCTTTGACAACCTATCGCGAGGGTAAAGTTCGAAAGAGTGCCGTTGCTAACACACTGAGTGATTGGGACAACCCCATGGAGAATATTTCCTGTCGCAGGGCTCTGCAACTACCAGTAAAGGGGAACATGGGGCGTCAACTATTGGTTTCAGTTGATCAGAGGCTCCCCATTTGCCATTGCAAGTGGACCAGTACGAAAAACGCCATATTTACTAGTACAACAATAGACTAACACGAAAAAAAAAACTACATCCCAGCACACGAAACGCTTGGCTTCTTTGAGTGGAGTCACAACGTGAAACTACGAGAAAGTGAAGCCGGCCGACTCGCGCATGCGCTGAATGGTACACTATCCATTACGTCACCTCCATTGTTTCACAGTTTTATTACGTATTCTGCTACGGTGGCTCATTAGCTAAAACACGGAGCGGTGTAAAGAAAATACTGTGAAATTAACTGAATATTGCGTATTCATAAAGTATTCTCAAATAACTTATCACAGCAATATTAATGATGCAAGTGTTATACAACTGTTTAAATGAACATTAAGACAGCCTTGTTATTCTTTCTTTCATGCATCCTGTTTACTCGCAACTGAGTAGGAATACAAATTCTTTCATTATCGTTCATTTATCCAAGAATAATTTTGACGGGTAAACACAACAGCACGCCTAACTATACACTACATACACGCCAGTACCGAGGCACAATATGCCACTAAATTGTCTACCTTCGCCACCACACTTACTAGAATAGCTTAGTCGTTTGTGTTTCCATAATTGTGAACACAATGCCAGGCGGAGAAACACCCTCCTGAAAATATCAATAAATAGATTGGGTGGGGTTTGAAACCGTGGCCATAGTGCTGAATCAGTCAATATCTTAAGGCCAAGGGGACACTGGACTCTGCCTTTCGGTACAAATGGAGCATAATTTACCATCGACAATATCTTACGTAGGTACTTCAAAAAGTTTCCTCACTTTTTTGTCTGTAGGGTATTGGTAAGTGTTAGGCTGCTGAGAGTTGGCAGCATTGTACACCATATCCTGATTGTCTGACCTTGACTATGGCTGGTCCCCATCCTGAGTGTGTGATTAGCTATTGAGCGGTACACATGCCAGCGCGTCTTTCAATTTACACCAAAGAAGAGCAGAGAAGTGTCATAAGATTTCTGTGGGCAGAAGGTGTTAAAGGTGCCGAATTTCACGCACGTTTATGCACTCAGTATGGGGACAACGCATTGCCACGAAGAAGCGCATACGAGTGGATAGAAATGTTTAAAAATGGTCGGACAAGTGTAATGGATGCCGAAGGCTCGGGAGGGCCATCAACATCAACAACTGATGAGAAGCTGGAAGAAGCCAGAGTCATTATTCTCAGTGACAGAAGAGTGACAATAGAAGAACTCGCGTTACAACTGGGCATCAGTCAAGGTACGGCCTATTCTTTAGTGCATGACATTCTTGGTTTCCACAAAGTTGCTGCAAGGTGGGTGCCCAGACATCTGACAGAAGAGCATAAGCGCAACCGCCAGCACATCTGCTCCAGTCTTTTGGAGCGGTACAGTCGTGAAGGCGATAACTTCTTGAATCGCATCATCACTGGGGATGAAACCTGGGTTCATCATTATGAACCAGAAACCAAACGGCAGAGCATGCAATGGAAGCACACGTCATCTCCTTCTTCCAAAAAATTCAAGTCTCGGCCCTCTGTTGGAAAGCTTTTGTTGACGGTGTTCTGGGACTCCCAAGGGCCTATCCTTGAACATTATATGGAGAAAGGTGTCACAGTAACAAGTGTCAACTGCTGCAACATGTTAAGAAATGAACTGAGGCCGGCTATCCGCTCAAAACGGAGAGGAAGGTTGACACAGGGTGTTCTGCTGTTACACAACAATGCACGCCCTCATACGGCACACCTCACCATCAACACCATTCGGCAACTGAATTGGGAAGTTCTCGAGCACCCTGCCCACAGCCCAGACCTGGCCCCTTCAGATTTCCATCTGTTTTGACCCCTCAAGAACGCTCCAAGAGGTCGTCGATTTGCAGCTGATGATGAGGTGAAAGAGGCGGTGCATAACTGGCTTCGCAGTCAACCACAAACTTTCTTTTCCAACGGCATTAAGAAGCTTACAGATCGCTGGGCTAAATGTATCGAGAAGAAGGGAGATTATATTGAAAAGTAACGTTGTTCTCATGTGTGTAACATAAATAAAGATTTTTTAAGAAATAAAGTGCGGAAACTTTTTGAAGTACCCTCGTACATACTACCACTAGCAATAGCTAAAAGTGCCACATATTTCCTCCCCTGTTACAGACAGTTGCTAAAGTCTACTTACGTGTAGAAATAACTAAATCCTTGGTGTAGACAATTCCAAGAGTTATACTAACTACTGAAGACAATGGCACTCCAAACAGCGAGGGAAAATCATTCAAAGGAGAACAGTAAATTCTGCTCATTTAACTTTGTGGAAGGCGCAATATTTCAAGAGGCGCACATTCCATTAGTCACACCTCTTACCATAACTCTGTGTTTAATTTTTCCACCACAAAGCAACAGTAATTTCGAAAGATCTGCCAGTTCCTTGTTTGCTTTATTACAGCAAAATTAAAATTTGTGATTACTGTCTCTTTTGTCGTGCTCATTAGTGGAATAATTAAACAGCTAAGAAAGAAACAAATCCTTCCAGGATGGATTAAAAGGAGCGATTTACACAGATCATCAAGACAAAGTATTCAGATGACAACTTCGTATTAAGTTGAGAGTTTGTGAAGTAGAATACTCTGGTTATCACATTAAGACCAATTTTAAATGCACAGACACTCTATCCGTAATGTCTTAGACAAAAGTTCCTTGTGATTAATAACGCAAGAAACGTAAGAAAGAAATACGAAATTTGTAACATTAAGTCACACTGAACGTGCTTTTATAACACTCTTTAATATTCAGAGCGCCATTTATGGTGATAATTCTTTCAAAATATACGGAGAGAAATGTTTCAAGGATTATGAAAACAGGCACCCCCCCCCCCCGACTTACGCAATTTCAAGTTACATAATTTCAGACCTACTTACTTTGTAAAGGGTAGAAAATTAAATAATAAAAATTTTTAAACTTGTGACGAATTTTTTTCCTTGCTGGAAGAATATTTCTGGGCGATAACACAGACGACGACGCTGTTACACTGGGGCCGATCGGAATTCAGTGGTTTGGAGCTTGCATTTCATCTGGACATACAGTTTACCATACGTATACTCCATTCCAGCCTGTGCAAAACTCGACTTGCACCAGAATTTCCGGGGCGTAACTATTGTGTAAGTTGGAGTGTGTCTGTAGAATATTATTTATTTTACAACGGCTACTTTAGGACTTTGCAGCTAATGCAGTTGTTACGTAGACTACAGCTTAATGAGAAGTGCTAGGGTCCTATATATCTACACCAGAACCTACACAGTGTGAAATCCCAGAGTAATGGGATCTTCAATGCTAGGCAGGTTAAGAATGCATGTTGCAGACGTCTTGTTTAAACTAATGAGCCTAAATTAAACATCGCATGTACGACAGCTCTATTGCAATTGTGACTGCTTGTCGGCTAGATGACCGCTGTTAGGTTCCTGGCTGGGTAAGCGATTTTTCTCCCCGCAGTTTACACTACCTATGCCCAGCCCTCTGAGGGTACGGTGGCTTCTACCGCCGAGGGTACAGCGGCCGTTGCGTGAGCCCGACCACTAATTCATATTCATCTACGGTCGAGGTTAAGAATGCGTGAAGTTCTAAGGCTCACCCACGTGTTGCCATGGTGTTGTGATCAACTGACCACAAAGACAGCATTGCCCATTTACTTGAACCTCATCTCTGGAAGAAAACGTAATTAATATTTGTTTGCCTCAAATACAATTTAATTTAAAACAGTTATTATTTAAGGTTTGCCTGAAATGTAATTTAATTTAAATATGCAGTCGAACACACATCGGTTTATGCGACACCTCGCTTATAGTGTCAGACATTCTGCGGTACCAATGAATTCCTCACTGTTAACCGTAACATTATTCTACTCGGTTATGACGACACTCGTTTATAACGACACAAAATATCCAGTCCCTTTCATGACGCTATAACCGAGTTCGACTCTATTTACAACAGTTAAATACAGGCGTACAGAAAAATCTGCCGTTTGAATTTTGATCGGAATTATTGTCACTCATATTAAATGCCAACTTAATTTCACACTTTAACACTTCTGTCTCCTATTTTATCCATTCAAGGAACCGCATTCTTGCCTGTTGTTAGCGTGGGCGTTAAGGGGCAATGTGGCGAGTGGGTAAGTTGGACCGTTCCGAGATGAGGTTAGCAGCGACCAAAGTCGGCTGACTGCAGCTGTACACAGCGTCCGCGAGATCAGCTAATAAGTAATACGGTCACTAAGACAGACACACACACTGACAAACATATGAATTATTTCTGTTGCATTTAATTAACTAAAGAAGACTGCTGGTTTTTCGCTTGAAGTGTTAAATAATTTCTTGGTCAGAGGTTAATTCTTTTTTTTATGACGCAACAGCCCCAAGTGGGCCAGGGCCTCCTCGTTATCGACACTTCGCGATCACACTCAAGACACACCACACTCGGTAGGACTCCTCTGCACGAGTGATCAGCCCGATGCAGATGCCTCTACCTGACAACACTCAACACTCACAAGAGACAGACATCTTCTCCTTCGGGATTCGAACCCGCAATACCAGCAACCAAGTGGCTGCAGGACCCACGCCTTGGACAGCGAGGTCACTTGGATCAGGGGGTAAACATCAGTAGTGCTGATCCCAAACAGGAATCCGCGGAATAAAGTGAAAAGCACATTACATTAAAGTGAAGCAGGAAGAATGATTAATTTGTACTACGAACATCGTGCAACTGATTTTTTTATTTCCAAACCCCTAACATTCTTGCCTTCAATGGCGGCAGGTAAAAGCCAGAACTGTAAGTCAGGTTTCCCTTACTGACGCATGCATCGTCCCTTTCCTTCCTTCTCCGTTCTTCTTTTCTATCCATCTTCCTTGAGCCGGCTCACTCCATAAAACAGAAGGAAACAAATGCTATTATCTCTCTTCTTGTTCCATGTGAGTTGAGTGCATGCAGCCCCATTTCTTATCGTCTCACTGAGTACTTCCTAGGACGGCTGAAGTTCTGGCATTCCACAGACATGTGACACTTGTGCTCAACTCTCTTGAGTACTTCGCTGTACCAGCAATATGTTTGCTTTCATTAAAGCTAGTCTCTGGAGCTCCCAAACGTTGCGTGTCTAATTTTAAAGACTAGATCTTATCGGTTTACAACTTCTAGGACAGCTCTTTGAGGAAATATATGTCAGTGGTCGACGTCTCGCCCACCTTAAAAGCAAGGTCATCACGTCCCGATTGATTGGTCTAAACCTGTTGTGGTGGAAGCAAATTTTAAGACAAAACTAGCCAATGAAAGACAGCCACCCTAAGCAAGTAAGATTAAGTACCACGCTGTTTGTATTCTTATGGCACATATATGCATCTTATTTCACGCTGTATTCAACTGGGCCCTTAAAACACGTTCCCAGTATCTGGTAGGTTAGTAGGAAAAATGCTCAAGACATGGATGAAGTTCGAAGGAGTGGAAATATTTAGGTCAAAGCGACAGAGAATGTCTCTAATCAAATAATATTTAAATAAATCTCATGAAGGTTTTTACATCACTGAAACTTACTTTGTCAACATGCTTACAGAAGCCTTTCTAAACAACTCGAACCGCTGGAATACATCTGCATCAACTTCGTAACGGGGGCTTTTCGCAGCTTTCTCGGTTTTGCAGTAGGTTCCTGCAATATATCTAGCGTCAGACGTAATATCGCGTAGGTGTGTTAGTCATTGTCTCTCACCGCGGAGACCTTGCTTCGCTCCCAGGTATGTCGAAGTTGGATTTGTTGTGAATAAAGTGGCTCTGCAAAAAGTTTCTTTATAGCACTTCGGTTTACCCTGCCATCATTCCACACTTGTTCCATATTGAAGCATCTGCTCTCCAAGGACATAGTCTCAAAGCCACAATGAGAGAGGAAGTTAATAATAACAATACAGACAACGTACGTACAAAGTTACTTTGTGGCGCGTTCGCAACAATAGTTCCCACCTCTTTTTTTTTGTAGTTGGCGTAGATGTAGCTGTCAACAATACAAAAGTGTTCAATGTTGCCATGGAAATGCAACAGTGGTTCCCTTTGCACTATTATCGAGCTACAAAATATTTCATACAGCTGTTAATAATAAGTATTACATATAATTATTGTATGTCTGCATTCCTGCCTTAGTTATCCGGCATGCAAATCGCATCTTTTCCGCACCGTATTACATTGTCATCTGTGGGCTGTCTGTGTTTACCATAATATTCCACATCATTTTACAAAGAGCACAATTTGCGGGAAAAAACAAGAAATGTGTGTTTTGATTTTCTACAAATTTTGTCTGAAACATTTTTCATTCTAAGAAGAATTCGGAAAAATATTGTTATAAATTTACTACGTACATAGGTCTTCATGTAAAGTACCCGTCATTCTTGTCAGGCTTTGAACAAACTTCAATTTTATCGACACATTTGCAAGAAATCCACAAATATCAAATTTCATGAAAATCCATATAGTAGGAGCCCAGTTGCTCAAAGCCGCCAGACAGATGGACGAACAGAGACACGGACGGAGGGAAAGACGGACCTGACGAAGCTACGATAGTCGCGTTTGGCAATTCTGGGAATGCGCCTAAATACCAGTGCTTCAAACACCTTTACTCCTCAGTCACAATGAATTATCGTGTCTCACCGAATGCCCTGTAAATACAGCAATGTGGAATAATCTTGCATCACAAATATCCCCACTCATTCGAATTAATAAGGGCTTGTATTTTTCTGTTGCAGTAACTCCTACCATCTTTATCGCAATTTTAACATCAGATTGCATGTAAAAGTCACACTACTTCCACTGTAATTGCTTCACCGACAACAATGTACCCAACACAATTATTTTACTAAATAAGCACTAAATGGAATGCCAACACAGCACAGTACTGTAAATAACGATTGTGTAACGACATGCGCCACAAGCATAACGCTTTCACATAACACGTCAGTATCGAATTTATCCGATATTAGACCTACTTCATACCTCATTGTATCATCAACACAAATGTCATAAAATAGGATATCATGATGTCCTAAACAGAAGAGTTTCTAGAGTAAAGTAGCAACAGGTTAGGTTAGTAGATAGCGTGCTTCACTAACATTTGGATGATTTCCTAACCGAGTTTTCCGCGCGTTTGCAATTTATTTTTCGTTTAGGTTAATTAACCAATTTATTACTTTATGTATTTATTTATCCTTTCATTTCATGGCTATTACACAAAATATTTTACAACATCCGCATCTCTAATTAACTACAAATTCAGCGCAGACAACTATGTACGCCTACAGCGAATGGAACATAAATTTTAATTGATTTATATGAATGTTCCTTTTTTCTGAACCCCACTGAACAATCACTTGTAGTTTCAGTTCATCTTTACAGGTAACTACATTTACACCACCAAAAAACCCGCTTCGTCACAAAACCAGTTATTTAATCTGTTGGAGTTTGTGTTTCTGTGCGTTACTGATATGGTTAGTTTCACAGCAAGTCTGTGGTCCGTACGTGTCGTGAAAGTGAAGCAGACGGAGCCACAGAAAGGGAACAACTCAGAGAATGAAAAACAGAGTTTCAGAAAGCCAAAAGTAAGTTCCTTCTCTCCATTGCCTTGGCATTTCAAGTCCAAAGGTACATCGAAAACAACATTTTTTTTTCAGACGCTTTCAGCAACTTCTCAGCTTCATGACTTGAAGTCTCGTCAAAGATTACTGCGGTAATGAAACAAAGGATTAGATAGGCGAAGGAAGTGAGAAGTAGGAGGGACAAGATTAACCCTTTCAAGACGAAGCGTAACTGTTTTATATAAGCACTCAGTGCGTACCGCGCCGTAAACACTCTCCACTTCGGTTATAAAAACCAATCTCTTAACGTTTTATAAGGCAAAAGTTGCTGTTTGTTCTGAGATCCGTACAAAACACATAAACGCAATGTGGCCACCACGTAGAATTTTTTAATGTTAAACCTGGTGATACGTAAAGTTACCGCTAGGCTTTAAAAGGTTAATGTACGAAGGGTTTAGGTAAAAAAAACTTCAGGGAAGGGGGCCACTTGGAGAACCCCAGGCGTATTTGGAAAGATAACATAAAACTGGATCTTGAAAACAGTAATGGGAAGGAGTTGACTGGATTCATCTGGCTCACGTTACGGGTAAGTGACATGCTCCTGCAAATACAGTTATGGATTTCGGGTTCAGAAAAATGCGATGAATTTCTTGACTATCTGAAGCCCTTTTCGTTGAGAGAATCCGGTTAGGGCGGAAAACTTCATACAAGGTTCTTAATGTATGAATTACACACATCCTAGTTTAATACTGCAAGGTACTCTTAATCAAAATTTTGACAATGACCGAAATGTACTGCACATACAACAGGTTATGATAAGACGATAAATATTTCGTCTAAGGCCGATGCAGTCCTACCAAAATGTGTAAAGAGTATGAATTAGTGAATGAATTTTCACAGTAATCGTTGTATCGAATGAAATGTGTGGTAACATTTTAGACAAACAAAACGTGACACTATAGTACAGTAACTCACAATTTATTTCGCAAAACCTATGATCTTGATTCACTGTTCGGCAATTGACAAATAACATAAATATTATCGTTTTCCTCCAATCAGTACAATAGTCTCTGGTGTCGCCTCTTGCCGAAAATTTATCTGACGAAATTTTCTATAAATTTGCCGTTTCTCACACACGAGATAACAACACCATAAAACCCTCATTCTTGTTATCCCATAACAACATTCCTTACGACCCCACCCCCCCCAAGTGTAAAAATTACAAAGCAACTCTACGTAGCCTCTCTCTTTTCATGTTCCAGTGTTTATTCTTAGTTCCAAACATCCCTCTCGTCACTTCGTTCTAAATAACGTTAAATCGCGTTTCAATTGCAGGATAACGAACGTACCCCATTTTCCAGAACAATTCGAAATTAAAAACAAACAGGCTTATTTATTCTCCATTTCGCTGGAATTTTAGTTTCAAACGGACCGATACAAATATAATTTCCGTAAAAGTCTTCCAATTAATCGGTCCCGTAACAAACAGAAAATAATAAGTATAGCCACGGTTTAAATACCCCACATATGAATAGCGGAGTGTATACATTTCAAAGAGATAACAGAGACAAGTCTGAAACTTAAGATATTAAAACGATGATTGACATGCATATGTTACTTGAGACTTCTAATGGGTTCTGATAAATAATTAATGACACTCTTCGTTTCCTGCTATTAAGAATGTCTTGTATAGTGCAGTTTTCACACTTCAATTCACACTATTACTCACCACTCCTGTTCCAAGTGTTAAGAGGCGTCTCTGTCTACAGTTTGTCGTAGCCATCCTCAAAAGCCGGAAAACAGTCAGCGGAATATTCACCGTGGCATTGCACCTGCCCACTCCATACAGTTTACGCGAACATTTTTACACAAAGTGCTCCAAAGTTTAGATTGCCTCTTCACTTATTGCATATACCTCCACGTGACATTTCCTGATGCCAGAACTTAAACCCTGGAAAAGGAAAGGATCTGATGACATGGAAACAACCAAACAAAACTCAACGCAGTAGATGTTCTACATTCAGACAGTTAGGTTTTAGAGGTTCTTGCAGCACTGACAGAACGTTAGAACTAGTGCAGGAACTAGCGGAGGGAGGTACAAAAACACTAATCACCAACAAATGCACAAAGAGAGTTCTATCATCAATCGTAACACACTCCTACATGTTTCGACCCTGCTGGGTCATCTTCAGGGAGTACA